>JAYEVK010000089.1:0-113515 GCA_036346275.1 Otatea glauca | reverse complement strand
TGTCCCGAGTTTGGCCGGGCATTTGAACCGCCGGGCTTTACTTGCCTCTGCGCATGCCGAAGCGAGTTTACATGCTGCGCTACCGCCGCCTTCGATCGCCGGTTTCGTGAAGGATGCTTCGCTTTTCGCAGATCCGTGATTTACTCGAGACGCTTAGCCTCCCTTCGTCCGGATATATATCCAGGCGCTGTAGCTTGCTTGAAGGGACGAGAGCTTTTTTTGTTCTTTCAAATGGCTTCAGACATCCTCTAGTCTTTAGCTTCTGGCGATGGCGCTACTAAGAGAAGAAGAAGATCCTTCCGCCGAGCTTTAATGAGTTCGACCAGCGATGGCCGAGCTCAGGAGGAAGAAGCCGCAGCCGCGACGCGCTTCGTTGACGCCGCCGCCGAGGCCGCTCGAGGCTCGAGGTGGTAAGGGGGCCCTTCGAGGCGATGGCGCAAGGGCGCCGACCGTAGTTGGCGCGGCGCGGCCGATGTCGCCGAACGGGCAGCGAGGCATCGCGTGTTGCATCGCGGCCGTGGGCGGCTGTCCCGCCGACTGGCAAGGGCCTACCAAAGATGCCGCCGGTGCCACCGATGCCGCACGGATGTTTGATAGGTTCTAGGCGTGGTAGGAGTCCTCGCTGCGGTGCGCCGCGGCCACTCTTGTATCCGCTTGCATCGTGTGTAAAGTTGTGTAAAGTTTGAGCTCATGGCCTATAATGAAATTTTCTTTTCTTTATGAAAATGTCTCGCGATGAGTTTGCTTTAATTTTAATCGCTGTGATGGTGCCTCGGTCGCCGTATGACCGATGCCTCTGCGAGGTTCGGTGTCCGAAAGTGCTCTGGTCGGCAGGACGACCGGATGCCTCTGCAGAGGTTCGGGTGTCCGAGTGCCTTCTTGGTCGGCAGGACTAACCGATGCCTCCGTGAGGTTCGGTGTCCGAAAGTGCCTTGGTCGGCAGGACGACCGGGATGCCTCGTGAGGTTCGGTGTCCGAGTGCTCGCTTAACGTCGTAGCTAGACAAAGCCTTGGTCTGGCAGAGGACGCACGGATGCCTGCGGAGGTTCCGGTGTCCGACGCCTTGGCCGGGCAGGACGACCGGATGCCTCTGTGAGGTTCCGTGTCCGAGTGCCTTGGTCGGGCAGGGACGCACCGGATGCCTCTCGCGAGGTTCGGTGTCCGAGTGCCTTGGCCTGGCAGGACGACCGATGCCTGCGTGAGGTTCGGTGTCCGAGTGCCTTGGTCGGCAGGACGCACCGATGCCTCCGAGAGGTTCGGGTGTCCGAGTGCTCGCTTAACGTCAGAAGCCTGACAAAGGCCTTGGTCGGCAGGGACGACCGATGCCTCCGTGAGGTTCGGTGTCCGAGTGCTCGCTTAACGTCGTCAGACAGACAGCTGCCTTGGCCTGGCAGGACGCACCGATGCCTCTGTGAGGTTCTCGTGTCCGAGTGCCTTGGCCGGCGCAGACGACCGGATGCCTCTCGTGAGGTTCGGGTGTCCGAGTGCCTTGGTCGGCAGGACGACCGGATGCCTCCGCGGAGGTTCGGTGTCCGAAAGCCTTGGCTCGGCAGGACGACCGGATGCCTCTGGTGAGGTTCGGTGTCCGAAAGTGCCTTGGTCAGGCAGGACGACCGGATGCCTCTCGTGAGGTTCGGTGTCCGAGTGCCTTGGCCGGCAGACGACCGGATGCCTCGCGGAGGTTCGTGTCCGAAAGTGCCTTGGTCGGGCAGGACGACCGATGCCTCTGAGGAGTTCGGGTGTCCGAGTGCTTGTTTAACGCCGTAGCTGGACGTGAGTGCTCGCTTACCGTCGTGAGCTCGGACGTGGAGTGCTCGCTTACCGTCGTGAGCCGGACGGGAGTGCTCGCTACCGCCGTAGCCGGACGGAGTGCTCGCTTACCGCCGTAGCCGGACGTGAGTGCTCGCTACCGTCGTGAGCCGGACGTGGTGCTCGCTTACCGTCAGGCCGGACGTGGGGCATCCTTCGAGTCCTCGCCGCGAGGGTAGTCGCGAGAGGAATGGCCGCCGCCTATCCCACATGTATACCCCATCCGCAGTGGGACCCGGAGGGATGAGCGCGCTGCTACTCTCGCTGGTTTGAACGCCGTGCTCGTGGAGCTTATAGCGGTAGTCCGAGGGTCCCGGAGGTCCCGCCTGGCGGGGACCCTTCCGAGCGACGGCCCTGCAGTAGGGTGTCCCGGCCTCGCGTGGCGGCGACCCATAAAAACCTTTCTTTACTCAATCTCAGATGGACTCTAGGTCGTCTCACACCCAGAGCACACCGGCCGTCGCCATTGATGAGCTCCCGGAGAGTGTGAAGTATGGTCTCGACGCGAGTAGAGGTGATTAGGCCACACCGACCTAACCGAGGGCCCACCGTGGCTCACTCATACCGCCCTTGCTCAAGTTTTGTCGGGCGGCTTTATACCCATCCGCGGGTAGGCCTTTTGAACCCACACTCGCCTGGCCCCGGCGCAAGCCACAAAGCTTTTACATCTTGGGGCCGCAGCGCCCAGTTGGCTTCTCGCAGCGCCGAGCAACTGCTCCTGCCTAAAGGCGGAGACCGAGGGTTACGGACACGTTGTTCGGGCGGCGCGCCTTTATGGCCCTTTACGCCGACAAGACAGGATTAAAAGCGGAGTGGTATTGAAACCGAGTTACCAGTCGGGCGCGATGACGAGGGTGGTCGCGACGCTCGCTGACGGGCGCCGCTGGCCGGGCGCTCGTTCGTCTCTATAAATACGCCTGCTGGGTGCTTTCGAGTGGTCACGCTTTCTTCTGCCCTTCGTCTCGCTCAAACAAGAAGAGCACCAGAGAGCTAAGGAAAGAAAACCCCACCTTTCTTTCTCACCTTCCACTGCCTCCTGTGAAGATGTCGTGGCCGAGTGTTCGCAAGAAACACAGCGCGCGCCGCTTGGTGAAGAAGGGTTTCTCATGCCGCAGACCTTCCTACCGGAGGGTGCCGATCAAGGCTATCACCACAGGCTGCGGGCGACGAGATCGTGGTGCCCGCCTGCTTTTTCGAGCGCTTTGGCTCGCCACCGCACCTGCTCGTCCGGGTCGTTGTTTCATTACAAGGTGGAGGTGCACCATCTCAACCCTAATGGGGTCCTCCATCGCCATCTTCATCACGCCAGGCGGCCTTCTTGGGGATCGAGCCGACGGGCGCTGTGGAGGCACTTCTTCCGTGCAAGGCTCGAAGGACAAAGCCGTCGGACACCGCGCGCCTCTGGGTGGCCTCCAGCCTCCGCCCCGGCCGGAGCACGGAGTACCGGAGGTGAAAAGCGCCTCGCCTAACAAGGGTCGGCGTTCAATGGCTCTACGCTCAAACGTTGGCGACAATACCGTTTCACCGAGAGCTTCCCGTGGCGGAGGAGTGGAACCGGGCGCCAAAAGAGGAGAAGAACGCCGGCCCCGATCGTGGAGCGATCGGGCTCAGCTGAGGCGGGCTCACCGGGACGTGGTTGTGCGCGCCTTCATGGGGATGCGCGTGCAACCACTTGTGCAGTGCCGTGCCGCACTTCGCTCCGTGATGCGGGCCGTCCGACCGGGCGAGGATGGCCGAACCCGAGCTGGCGTCTCGAGGTGGAGGCTCGGGTGGCGGCCGCTACGGGCGGCAATACGCACGCGTGGTCGCGATGGCCACCCGAGCCATTCTCGTGGCTTTTCCGCCAACCGTAAGCCGTGAAATTCCTTTCGCTTCTTTTTCTCTCGCCCTTCGCGACTTGACCGACATTCCCGCATCCTCTCGTGGGCTCATGGGGATGTCTTCCAGTGCGCCGCCCCGGGATAAGGAAGCGAGGGCGCCCGGCGAGGACAGAGGGTCGACTCTCCGCAAGAAGCGGAAGGAGGAAAGGAGGAGGAAGAAAAGTAAGGAACGCGGTGCGCAGCGCGGCGAGGATGTGTCGAGACCACCGCCGTGGGGACGACTTCCATCGACAAGCGGAGTGCCTCCGCCACCCCTATGGTGGGTTTTTCTCGACCGCCGATCGGCGGCGCCCGAGCGTGACTCGCCGAGGGCGGCATCACGGGCCCCGTGGGCCACGGATCCTCGTGTGGGGTGATCTTGCGCTGCGGCCGCCGCAGCTGCTCCTACCGGAGGTGGCTTCGTGGAAGCGACCGCCGACCGACCTTGGCGGGGGCCGCAAAGAGGCGCGCGCCACGCACCCGCCGGCCTTGTAAGTGTATTATTATTTTATTTTTGAGCATTTTTCTTTCTGGCAAAGCCGCCGGCGACTTAATCTTTGCAACGTGCGCACCTATACCGGGTGATCGGGCGTGCTACATCGGCCCCAAGTAACGGCGCTGGTGATTTCGGTGACTTCGTTGGGTCGAGAAGGTCGCGCGCGCGGCGCCGAGGGCGCGTCCGCCCGAGGACAGAGCCCCACCCGAGGTCGTGCCCAAGAAGAACTTCCGCCGCCCGGCGGGACTCCTCCGACGACGTGATCGCTGCCGAGGATGAGACAACGGCGCGTGCCGGTGATCGCGCCCGGCCGGGCGAGCCGGCGACGAGGTGCCCGACCGCCCTGTGGGGAGGTGCCGACCGATGCCCTCGTCAGCGCAGTCGCCGAGGGGATTTGGCGGTTGACTCGCCACCCTTGCCCATGGTGCTTTGACGGTGGCGCCCGCCGAACGGCGAAGCGGAGGTGCGCCGCCGTGTAATTCGGGTCGGGCATCATGGGTGAGGCGAGGAGAGCGAGTGGGCCACCTTCAAGGCGCTACGGGCGCCGAAGCCGAGATAGGGCGATCCGTGAAGGTTCAGCCCTTGCTCAAGTCTTCCACCGTATACTGGATATGATGGTCGGGAGTCCAACCACGCCTGTAGGTCACCAAAAGTTCGATTCGCTGCACATTTTTGATAGTTCTTCCGCGACTAACGGAGTGTCGACATTTTCGCAAAGACTTGCGGATCGCTTCGGCGCCAGGCCGAGCTCTCGCAGCCGCTCCGACACAATGCCGGCCAATGAGGAGTGGGGCCGGTCGCGCTTGAGCTACGCCTAGCCCAGAGGCCCCGCGTGATTAGGCGGCTGAGGCGTGGTGATCCGCCAAGGATTTGAAGAGGCCACAAAGGCCCTTCATGATGAGCGCCAGGAGCCAAGGCTTTGAGGGCGAAAGTGGCGGAATCGAGTCCTTCCCGACGGAGGTCACCGAGGCTGGCGGATGCCGCTGTTGCCGGCGAGGGATCGCAGACGCAGTAACACGCTCCGCGACCGAGCGAACAAGGCTCGTGACGCCGCCCGAAGTTCGCCCGAGCGGCGATCGCCGTATGAGCCGGCCGAGCCAAGACTTCATACGAGGCGCCAAGTCTGAGCCGCAACCGACCAACTCGCGCGCGGTAAGTGTCTCAATTCTTCAATTAAGTTTGGGGGCGACCACGTGGCGAACTTATCCAAAATCTCCGCAACCGCAGAGGCGAAGAATCTGAGCGCCGTGGAGGCGCAGAGAACGGCTTCGCCGCCCGTGACGTGGCGATCGTGGCCCGGACGAGGCCCGGCGGCGTTGAAGGTTGCCGAGGACGGCCGGCCGAGATGAGCGCCGAGCCGAGGCCTCCGCAAGGCCGGCTCGAGGTCTCGCGATCGCATCTCTGGAGCCGGCAGCCCGAGTGCCTTGCCCCCGCTACCGCCCGAAAGCTGGATTCAGAAGAGGCGGTGGTCACCGGCGCCGCGCTTGAGTTTCATCGGCGCCGTCAACACCATCTCGCATTACGACGGCATCGACCGCGGTGGTGGGAGCGGCGTAGCCGGAACCGGATCGACGAGGAGATCGACGGCTCGAGCCTTGGTTGAGCCGCGACGCCGAGATCGCCACCGCATCCCGCCGCAGCCGCTTCCAGAAGCGAGGCACCAACTCTCCGCCCGCCACCGGCCGCCTGTCAAGAAGAGTAGAAAAAGTTAGCTTTATCCTTCTTAGATTGTAAAGACCGCTATTTAAACAATCTTGAAATTATCAAGTCCCGAATCGCCCTCGCCCTTTTCGTATTTAGGATGATCGTTTGGCTTACCATAGCCCTAAGGACCGCAGGGCCACTTGTGCGTAGGTCGGGTTGTTTTGGGAGGAGCGAGGTGGATTGAGACTTGGCTATGCAAATGTTAGGCGACTTGTGAGGGATAGGAGTGTTCTAGACCGCCAGGATCTTTCCACTGGCACTTCTTCTTCCGCAGTGCTACTTAGCAACCGCAGAGCCGGGCGAGGCCGTAACACTTGGGTTGAGAGGTTACCGCCGGATGGACCTCATGACCGGGCCGGTCACGTACTCATAAGCGCGGGATAGCCGGAGTTCGCGCGGGAGGAGTGTTCTCGCCGACCCAAAGGTCACTCCACTGGTACTTCCTTCTTCCGCTAGTGTTAGCAACCATAGCCGGGCGAGGTCAGAGCACTTGGGTCAAAGGAGTTACCGCTCGAAGGACCTTGTGGTCGGTTGGGTCATCAACCCGCGCAGTACGACCGAGCAAATAACGGGCGCCGAAGGCAGCTCCCGCAAGCCGCACGCGCCGAATGTGTGCTCGGAAGGAAGAAGGTAAAGAGCATGCTAGGAAGAGGAAAAGAGTTTAGGATAGAATCGCCTTAACTTTTCAATGTTCCGCATTAGGAGGATGCGACCATCGGCGCCCTTGAGTCGGAAGGTGCCAGTCCCGAGAACTTCCACGACGGTGAAAGGACCTCCTGTGGGGCGCCACCAGTGCTTATCTTTGGTTGTCCGGACTCGACGCAGAACCAAGTCGCCAATGGCGAAGGATCGCCCTCGAACTTGGCGGTGTGGTAGCGGCGCAGGCTTGTTGATATCCGCCGACCGCAGACGGCCACGCCGCGCGCCTCGCCGAGCCGGTCGATGGCGCCTTGTTGCGCAGGCGAGCCTCGAGCCTCATCAAGGCTTGCAATCTCGGGAGCCGATTCCGTGTCAATGGGCAAAACGGCTTCAGCCAACACCATAAAGAAGGGTGTGAACCCGGTCGCCCGGGCGGCGTGGTCCGCAGACTCAGAGCACGGAGGGCAGCTCGGCTACCCAGCGCCCGCGAAATGCTCGAGCCGATCGAAGATCCGCGCTTGAGTCCTGAAGGATCATGCCGTTAGTGCGCCGACTGCCGTTAGTCCGCGGATGGGCTATCGCGCCTAATCGACGCGGATGTTGAAGTCGCCACGTAACTCGAGAAATTCCTTCCCGTGAACCGTGGTTCCGTTGTCGGTGATGATGGAGTTTGGGACTCCAAACCTAAAACGATGTCGCGGAAGAAGATGGCCGCTGTACCGACGTGGCGCCACGACCGCTTGGCCTCTATCCACTTGGTGAACTTGTCTCTACCGCGACGAGTAGGTGGGTGAAGCCCCCCGGCGCTTCGAAGGTCTCGACCAAATCGAGTCCCCGTGACTAAAAGGCCACGGATGGGGATCGTCAGAAGCTTACCGGCAGATGCGCTCGCCGAGCAAAGAACTCGCATCCTTCACAAAGCGCACGATATGCTCGGCGTCCGATAAATGGCCGTTGGCCAAGAGAAACCTTGTCGAAAGGCCTTTCCCACAAGAGATCGGGTGCCGCGCAGTGACCGCAGACTACCGCTGTATGTCGCCCAAGAAATTGTTTTCCTTGGTCGGTCAAGATACATTTTGGAGGACCCCGAGGGACTCCTTTGTAGAGGTCCGGCCGATCAGACGAAGGATTTTGCCACGGGCGCGAGGCGCCGGCCTCGGCCGGTCGGGGAAGTGACCCGTCTCACAAACGGCCGATGTAGGGCCTCCTCCAATGGACTCAAGTGCTAGCACACCGCGGCGATCCGCCAAGTTCGCCGATCGCCGCGCTCGGCCGGGCGCATCGTCCGGATTGGTCGGGTGGCCGCCACCGCCGAGTCCACCGACAAGGCCGCAGGAGGTCGTCAGAGACGAAGATCCCGGCGACAGCCTCTCGCCGAGGCAAGATTGGCCAGTGATCGGCCTCGCCATTGTAGCGCTTCAGCTATGGTGAAGCTCGAACCCTTGAACCGCCTTCGAGCCCGCGCATTTTCGACAAGACGCTGCCATGCGGCGCCTCGGGCCCGCAGCCTTCATGACTTGGTCGACGATAAGCTTGGAGTCCCCGTGGACGAGAGCCGGGCGAGCACCGAGGTCGGCAAATGATCCGAGACCGCTGGACGAGCCTCGTATTCGGCAATGTTGTTGGTCGCGTCAAGAGCAACCTAATGGCATATTGAAGCTCGCCTCGAGCGGGGAGATGATGATTTACTCCGCGCTCGCGCCATTCTTGGTGTAAGACCCGGCCGGCACATTGTCCAAGACTCGGGTCTTCGACCACCGTGGTGCTCTGGCTGGCCCACTCGGCGACGGTCGGCTGAGCTCGCGATTTGATCGCCGTCCGAGGACGATATTATGCCATGGCCGCTAAGCTCGAGCGCCCATTTGGCTATCCTTCCCGAGGCATCGCGATTGTGGATGATCTCGCCAGTGGGGACGTGGTCACCACAAGGATGGCGTGTTGATCAAGTAGTGAACGAGTTTCCTCTTGGCGATGAGCACCGCTGAGAGTAACTTCGCACTGCGGGTACCGAGTCTTGACTCGGAAAGTACCTCACCGATGAAGTAGACCGCCGCTGTACCTGAGCTCACGGCCTTCTTCCGCCGCTTCCACCACGAGGGCCGCTACCGACGACTGGGTAGTGGCAAATGTAGAGGAGCAGCCGTTCACCCGTGCCGGGCGACCAGATCAGCATGAGGACAGAAGGCCTTCGCGCGCGAGGGCCTCCCGAGCCTCGTGTGTCCAATCAAGCGTCGGATTTCTTGAGCACCAGAGCGGCGATTCGCGCTCACGAGGCGAGACACGAACGGCTCAAAGCCGCTGTGCATCCGGCCACTCGACCCCTTTGAGGTTGCCGACCGCCCATCCGCGATCGCCGAGATCTTCTCCCGATTGGCCTCGATGCCTCGCCGTGAGACGATGAAGCCTAAGAGCTTTCCTTTGGGGACCCCAAGACGCACTTCTGGTTGAGCTTTATGCGAAACCGCGAAGGTTCGCGAAGTCTCTTCTAGGTCGGGCGATAAGGTCGCACCTTTCGGTCTTTACGACAATATCGCCGACATATGCCTCAACGCTGCGCCGATCCGTCATCAAGCACGCTTGCATACATCGCTGGTATGTAGCGCCCGCTGCTTCTTCAGCCGAAGGGCATTGTGACATAGCGTAACGAGCCGAACGGAGTGATGAAGGAAGTCGCGAAATGGTCGGACTCTTTAGCGCAACTGGTAGCCCGAGTAGGCATCCAGAAGGAAAGAGACTCGCACCCGCCGTGGAGTCGATGACTTGGTCGATGCGAGGTAAGGGAATGGGTCCTGGGGCATGCTTTGTTGAGACTCGTATAGTCAACACACATTCTCCATTGCCCGCTCTTCTTTTTACAAGTACAGGTTGGCTAGCCACTCAGTGGTGGCGCACTTCTTTATTTAACCCCCCGCCAAGAGTTTGGCGATCTCTCCTATAACCTCGCGCTTTTCCTCGCCGGCAAGGCAGCGTTGGGCGACGGCTTTGAGCCCGGTCGGACGCTCAAGGAGTGCTCGCGACCTCCTTTGAATGCCCTGCATGTCGGAGGACCTCCATGCGAAGACATCTTTGTTAGTGCGAGGAAGTCGACGAGCCGCTTCCTATTTGGCGGGGAGCGTGGCTCCGACCGCGACGGTCTTGGTCGGATCACGTGATCGACCGTGGACCTCCTTCGTGTCCTCGGCGGATTTGAAGGATCCCGCCCCGATTTGCTAGATTCGTGGACTCGACTCGCGGCTTCCTTCCCGAGCTTGTTGAGTTCGCAGAGGCAACGATCGCCGAGGCGCAGCCTGGCACCGCCGCGGCCGTTAGCTGAAGGCAGCCGAAGGACGATGCCGCGTGATGACTCCATGCGTCCGCATCTTCACTGAGGTAGGCGAGCCGGGATCGCCATGAACTTGGCGTAGCATGGCCTCCCAGATGGCGTGGTAGGCGCCGGAAATCCACGACTGGGTGAGGGTCTCTGCGGAAGTTTCCGGCCTCAAGGTGACGGCAGGTCGACCGCCTGAGCGGATGGGCTTGTCGCCCGGATGACGCCATGGAAAGGTGCCTTGCTTGGCCGGAGGCTTGAGCGCGACCCCATAGCCGAACGCCTCAACGAGGATGTTACGTCACGCCGCTCGGCCCATCAAGACCTTCTGAGGCGCCGTTCCGACGACGGGCCGACCACCGGCGGTACCTTCCGGCCGTGGACGCGATCGGGTGATCGGTCCGATCAAAGGTGATCGGAACTCCGACCACCGAAGATATTGGGGACGCCCGCGGACGTGTGGACTCGCGAAGCGAGCTTGAGTCGACGCTTGTCTGCGAGCAAGCCGGTCCTCCGAAGATCACGAGGCAGCCGCCGGCTCGGGAACTCGCTGCTCGCTTTCTTCTCCGCTCGCTGGGCCATGGCGCTTTCTTTTCCTTGCTCCGCAGCCGCGGTGGGGACGCTTAGAGAGATAGCGCCAGACTTCGCAGTCCCGTGATTTGTGCTTGACGGAGAACCCATGGTTCGCATGGGCCGCTCCATCAATTCTCGGCGGTCGGGGCGACGGCCGCCGCGCTCGCCGCTGGCAGTGGCGGCCGACCGTGGCGACCACTTTCGTCTCACGGACCGCTTCCCGCCGCCTGGCTTTGTCGGCGGCCGAGGAGACCCGTTTGGACGCCGGCCTCGCTGGGCCTTTCCTCCTTCGAAAATAGCCCTTACGGCCGCCACGGAGGCGTGGTTGGTAGCGATGTCGAGGAGTTCTTGGTGGTCCCGGGCTTGAGGCGCCCCACCTTGTGCACCAAGGCCTTGCAGAGGTGCCAGATGAAGGCTCCCACGACATCGGGCGCTCGAGATGTCGGGAGCTTGTTGTGACCGCGGAAAACCGCGGATGTAGTCCCGGAGGGTTTCCGGTCGCCGCTTGCGCCCTTCAGTCCTGGAGTTTCCAGGCGCTTGTAAGTGCCCGAAGCTACCGATGAAGAGATTCTTCGTCAGCCCGCCTCGACGCTTTTACGGCAGTACTGAGCCAGCTCGAGCCGAGTCCGCGAGGTAGATGGGGAGGTACCGGATGATGAAGAGATCATCCGTCGCTTTCACCGCAGATGCGAGCCGGTAATCTTCGAGCCGCACACTGGTTGGTGGCCCCGGTGTACTTGGCACGTTGGTAGGCGCCGAATCAGGCGGAAATCCGCCGGCGGATCCTTTGGCAAAAGCCCGTGGTCCAGACCATCGTGGCTCGGGCTGCTGATAGTGGCGCTCTCATCCGCAACACGTGAGTGGCGGCGCCCTCCGCCATCTTCTTCGCGCCGAGGTGGCGCGATGTCGTGAGGTATTACCGAGGCGCCGGGCGCACGGGTACGTGAGGCCCGGGTGGCGCGGTCTTGCCGCACCTACCGGGCCCGCGACGCAGACGGCTCTGGCGTAAATGGCAGCGCGGTGGTAGGAGCCGAGGCTCATGATGTGCCGTGACGGCGCTCCGCCCACCACCGGGGTTCTCGTAGGTAGCTCGCCTCCGGGTTTGCGGGCCGGAAGGCCTCGAGCAAGATTGCGCCGCAGCCACGCTTTGGCTCGCGTGAGGAAAACCGGGGCGCGGATTCTCGCCTCACCTTGTGGTGTTTGGCGCTACGCGCCGCGCGCTGCCGCCAAAGACTTGCGCTGGCTCGGGCTCGCCCCGCCCAGTCGGCCTCGAGCCGGCCGAGCTCACCTTCGCTTCCTCCAACTCTCCGCTGTCGCTGAGCTCGCCACGCGAGCGAGCGAAGGCTCGAAGGCCGGGCTGGCTTCGCCGTATTCCCTCCCGTGCCTCGGTCGCGCCGGACGGGACCGTCAGAGCCGCGGTGGCTACGACCAAACGGGCCGTGCCACGCCACGTTGCACTTCGCGAGAGTGCCGCTGCGGCGGGATACTCCGCTGCCGAGCCGGAGCCGTGGTCGGAAGAGTCTTCCAAAGAACTCGTGGACGGGAGGTTGGCATGTAGCCACCATTGCCACCGGCCGCGAGCCTACGGGGTGACATGGTCACCGCGCCGCCTCGGAGTTTTCGCCGACGCGCGCGGAGCACTCCTCGGGTTCCAGCCGGGGACTGCAGGGCGCCTAAGCCGGAGCTTAGCGGTTGCCGGAGAGGACGCCTGCTTCGGGCCGGCTGTCTTCCGAGACGGCGGGACGAAGTGAGCCCTCCCGCCGGGTGACGGGCGGTCGAGGAGCCAAGCGATCCGGTTCCCAGCGCAGCCATGCCGCCGCAGGGTGGATGCCATCGTGGGAGACAAACGGAATCCGAGATGGTGATGAAGACGCGGCAAGTCCCCTACTCGCGCGCCAACCGCCGGGCGCTGAGCGCCTAGCAAGTAAAATTTGTAAGTCTAGGGGTCGCGCGTTCCACTCCTGAATGGTTAGACTGCGTGAGTCCAAGATGTATACCGTTTGGCCAAGGTCCCTACCCGATTCGTGTGTGGTGGTGTTGTATTACTCTTGGCACGTATGATCGCACAAAGTTTTACAAGCGAGAATGCCAATGGCTTAGCGAGAGGAGTTTGATAGCGCTCTCCCTTTCTTGTTCTTGCTCGTTGTTTTTTGAATCGCTTAGCCCTCGCCTCCTTTTATACGTGAAGGAAGGCGCAGTTACATCGAGTCGAGGAAAGCGAGGTGACCTACGCTAGGAGCTCCGGCCCTTTAAATCCCGTGGATCGGTCGCCACCCGCCTTGCCCATGCCGGGTTGGTAGCCTTGGTGGTCGGGAGGTTAGGTATTTCCGAAGTAGCGCATTTGCCTCTCGTGATCCTTGGCGACGCCGACGTCGAGGTGCGTGACGCCGTGTCGCCTCGAGGAGGGCGCAGCGCCGTCCGTGACGTGACCGGTTGATGGGGCTGGAAGCTTTGTCTTCTACAGTCACCAGATCTTCTTGGGAAGGAGCCACCTGCCCTCGTATAGTCGCTCTGATTGACCTTATCCGAGGGTACGTGGCGGTAGGCCGGTGAGGACCTGACACGCGGCACTCGGCGTTCACCACCTTGGTTTGGTTGGAGTCGGGAGATCCCGCCCCGCCAAGAGGGGGTCGGGAGCGCTGTCTGGTCGGATTCGCTTCCCCTGGCCGGTCGGAAGCGGATGCCTTTCGCGGTCTCGCAGGTGATTCGGTCGGCGGCGGGCCGGGCGCGGCCTGTTGGGCTGGAGATATGCTTGAGGCTGCTGGCTCGTCGCTTCGGGCTGTTGGGGTATCCTTTTTATTAGTATTCGTCAGGTATGCTGTGACAACATCCATTAGCTTCATTCTCAACTTCAAGTTGACTGCCATTGAGATCAAATATCTAAAGGTAATTCCTCTCATGACCGGAGAATAGGTTTCTTCATAATCAACTCCAGGACGTTGAGTGAAACCTTGAGCTACAAGCCTTGCTTTGTACCTTACAACTTCGTTGTTTTCATTTCTCTTCCAACAAAGACCCATTTGTGACCTACGGGTTTATATGGGGAGGTGTGCGACATACGGCCCAAACACCTCTCTCTTGTTCGAGAGACTAACTCGCAGATGATTGCCTTTTTCCATTCTTCCCAATCTAGCCTTTTCTTGCACTCGCGAGAGATGCAGCTCGGATCATGATCAATGATCGAGGCAATCTTCTTTGCTAAGTAGGCATCAACGTTGGTCGTTGCTCTATTCAGGATTCTCCCGTTATTACAAAGTTTATGGCCATTTCTTCATGGGGTGCTTCATGCACTTCTACTTGCTCTTCGCTGCTTTTCCTATCGCAGAGCAAGTTCCTTTAGCTTTCATCGCCTATGTGTGCACACATTATTTCCGCGCTTCTGCGAGTGGAAGATTCAAGTCTGGAATTGCCTTTCCTGTTGGCTTCTTTCCGGTGTGTCTCAACTGCCTCCTTCTTTCCTTGGGGCATTTTCGTGATTGGTTGTGGTAAGTCCTCTCGCCCGCTTTTCTCCAGACGTCTCCCGGTACTTTGGGTTTGAGGAGCCAGATTGCTCGCTTTTTCCTTTGAGGCCTCGAGCAGGTTGAGGATACCTTCTATTTTCTTTGGTATTTCCACCCTCTCGGTGCATTCCTTGCGCGTACATGCGACTTAACCACGCCCTTCGGATCACAAAATGATCAGCGGTTCATTTGCTAAATTCTGCAAATCAATTATCTTCTGGACTTCTTGATTTGCTTTATTAGTTCGGGGGTCATGTGCGGGGATCCCAGTGGAATGCCATATGATTTCCTGGCATTTTTCATCCAAAGGTTGATTTTCTCCCCCTAATGACGGGAAACGATCCTCGTCAAAGATGCAATCAGCGAACCGGGTTGTATGCAAGTCTCCAGTCATGGGTTCCAAATACCTGATTATGGATGCACTCTCATAACCAACGATATCCCGACTTGCGGAGAGGGCCCATTGCGATCACCGAGGGGGTGGTATAGGTACATATACCATACACCCAAATTTTCTAAGATGGGAGATCTTCGGGATGATCCCGTGCACAAGCTGCATAGGAGAGTGGATGTTGTAGGCCGACGGTCTGAAATTGATAAGAGCTGCTGCGTGCAGATCGCGTGTCCCCAACAAGTGTTGGGCAAGTTACAACTCGCAAAAGCGGTCCGGCAATGAACTTAATCCTCTTTATTAGTGCTTCTGCTAGTCCGTTCTGCGTATGGACGTGCGGTACGGAGTGCTCAACTGCTATCCTTGTTGCTGTGCAATAATCATCAAATGCCTTTGAAGTAAATTCTCCGGCATTGTCCATTCTAATGGACTTCACGCGATGATCAGGGAAAGCATTCTTAATTTTATGATCTGCGAGATCGACTTTGCAAAAGCATGGTTTCTTGTTGACAACAAGCATACATGCGACCATTTCGAGGAAGCATCGATGAGCACCATAAAGTATCGAACGGCCACGATGGGGCTGAATCGGACCGCAAATATCCCCCTGGATGCGTTCCAGGAATGCAGGGATTTCACTTTGCACTTTCATGACAGAGGGTCTAGTTATTAATTTCCCGGTGGCACATGCAGGGCACACAAAATCTTCATGATTCGGAAATTCTTAACGTTAATGCCATGACCTTGTGAGTTGTTCACTATATTTCTCATCATTCTAAGACCAGGATGACCTAATCTACCATGCCATAAAGAAAATAATTGAGCTTCTAAAACAGTCTTCAAGGAAGTATACACTTCGGTGCATGAATATTCGTGTAGTACAACCTGATTCATATGAGGGACATTTTTCTAATACCATTTTTCCACATGCCGCGTGCTTCACAATGCACAAGTATTCTTTGCCATTTTCTTCATTGGTTTCTACGTGAAAACCATTGGCGCGATGTCTTTAAAGCTTAAGAGAGTACGTGTTGATTTAGGTACAAAAGGGCTTCTTCAATTACCAAAGTTGTACCCATAGGCAATATAATAGTGGCTCTTCCTGAGCCGATTACATATGAGTCGCTTCCTGCGATCGTAGTAATCTTTCCAGCGTTCTTCGTGATCGACTGGAAATACTTAGACTCTCTTAAGATGGTATTTGTTGTGCCACTATCAACAATGCATATCTCTTCCATTTGGGCGCTACACGATTTCTAGATAAAAGAAATATAATTCTAATCAGATAGAGGCAAAACAATCCAAATATTACTTGCAAAATTGAAGAATATTGGAATAAAGAATAAATTGCGTATTTATTCAAGAAAGAAGTATGCTCTTCTAGAGCTTACAACCCTTTATTCAAAGAAAAATGCTAACAACCATAATCTAAAAGAAATGCATTAAACAATCTGTAAAATATGCATTAATTTCTCGCTATATATATCATCGAAGTTTTCTCTTCATTTGCCATAATCATGGTCGCAAAGATCGATGTCCGTGCTATTCGTGAGGATGAGGCAAGTGGGGTGTCTACATCCATGACATCATCTTCACCGATGTTGGCGAAGTGCGCCTCTGCGGGGGCGTTTTCCTTTGCCTTCTTCTTAGCCTGATATGCGTTGATCGCTTCCTTGGATTCTCGACATATCTTCGACCAATGTCCCAAGTGCCACACTTGAAGCACGCCCGTTCTGCTGTCCATACGGCTTGGCGTCGTCTTTTCTTTGTCATCCCTCTTCACAGGGGCTTTGGACTTTCCTTTGGCCTGGGGTCTCTCTTTTCCACCCTGTTTGCCCTTCTTTCTATGAGTGGGCTTTCTCACCTTGTAGCTATTGGCATTGACTTCAAGCGCTGCCTCGTCCAGTGGTCATGAGACATAGTTCTTTCAGAGAACATCGTCTTGCGATTCAAGAACTTGTATTACATCAATCAGTTCGCTATACTCCTTGTATGCGTCCGACGATAGTTGTGTGCACTCTGGATAGCATTAGGGTGGAAGGTAGAGAGTTTTCTCAATCTTCTCTTCATCGCTGATCTTCTTGCCACATAGAGAGATTGGTACAAATTCTGCAAGGCGAAATTGTACTCGACCACTGCTCAAGTCGCAAACCTCAGCGTACCCAATCTTGTCGTGCTTGGGGCAAGATGGTGTACTTGAGCTTTTCAACCGCTCAAGTGCACCCAAAGCTCAAGTGCACTCTCCTCGACCATATATTCATTCTTTAGAGTGGCCGAGAGGTGGTGCCTCGAAAATGCAGAGCTTGATCGCTCGCTCGTGGTAGGTTTTGCGCCCCGCGAGGACCCTAGACCAATCACGAACGGAGCTTCTTGCCCCAAGAACAATCTTTACGTCCGATGCCCAAGTGAGGTAGTTCGGACTGCAAGGGCCGATTCTTCAAACTCACGATTCACAATGCCGGACATCCGCATGATTTCAAAATTCGGTTTTAGATTACTGCGTGTAATCTCATAGAAAAGGTTGCAAAAGCATAAATTGCGTAAAATAAATCCATATGCATTGCAATATATAAAATAAAGCAAAGGATTCAAAATTCATAAAGAAAATTAAAAAGAGAAATATAGCAAGAAAAAATTAAAAACAGAGCCAAATAAATCTTCTTGATTTTCTGGCAATTTTTCAAAATTTTCTGCAATTTTTCTGCAATTTTTTTTCTCTTCTTTTTTCTTTTCTTTTCTTTTTCCTTTTTCGGCTAACCGCCTTTGGGCCGATTTTTTTTCTTTTCTCGGCTTTCTTGGGCCTCGCTCGCTGGCCAAACGCCCACCGCCCGCTTTGCGAAGATTAAAACCTGGCGGCTAGGGTTTGCAAACCCTAGCCGCCATCAGTGTTTTTGCCGCCGCCCACTCCTGCGCCGCCCACTTGCGCCGCCATCGCCGCTCGCCGCCACCGCCTCCTTTCCTCTCGCGCTTTCTTCCACAAGCGGCCGAGTGGAGGCGGATTATTGCTGCCGCCGAGCGAGCGGGTCGGCGGTAGCGGCGTGTGACGGCGGGCGCCGCCGACGACGATAAGCTGCCGCCGCGAGCCGGCAATCGAAGGCCGGCGGCGGCGGATGCGTCTTGAGGCGCTTCGAGCGCGAGCCGGTGGGCTCGGCGGCGGCGGCCGCCGAGCACGCCGGCCGAGGCGGCGTGGCGGCGGCCGGGCGTCTTGCGGCGGCGGCGAGCGAGCCGGCCGGGCGGCCGACGGCGCGACGGTGCGCGGGCGGGCGGCGGCGGGCGGCGCAAGGGCTCGAGGCGGCCTCGGCTGCGCGCGCGAGGGTGCGGTGGCGCCGGGAAGCCCGACGGCGTGGTCGGGCGGGTGCGATCCGCCCGAACGGCGGCCGGCGCCTGGAACCGAGCCACTTCAGTGGTGGCGTGGCGCGGCGGAGGCGCGGCGCAGCAGCCGGTGGCTGCGAGCCGACCGAACGGCGGCTCGCGCGGCTTCGAGCCGGCGATTGGCCGGGGGGGGCTCGGCGGCGGCTTGCGTTGCTTCAGACGCGGCGCGGGCGGCGGACCGAGGCCCAAGGGTGCACGCGCCGGCGGCTTCGTGCCGAGCTTCATGCGTCGGCGGTTTCGAGTAGTGCGGTTGCGAGCGTGGACAGCGGGAGCAGCGGTTGACCGGGCTTCAAGCCGGCGTGCACACGAACCGAGGTGGCAACGATGCTTCGTGCTTTTGTTGCCAGTTTTTTTTTCTTTCTTTTCTGTGATGAACCGTGAATTCATGTACTATGGCTTCGTGCCGAGATGCTTCGAGCGTTCTTCGTGTAGCTTCGTGCCACGTAGGATAGATGCATGCATAGAAAAAGAACGATTAGATTCAAACGCTAATCCCACCTTTTCTCACCTTTCCAATCTGATCTCCGATAGAGCTTCGTGCTGATAACGTGTTGAGGAACCTCGCTATCGAATAGTCCGGTTCCCAACAGATCCGGCTGGAGAACGAAAGAGAGAAAGACACGTGTTTAGGGAGAGCGAAAGCGGAAATTCTTTATTGCTAATGAATTCTGTACATAGGGGGGGACCCCCCTCCTTCTTTTATAGCGCTCTCTAGGGTTTCGGCATAAGGGACCACATGGGCCTTCGGTGGGCTTTCAGGGTTTCTCAACACCCGTAACGGGCACACAGAAACCGAGGCACAAACCACCTTTATATGTACCCTGAACAAGAAACCTCTCTCACGCCAGACGCTGCGTGTCGACCATCGATCCCAACACGCAGGCTGCAGCTGCGTGCGCCAGACGCTCCCATGGCCAACAAAGAAAGACGTCGCCGCCGTCTACACCTCCGTCATGGACTACGTCGCCTCCAACGTCCGCGGCGGCCTCATCGCCAGGGCGTCGGCGAAGGCGTCCTCGCCGCGATCCGCTACCGGAGGCTGTCGGTACGGGACGGCGCCATCCCAAGGCGCGACCACGACGACGACTCGCACGAGCTCAAGGACGACGCCGGCCGATCCATCGCCGCCGACGGCATCGTTGCTCAACGCGCCCGCCGCGAGGCGCCACCGCTGGCGAGAAAGTACCCCACGCCCGCCGCACCGTGACATCGCTGACCAGACGCCGCCGCCGGTGGGCGGGCGGCAAGAACGGCGCCTCGGCCACCGCCACTCAGGATCTTCTCGGGAGGTTTCTATGGAAACGCAAGAGGGATGACGACGTGTAGCGCGCTCCTGCCTAGCTGCTTGCTCGTTAATTAGCACATCATCATCCCTATACTATAAGTTGCAGAATTGCCGGCGTTTTGAGCCGGGAGGGGCCGGCTCGGCTCACGGCTCGAGCCGAGCCGGCCAATTTTTTCCGCATCTAGGTCCTTTTCAAAAAAAAAAGATTACGGATAGGTCCTTTTTGGAAAAAAAATATTATAATTGGATCTTTTTTTCAAAAAAGATTGTATATTACGTCCATGCCCTTTTAGCGTTTTTAGGAGTAACGTTCAGATCCTTTTTAGGAAAATCGAAATTACATTTAGGTCCTTTTTGAAAGAAAAAAAATTCTTTTTTAAAATTTATTTTTTTTGCATTTTGAGCTGGGAGGGGCCGGCTCGGCTCACGGCTTGAGCCGAGGTGGCCAATTTTTTCGCATCCAGGTCCTTTTAAAAAAAAAAGATTACGGATAGGTCCTTTTTGGAAAAAAAATATTACAATTGGATCCTTTTTCCGAAAAAGATTGTATATTACGTCCATGCCCTTTTAGCGTTTTAAGGAGTAGCGCTCAGGTCCTTTTTAGGAAAATCGAAATTACATTTAGGTCTTTTTTGAAAGAAAAAAAACGTTTCTTTTTTTTAAAAAAAAATTGCATCGCATTTATGTCCTTTTTCCGCTTTTCTAGCATTACGTTTAAACCATTTTGCGAAAAACAAAGTCTTATTTTTAGATCCTTTTCGCGCGTTTTCTCGATTTACTCGTGTGTGGAGCATCAATCGCGCGTTTTATCGATTTTCTCGCGTGGAAAGCAGCGCCCGCGACGTGGCACGCAGCGCATAAATTTCTAGTATACCATATGGATAGATGCAGCAATCAATCGATGGCACGACATGGCCGAGTGCACCTAGCTATTACATATGCGACTTTTGCTTTGTAGCATCCGCTAGCCAGGTTCGAGATTGATTTTCAGGAAGGCAGATTTTTTTTATATACTAAGTAGGATTTTGAGATGATTACTCAAATTAACCTGCTATTTGCAAGCTAGCCAGTTTGTTTGGTCTTAAAGCTCGAACTTTCTACAACCGCAATTTGTTATGTTCCAGGAATCAATACTTCTAATGAATCTGCCCATGGCATAGTTCTCCAGCGGTTCGATTATTAAACGACTATTGGCAGGGGGGTTTGGGGCACTCGAGTTTGTCGTTAGACTTGATCTCAACCGTTTAAAAGTTTTGGCAGGACAACTTGGATATGTCTATTGTCAAGCGATCGAACAAGTATGTGTGCTGTTTGATTGGCGCATTATGTCAATCTTGTCCGATTACCTGCGAACATGTGGGTAAAAACCCTAATAGAGGTCCTTCTTTATTGCTGTCGAATATTTAAATATGGGGTACATGTGCATGCCCAGTTTACAAAAACCAAACCGTATATGCTCTGAAAAGCGTATAAGGACTCCGGATATCACGGGCCCAATTTCGGTGGGATACGTTATACATGGAGAAGATAGTATCATATTAGGAAGGACTTGATTGAGTTTCCCGTTACGAGGAAAACCAACTCGAGTACGCCTGATATCTGAGAAAGTTTGGATACACGGTGAAGATCACACGTCGATAGGATATACATCAGTTACGATCTGGGTCTCCAAGATGGCTACGACTCGGATAAAGGCAGGGCTACTTCCACTATAAAAGGCCCGTGGTAGGCACCCTCAGAGGAAGAACTTTCTTCGAGGCCAAGCATCTCATAGTCGCATAGTCAAGCATCTTCTTTAGTCTAGGGTTCATATTCTTTGTACTTAGGCTTGAGTGTTCCAATATATACTTCATACTCAATATACAAACATCTACCATACAGGAAGTAGGGTTTTACTCCCCCGCGAGGCCCGAACCTGTCTACATCGTGTGTCTTCGACCCTGTGCTTAACTCTGCTCCACGAAGGTACCCGAAACATAAAGTTTATTGTCGATTTCTAATCCTTCGACAATTGCCCACAGGCATATTCGTGGGGAAAAATCTTTGCCCGACAGGCAAACGAATACAGGTATAGAGGAGTTCCACCCATGCCGTTCTATCCGATTACATGACAATAAGCATTGACAAGTGGACCATGTTTGAAAATTGCATCCCACAATCTCTTGGTCCACGATTTCCCACCATCGAGTCCGTTTTTCTTCCATTCCCTAACATAAATCCCAATCTGTGATTTATGTTGAGCTCTCAGATCCATGAGCTATATTAAATGTTTCTTAAATGTCGACTCTGGAAAGTAGTAGCCAACCTGTGTTGAATTGCTCCTTGTATTTTAATATGTTCATTGGCTCTATGATGAGATGTTGGTTGCATGAAGTGGCGGTGGGCACACGGGTATACCCGCGGGTACTTGATGCCCGCGATGATAGGCATGGGCCAGATTCTTCACCTGCCACCCTTCGCGGGTATGCCTGTGGGAAAGATTTTGGCTAGCAGACATGTGTATGGGCGAACACTAGCTACTAGTGCCCACCACGCCCGATTGTCATCCCTAAGTCAGACTACTCGTCTTTTTCCCCTTTGAACAATGGTGTTCTTCACTCCTCTTCCGCTTTAGAATGGAGCCTGGATCATAAGTAGGATAGCAATTTGCCCCGCAGGGATTATCCCCATGGGGGTTGGGAGGGGCGCATACTTCCCTGTAGACCTGGGCATCATGTCGCGCCAGCACGGTACGTGCACGATGGGCTGTGGGCCTAAATCGTGTCGTGCCGGTTTAGGTCTAGTCCATTTGCAATATTGCGAGGAGAAGAAAAGAGCCGGAGACACTCAGGCTCAAGGCAATGGACACAAAATATTGAGGAAAAAGGACTAATTTTTTTTCATCTTCCGCAAAAGGCATATTGAGATAATGGTTGATCTCTACTCGTCGATTCCATTGCAATTTGATCAGCGCTTCGGAAGACAAACTAGACGACTTAACTTTTAGCTTCTTCTATACGCTTGAAGCAGTCGAGTCGCCTCGAGCTTGTTGCACCCTTGAGGCAATTCTTCTTGCTTCACTTCTGCTGCCAAACTTTTTATACTATTTGTCGAAAACTATAAAAAAGCTCGCACTAAAACCGTATCGTGCCTGTGTCTTGCCCGTCAGTCCTGTAGCATGCCGTGCTGGCCCAAGCATGACCATTCGAGGCGTGCCATGTAGTCCTAACAATCGTGCCGTACCAACCCGACCCGTGTGCATGCATGACATGCCGTGCCTGCCACGCCATGAGCCAGCCCCAAAAACTCGGTCCAATACCGACATCTACTTCCTCCTGTGGGGTCTGGGACAGGGGCGAAGTCCCCACAGGGTCTACGGGGACCCGCCAAAAAATAAAAAGATGTTGTTTTATTCCATATATATATTATATTTATAATAAGATATAGGTATTCTTTCTTATACATTTGACTAAAACTTGTCTCTCTGCACTATAATTTAAGTTTTGGAAATATATATTGTGATGGTATAAATCTAATTTTATCTATAAATTGACAGCTAAAGCCATATTAACAAGGAAAAAATTTATATTTAAATTGTATTTTCAATCCCATGGGATGCACTTCCATTAATGATAAACCATGTTAGCTCTAGCACTCTAAAAACACAAGGATAAGTAACATAGTTGCAAACATTAGGCGTAGATCCCTTGCAGGTGTAGTTGTGAATATAAGGGATTGCAGACTCAACTCGGCTTTTTTTTGGTAACGTGTAGGCAGGAGAATTGCCTACAGATCGATTAAGAAAGGGGTTAAGTGACAGGGTTTTAAATACAAAGGTTTAGGGGGAACGAAAATTATAAACTCAAAAGCCTATCCTCCGGATACGATTGACGCTAAACATGATGCCCTTGCAATGGACCAGGCCCTCGCCTCATCTTTTATCTTCATCAGAAGGGTTAGCAGCATGGTGCTTTTGTTTTTAAAAACTATCTCGTTGCGCTCCTTTCAAATTTCTCAGTACTACCTCCTTTTCTGAATGTATGTCATTTTAGCTTTTAAATTTTATTTATAAATACATGTTATTCTACAATTTCTATATGATATTTTACCATTTTTTTTCCTTCTATACCTTTCCCCTTTAGTTATTTTCAATATTATTTACTACCATGGACTAGAGTAAGACACACCATTAAAAAATATAATGAAGAGTGGTAGTGCAGCTTTTTGAAGATAAGATTAGGTGAAAATACAAAACCTACTATAACATCTATTGAAGAACGAATGATGTAACTAGGATGATCAAGCTTGCTATGGCCTTTTTCTGCACACCCTTTGCACTCAGTACTGCTCCCCAACCATTCATGTGTTGTCGACGCCGGCACCCATTTGGACGGTTGCAGAGTCGGCAGGCCTAGCCAATTGGAGATCATACTCCATATGCGTATAGAGTACCTGCATGTGGAGAAGATGCGTGTCGTTGTTTCTCCGCTGTAGTCGGTCCGATATCCAAAGTCTATTCTGGATGGCAAGCTACGTGAAGAACTTGTATTTTTGGTGGTGCCCAAGTTTTCTATATTTTTTATTGGAGGCTAGTGTTTATTGATCCCAAGAATTGGGCCTTGTAGGGTGAGGTCATTGGGTAAGATCCATTCGCTCTGAACTTCCTGATTATTTGAGCCTTGATGTCCGGATGAAGTGCTATAGCATGATTAACTTGTTCCCATAGAGATACAAAATCATGGGGGGCGATGTCCCGCGGCCTTTTCCCATTTAGCCATGCCGAGTTCCTAGAAGCTTGCTTTACAACCATTCCCCAATGTGATACAGCTGCATGCATTGAAGAGGATCTTGTCCTCCTCATTTGTACCCATGTTTTTTCTGGTGCTGTCCATTCTGCCTAAAGGTACCGGGAACACATGGTTAGAGCCAGTGCTTTAGCTTCTTCACGCCCTCTTATTGCGTACGCCACTGGTTGCAGGTCTAGCATGTCGCATCTGATGGCCACCATGGAGCTTTTGCGGAGGTTTGTAGTTAGGCCAGTGACTTCACCGAAGTTGTGCAAGAGCATGGCGAGAGCCTTGATGTCTTCTTTGAAAGGTGCTACAAAGATAGCGACATTGTCCACGTAAAGAGAGGTCCTGATCTTGGCAGCACGACCTCTCAGTTTGTGAAGGGTGATGCCTCGTTCAGTGGCCAGGTCCCATAGTCGCTGCAGCGAGTCAATTGCCAAGATGAAGAGGAGCGGGGGTCCCCTTGCTAGAGTCCTCTACCATGCCTAATAGGATCACCCGGGATTCTATTCAGAAGGACAAGGCAAGATGAAGTTGAGAGCAGAGCTGTGATCCAATCAGTCCATCTTGCTTGGGAAACATCTTTCTTGTAGAAGGTCTAGAAGGTAGTCCCACTCCCATCTAACCGAATTGAATGCCTTTGCGATGTCTAATTTTAGCAGCAGCGTCGGTGTGCTTGTATGATGGAAATGCTTGGCCAGGTTGCGCACGTACATGTAGATGTCATGGATGCTTCTTCCTTTTTTAATGAAAGCACACTTACTATGAGATGCTAGCAAATTCATGTGTGGTCTAAGCTAAGAGCTAACACTTTTGAGATTATTTTTGCCACCATGAATCAGATTAATCGGCCTGTAGTGAGACACCTCTTCTGCTCCATCCTTTTATGGGATGAGTGCTATGTTTGTGCTGTTTAGCCTTGGAGACTTGCTGTTCTTAGGCCGGAGAAGCTGTAAATTACTTCCATTATAGAAGTGCAAATGTGCAACCATCCGGTCCTGGATGCCTTGTCACCTGGCATTTGTGAAATTGCAGCTAGCAAGCACCTCTTCCCGGTCCCAGCAAGCCTCTAGTTGCAGCAGTACCGCTGCTTTTAGGATTTTTGAGAAGTGATCATACACAATTTGTTCTTTTTCTTCATGGGACGTCACCCAGCCCTGCACTTTTTGGAGTCTTTGTATGTGGTTCTTTCTCCGGTCTAAGGAGAAAGAATTTTGTATTTGTGTCACCTCCTAATCACCTTGGGTTGTTTCTACTTCTCAAAACCTTTCCCAGGAAAACCTAAGTTACGATGTAAAAGCTTAAAAATGGATTAAGTGATCTTTGAATTTTAAAATATTTTTTCTTCTTTTCTTTCTTTCTTAGTCTTGGATGGGTTTGTTAAAGGTGGGAAATGTTTGTTTAGAAAGTCATAACTCAACTGTTGCAGACTTATGAGGATGTCATCTACCATTAAATCCGTGTTGCGTCGCAGTCTTGCATGCAGTTTGAAACACAGGACTTGACCCCGTGAAATTTCTGCAAAATTTCTATATTCCAAATAAGGCCTTAATCTAGAATCCATGAATAGTGATTGAACCTTCCTCGTCAACAACCTCCTTCCATCGGCGTTGCTCTCGTCAACCCCGTTGTCACCGTCCTCACCTCCGTCCTCCTGCTCCCGATTTGGTGGGCCTTCCCTAGATAACAATTCGGATGAGTCATCACACTGGAGTGAATCTCAAGCCTGGCTGCAGCTGTCAAAGTTTCAAATGGGCGCGGTGCCTTTCTGGAGTGGCTCCCAACGGCTACCTACGATTGTTCATTGGCGTACGAGCTGGGACCCACATGGGAGCTCGTGGGCCATGCTCACCGGCGCCCACTCAGTGTGAACGGTCCAGTACTCCAGTTGCACAATTAATTTTTCTGGCTTCTAGCAAGGAGCACGATAGTTTGATGTTTTTACTTATCTACCCTTCTAGCCCAAGCTATCTGGTTCTCTCAAGCAAAAAAAGTCACATGGCTGGTAACAAGAAAATTCCCTTTATGCTATTTTAAGGTAACCTGATTTTTTATTTACCATTGAAAAAATATGGTTTCTTTTGTGCCACTGATTCCTTCTTTGTGCGGCTCCATGCCACGTCGGTTGTATTACAGCTAGTTTGCTGTTAACTTGGATGGGAAAAGACATATTTGCCCTTGCCTTTCTTCTTTCCTCTCTCTCCCACTCCCCTCTCTCCGTCTTCTCTTCTCTTCCCATCTCTTAATGCCACTAATTGCCACAACCTCTCCCCCCTAACCATCGGCCCTGCCGGTCTCCTCCCCTCCTCTAGCCGGGGACATCTCATCCCCTACTCTAGCTGGCGCCGCCGTATCCCCTTCTCCCCTCTTTTTGCTAACACCCTCTCTCTTTTACATCTCCTCACTCTGATGGGGACGGTGGCCCGATCTTCCGACAGGTAGTAGTAAGTCGATTGATGGAGAACTCGACGTTGACGATCCGGCTTTCAATCAGAATTGATTCGAACCCTGCAATCGCTACACCACGGCTCTGTAGGTTATCAACCATGCATAAACACGGTTGACCTCGCCAAGAAGGCTAATCCTTGCATGCGAATTGAGAACACAAGCAAGAATAGGTAGATGCAATCTAAATATTGATAATTACCAATGAAGAACTCGAAGTTGGGGTTCTACAAACCGAACAAACAGCGAAACTGTATAAAACAGAATAATCTAAGTAAAACCCATCTATTCTAGCGACGGCTACTGAATATATAAGAGGATGAAGGCAAGGGAGACGGCCAAGGGGGTGGTCGTGCAACCCTAGGTCGTACAAGGCCTTTGGGCCCAAGTGGAGATGTCACTGCACCCGGTAGATTCTATTTGTCATATTGTTTTGATGATTCCTGTCAATCTAGAAGGAGTTTGGACGTGAAACCACTTCCGTTGGAAAGCTCTCGTCGTGGGCTTCTCCGTAGAGTCCAAGAACGCCTCAAATGGACTTTGTATGACCTAGATATGATCATTTTGAGTTGGATTGCTCTGGGGGGCCGAACTGGACTCGTGAACAAATTGGGCATGATCTTGGGGTGGGCTTGGAGCATCAGAAGTTATTGGGCCCTTATCTTGCCTTGAGATAGAAGCATGGCTTGCTGGGCTAGCATGATCTCATCATCCTCCCCTTCTTGATTTTGAGTCGTCCTCGACTTAAGCTTATTGGCCTGCAAAAGGTTAGTAATAAGAGGCGGCAAAGAAACCAATATATTCTTTGGTTGTTGATAGTGTGGCATATTAAAAAAAGATTTCAAAATGGTACAAATATAAAGTCGATGCACCATGTACTTTCCTTTATCATTATGTTTGCCAATAGCATGAAAACTAACACTGGATGACCATGACAAATTATCAGAAATAGAAAATCTCTCCTCTAAACAATTGAGATCACATATGACATCAAATTCAATATAACCCAAAGTATTCAAGGAAGACAACAGTTTAATCTCATCCTTTTCATTAGCAAGGTGAATAACATGTTTATTTTCAGCACACGTGTTTAGATCAGAAATAAAACTGACATATTTATTTACTAGTTGAGGCATGGATATAAATGAGATATTATCACACAACACTTCTTTATCACTAGGGACAGCAAGACAATCATATTGTGACAAAGGTGATTTAGTTTGAGTGTCCAATAACTGCTGTTGTAGCATAGCACCAGTAGTGGCCAAATTTAGCACATCAACAGAATTCTCTCCTCGTGTGAAAATAGCACATATGTCGTTACCTTTCTTTCTATCTCAGCCGATTTAGGCATATCATGATATGTACATTCTTTAGGTATGCATGGGATAACAAGTATCTCCTGCTCCTCCTTCTCTTGTATGTTTTCCTTCCCGTTCTTATTCTCAATGTCCTATGAAAAGTTAGTAGCAAGTGGAAACTCGACAAGATGCCGTTCTTTCAAAGAAAATTCTTCACTTTGGCAATTATAAACATTAATTTCAGCAAGATGTCTTTCATGTTCAATTTGATTTTCAATCTCACAAGCAAGATTAAATAAACTAGAGAGAGAACTATATTCCTTATCAACAAGAATACCCTGAATTTTCATATCAAGTCCATTTAAGAATTTTATTTCCTTAGCTTCTTCAGATTCATCTAAACCACAACGCAACAACAAAGTTTCTAATTCCTGTAATATGCCTTGACAGTTTTATCACATTGTTGTAAACATTGCAATTCATAAAATAACTTTTTAGAATGATAAGCAGGAACAAATTCATCTCTCAATAGTCGTTTCTTTCCATGTTTTTGGTACTTTCTTATAAGCACAAAAATCGTTCCACCAAATTGATGCAGAGAGAGTTAAAGCACTAGCGACAACTTTAATTTTTCGTTTATTACAGAGGCTATATTGCGAAAGAATTTTATCTACCTCTATTTTCCAATCAATATAAGCATTAACACCAAATCCGTTATAAAAAGGAAGAACTAAAAAATTCTTACCTTTACCAGCAGAAGGAGATGAATTAAAGTTGGGTTGGTGCTTATGCTCTTTTCTGTCAAGTGCATTCTTCATGTTTTGAATTTGCTTATTCATAGTCTCATTCATCTCTCAAAGCATCTCTCGGAACTCGTTATGAAGAACACACTGGTTACCGTCCTGGTCCTCCAGTACCCCTGCCTTTGCTAGTAGAAAATAGAAGATAACACAAAGTATTATCCCTATCAACTACTAGGTACTGGACAGTGGGATCACAAACTCTTACACGTCTTACCACACCCTTACAAATGTTCTTACCAAAGCAGCAGGTGGTACAACCGGTGGCTGGTTCGTGATACCGTGACTAGTGCGTGAGTGAGGCGATTGCAAAGAAGAACCTGAACTGATAAGAAGTATGTGGAGCTCGGAAGGCAATATTTAGTAGCAAGGAATAAGCAATATCGAAGTCAGATTAGCAAGCTGAATAAATGTCCAACGTACTTGTCACAGTTGCTGGCCTAAACGTGTTCCTAGAACTAGTTCAATCTAGCAAGGGATATATCAAAGCACATAGGACTCAAAGGACGCAAGCAATTCTGATTATCTGCTTCTCTTTCCCTCTTTTTTCTTCTTCTTTGCTTCTTTTCTTCTCTCTGATTTTTTTCAGTGCGGCTCTTCTTTTTTTTGCACTTGCCTTTTGTTTTCCTTTCTTTTAACTCAAAGGCAAAACAAAAATCTCATGTTTTAGAATGAAAGAAAATGTTAAACAGATGACCGAAAAATGGGCAAAAACAGCACAGGAAACTTCTGGAGCTCGGAACTCGGACTTAGAGGCCGATTTTGATGGTAAAAAATTATACATGTCTATGACATGTAATTTTTCATATGCGCGTCGTAGTTCTCTTCGAAACAAAGAAAAGTACGCCCCAATCGGAGTTCGTATGCAAAAGTTATGGCTGTTTTACTGGACACTGCGCAATCTAGAATTGACTGCGACTTCACTTCTTCCTTCTGGTTAGGGCTAAAATAGCAATAGGATCGCGGGTGAGAAAGGGTGGCCAGCGGTGCAGGGAAATTGACACAAGACGGCTCGCGGCCTATCTAGGGTTTGTGAAGCGGGATATATAATGCAGAGTAGCGGCAGGAACAAACCGAGTAGGACTCAGTTCGGTTCTAGGGTTGGCGGTGTTGGGATGACTAACAGTGCAAAACAAGAACTAGGGCAATGGAAAGGAACAACTAGAAACTAGGATCACGACCTCAAACCAGCAACAAGACGACGATGATAGACACAAATTCAACAAAGCGAAACTGAAACGAAAATTGCTAAGGCACAAGGGGTTGTAGGACAACGGAACCAATGAAGAACTTTTTGTAGGGCAATTTTTCTGAACTCTAGGACGATGGCAAAACAAAAGTTGGAATAAAAGAATTACCTATCGGGCAACCGAGGCTCTGATACCACTTGATGGGGACGGTGGCCCGATATTCCGATAGGTAGTAGTAAGTCGATTGATGGAGAACTCGACGTTGACGATCCGGCTTCCAATTAGAACTGATTTGAACCCTGCAATCGCTACACCACGGTTCCGTAGGTTATCAACCACGCACAAACAAGGTTGACCTCGTCAAGAAGGCTAATCCCTGTATGCGAATCGAGAACACAAGCAAGAATAGGTAGATGCAATATGAATATTGCTAATTACCAATGAAGAACTCGAAGCTGGGGTTCTATAAACCGAATAAATGGCGAAACTGTATAAAATAGAATAATCTAAGCAAAATCCATCTATTCTAGCGATGGCTACTGAATATATAAGAGGATGAAGGCAAGGGAGGCGGTCAAGGGGGTGACCGTGCAATCCTAGGTCGTACAAGGCCTTTGGGCCCAAGTGGAGATGTCGCTGCACCCGGCAGATTCTGTTTGTCATATTGTTTTGATGATTTCTGTCGATCTAGAAGGAGTTTAAACATGAAACCACTTCCGTTGGAAAGCTCTCGTCGTGGGCTTCTCCGTAGAGTCCAAGAATGTCTCAAATGGATTTTGTATGACCCAGATATGATCATTTTGAGTTGTACTGCTACTGGATACCGAACTGGACTCGTGAACGAATTGGGCATGATCTTGGGGTGGACTTGGAGCATTAGAAGTTGTTGGGCCCTTGTCTTGCCTTGAGATAGAAGCATGGCTTGCTGGGCTGGCATGGTCTCATCATACTCTATCACCAAGCTTGCCTTCTCCCCTCTTTCAATCGCCCTTCTCCTCCACTCCCTTCTTCGTTTTGACGCCCTCTCTCTTCTCCCTCTCCTCACTCTACCACCGAGCTCACCTCCTCCTGTCTTCCCATTGCCCTTTTCCCCTCCCCCTCTTACCGCTAGGCTCCTCCCCACCTTGGTCCCATAGCCTCCAATCATGCGCAGAAGCTGTCCGACCTCCTCTGTTCTCTCACGTCACATTGTGTTCCCAAGTTGCTCGAACCTTTTTTTCTCAATCAATTTTACCTTTCTCGCAACGCATTGTCAGAATCGAGCCATCTTCCCTATCTTCGGTCAACTCGCCACCGCCGTCGATTACGTCCACCTCGATGAGCCTCTCCTAAATCTCTTGCACTAGTAGCATTGTCATCATCTCCCCTACCTTCTCTATTTGCCGATTTGGATGTCATTTCACCATGGAACATCGCCACCGGCGCCACCTTCTTCCCTAGCACTGGTGTCGTTGCCTTGCCACCTCCGGCCATCTCCACCCATGCCAACCACACCGAAGGACTCCCCTTGCCGTTGTCGTGATCGTGTGTTGACCACTTCCCGGAGGACATCATCGGAGCACCACCGTCACCATCCACCCCGTCACATCAACTCGTTTTGATAGTCATCCGTACAATCTACACCACCGTTCAACGTGGCCGCCGCAACCTGGAGCCACTACACCACCTCCCCTATTTTCTCCCTCACTGCTATCCCTGTACCCAGTGGGTCCCACCTGTCAGTCCTCTCTAAAACCAGAATAAACATTCGGTCCACTTTTGTGTGTGACAAGTGCACTCCTCGGTTTATTCTACTTCTGTATTACACGTGGGCCTCTACTTTTGAGAAAGGCAAGGTGGTCATTCCAATCGTCCTAGTAGAGCTAACGGAAGTGGCATAGAAGGGATCTGAAAAGTTTTTCAGTGACATAGGAGAAAGCGTACCTTTTTTTTAGTGGCAGATTAGAGATTAGGTTAACTCTCAATGACGTATATATAATTTTCTCCCAAAGTAATCGGGTGCTAGTAATTGGGTGCATAAGACTATAGTCACTAATATGCACTAGATTATTCGCATGGTATGATCGCTATGCATCTAAAACTCCACTTCCACTCTCCACACGGTCTAAAAATGCATATTTCCATATCATATTTTCATAAAATACCATGCAATCAGTTCCCATCGTTTCCTTCACTTTTAGATCCAAAACGGTAGGAGATGACAGGTTCTCACATTGCCATACTCATTCCATAGAATGATAGAAACATACATCATTTCGCTTTGCTCAATTCGGACCAAAGGTTCTTCGTCCAATACACTACACATGCGCGCGATCATTGTACTAGTACTAGTACTACAGCGATCCCATCCTACTACTGCACAATCATTGCTGATTGCTCCGTTCAACCGGAAATATTTACTGTACTGGCCCTCTTGTTATTTTTTTTGTTGCGGAAATGGCTTCTCCGTGGCGCTGAATATTCAGATATATCTCCATACACGAGCGCGTAATCACTAGCGTTAGAAATGTGGCAAAATCAGCGGGAGAGCAACACGGGATGGACGGTCTCTGCGGAACGCTAGCACACGATAATTTTCCTCGCTTCGCTCGCGTCGGGAATCCTCTTTTCCACGCGGCGCCAGCGCTGGATTGCTTTCCTGCAGTGCAGAGATGCTGCAAAATTTAGAGTTTGCTACAGCTCATATAATTTTTACAAATCATTTGACTACAAACACTTCATAACTTAGTTGGCAGAGCAAACCGTCCGTGAGCGTCAGGTCTCGAGTTCGATTCCTATTTAAAGTGTTTCTTATCTTTTTTTTAGTTATTAAATCGTGCCAAAAAATTTTAGAACTTTTTGAGAAAGATCCTGAGAGTATTCCTAACCTACCATAAAAAATCTAGATCATGATCAAACTTATGCAAATTTTAAAAATTCCAACAATTTTGGTCATGATCTGGAATTTTTAAAATTGGCACAAGTTTGATCATGATCTATAATTTTTATAGTAGGTTAGACATGCTCTCAGGACCCTTCTAAAAAAGTTTTAAATTTTTTTGACATGATTTAATAGCTATAAAAAGACAAGAAATACTTTAAATGGGAATCGAACTTGTGACCTGACGCTTGCAGACGATTTGCTCTGTCAACTGAGCTACGAAGTGTTTGTAGTCAAAGGATTTGTAAAAATTATATGAGCCATAGTAAGTTATAAATTTTGTAGCGCCTCTGCATCACGGGAAAACAATCCAGCGCTAGTGCTAGCGCGGAAAATAATCGCGCACTAGCGTTCAACGGAGACCGTCCATCCCACTTTGCCCTTCCACTGATTTTGCCGCGTGTCTAACATGGTGATTCTGTGCTTGTGTAGAGGTTATATCTAGAAATTAGGCGCCACAGGGGCTATTTTCATAAAAAAAAATGGAGTAAGGGTGGCTAGTACGGTTAACATTTCTTCAACCGGAGTCCTGGTTTAATTGGTCCTATTGTATATATTATTTTTGAAATGCTAATTTACAGTTAACCTCAACGATAGTTCGTGCGGCATGTGGCGATCTCAGAATGCATGTTTTCTATTTAGATGGAGCAACTCACGAACCGATTAAACGCACTCCCCTTGCGGATGTGTAGCACGCTCGCCTCTTTTTTTTGAAATTTTTTATTTAAATTTTTTCAAGTTGAAATTTTTTTACTTGAATTTTAAATCGAAATTTTTCGAATCAAAAGTTTTTTAATCGAAAGTTTTCTAAGTTGAAACTTTTCGAATTTGAAACTTTCCGAGTTGGAATTTTCTAACTTGAAATTTTTGATTTAAATCTTTTCATGTTGAAACTTTTTCGTTTTGAAACTTTTTGAGTTGAAATTTTCCGAGTTGAAACTTTTTAATTTTAAATAATAAAATTTTCACGAGATAAAATTTGTAAGTTAAATCAAACCTAAAAATCGGGAGGAGTTGAAATTCTCCGAGTTGAAAATTTCGATCTGAATTTTTTCACGAGTTAAAATTTGCCGGTTGAAACTTCTTTCTTTTTTGTTACAACCATGAGGAACTAAGAAAAGAAGTGGAGTCGTAACGTGGAAGCAGGTTTCCAAATTTCGGCGAATTTCACTGAAATTTCAGATTTCGGACCACCCCGGAATCTAAAGTATCGGCCGAATTTTTTTTTTTGAAATTGCTACAATACCCCCGAAATTTCGGTTTTTCGGCGAAATTTCGGGTTTTTTTGGCCGGTTTTGAAACTTTTAGGGCCACATTTGACCAGATTTGGTCCAATAACCCTTAGGAAAGTCATCTCCTATGAAAATTTGTAGAAAAAACAAATTTTTTAAACATTTTAAAATTTTGGCAGAAACACTATCAGATTTTTATAAAATTTTACAAGCTTGATAATAATGTAAAAATTTTATGGTAATATCCTTAGTAGTTTAGGATCATACATAAAAAATTTCAAAATAATTTAACTTCATTTGTTATCTTTGAAAAATCAAAAACAGAATGAACATAATTGGGACAGTTATATTGTCAGGATTTTATAAATTTTCTTGAGTGTGATTATGATCTAATTTTTTTTGAGAGATTAATAATTGACTCAGTACCATTATATAAATGTTTCAAAAAAATTAAAGTTTGTTTGTTTGGTCAATCAAATCTATGTAAGCATTGAACTTCGTTTGTTATATTATATTTCAAAAATCAAAAAGAGAAGAACATAAATGGTAATGTGCATTGTAAGAATTTTATAAATTCACTGGAGTGTGATCATGAATCACAATTTTTATGGGATATTAATAACTTACTTATCACCATTCTGTAAAATTTTCAAAAATTTTAAACTTTTTTTATTGCTAAATTAAATCTACGTATTGATTATCAAACTTCTATCAGGACGTAGCACTGTCTGAATTTTTAAACATTATTTAAGAATGATAATCATCTAAAAATTTTAAATAAACATTAATGTTACATCAGAACCATCCACAAAAAATTTTAAAAGTTTTTAACGTGGTTTACATAATTTTTTATGTTGTTTAAGTTTGCCGGTAAGCCTTTTAACATGGCAGTAGTACTGTTCGAATTTTTAAAAATTCATACAATTTGATCATCATCTAAAAATTTTATGAGAGCATTATAGATACATCATAACCACGAAAAAAAATTAAACAGTTTCTAACTTGATTTTTACCATTTTTCATTCGGATGAAACTTGTCGGTCAGTGTTCTATCAGATAGTACCACTTTCTGAATTTTTAAAAATTCCTCACATGTGATATCTGAAATGTTTGTGAGAACATTAGTTATGGATCATAACCATAGACAAAAAATTTTAACAGTTTATAACTTGATTTGTACTATTTTTAATTCGGATCAAACTTGTCGGTCAGTGTTTTATCAGGATAGTACTACTCTCCGATTTTTTAAAAATTCCTCAGATGTGATAATCAGCTGAAATTTTTGTGAGAATATCAGAAATGTGTCAAGAACCTCCAAAAAAATTTTAAAATGTTTTGTTAGCGTTTAGACCACTTTTCAGCCGGCGCAAAAAACCCAAAATTTCGGGTATTTCGCCCGAAATTTCAGGTTTTTCGCCGAATTTCGGATTTTTTTTTCCGAAATGGACCGGATTTGAATTTTAAAATCCAAATTTCGTCCGAAATATTTCTGAAATTTTGAAATTTCGCGATCCGGCTAGGGACGATATTTATTCCGAAACCGAATTTTTAAACCTTGCGTGGAAGCAGGGTGAAGAATGAGAACTTGACACGTGGGGTCATGAGGGAGAGCTGGAGCTCATTCGCACTGCTCAAACTGTGAGGTTGACTGTAAATTAGACGTTCCCATATTATTTTACAAATATGATCCTCTTACAAATAAAATTTCAAAAATATCTTCTCCCTAACCACATAAGCTCCGATATGTGATATGTGTCACTTGCCAAGCACATTCACCACGGTAGGTGATCGGTTTGCGGCATCCCGACCGACCACGACAGCAGATGGTGGACCAACCACGATAGGTTTGCTGCTGCGCACCCCTGTCTTAGCAGTAAGGTACCGAGCTCCATGGGTGCGACAGCTCACTAATCGAGGACAGGATGTTCAATAGGAGGTAGGGAGCAGGGTACCAAAACATGTCGTGGTGCCTTAGCGTGGTAGGACCAGGGTTTCGGATTTCGTTTTCGGATAAAATACCGTCGTGGGCCGGATACCGAGATTTCGGCGAAATTCGGTAATTTCGGAGAAATCTCGTCCAGAATTTCAAATTTAAAATTTGAATCCGGCTTGTTTGAAACCGAGAAATAGCGAAATTGGCGAAATTGGGCGAAATTTCAAGAAATTGCCGAAATTTCGGCTTTTTTGCACTGGCAGAAAAGTGGTCCAAACGTTAACGAAAAATTTTGAAATTTTTTTTGGAGGTTCCTGACACATTGATGATGTTCTCATAAAAATTTCATCTGATTATAACATCTGAAGAATTTTTAAAAATTCAGAGAGTGGTACTGTCCTGATTAAACACTGACCGACAAATTTGATCCGAACGAAAAATGGTACAAATCAAGTTATAAACTGCTAAATTTTTTTTTGAAGAGTCATTACACATTTATTATGTTTCCATAAAAATTTCAGATTATTATGAAGTGTGTGTAATTTTTAAAAATTCAAACATTAGAACTGTCCAGATAAAACGCTGACCGGTAATTTTGAACCGAATGCAAATGGTTCAAACCATGGTAAAACATTTGAATTTTTTTTTCATGGTTATGATGTATCTATAATGCTCTCATAAAATTTTCAGATGATGATCAAACTGTATGAATTTTTAAAAATTCTAACAGTACTACTGGTCTATCGCCTGTTAAAATGCTTACTAAAATTGAAAAACATGAAAATTATGTAAACCATGTTAAAAACTTTTGAAATTTTTTGTGAATGGTCCTGATATAACATTAATGTTTTCTTAAAATTTTTAGATGATGAGCATTCTCAAATAATGTTTGAAAATTCGCATGCTACGCCCCGATAAAAGTCCGATGATCAATACATAGATTTGATTTAGCAGTAAAAAAAAGTTTAATTTTTTTTAAAATTTACAGAATGGTGATAAGGAAGTTCTTAATATCCCATAAAAATTTTGATTCATGATCACACTCCAGTGAATTTATAAAATTCTTACAAGGGACACTACCATTTATGTTTTTTTCTTTTTGTTTTTAGAAATATAATATAACAAACAAAGTTCAATGCTTACATTTGGAACAAAGTTTTAAATGTTCTGTTTTTTACCTAAGATTTTTACCTAAGTTTTTTACCTAAGTTGCATTTAGAACAAAGTTTTAAATGTTCTGTTTTTTACCTAAGTTTTAGCAATTTCAATTTTTTCCGGATTTTTCCATCCCACAAAAACCTGCTCACGCCGGACCACTTGGAAGTAGTCCGGCGCAAGAGAATCGTTCACGCCGGACTACTTCCAAGTGGTCCGCGTGAACTGACTTTTTATCCTATTTCGATTTTTATTTTTAAAACATAACAAATGATGTTAAAATATTTTCATAAATTTTATGTATTATCCTACATATCTTATGATACTCCCATAAATTTTTCATAGCATGAAAATGCATTCTCAATTTTTTAAAATTCAGAGAGTGTTTCAGCCGAAATGCCAAAAAGTCTAAAAAATAAACTTTTTCAAACATTATCATTGAAGATCACTTCGAGAACTTATTGATATAATTCCTACGATCCGCCAAAAATTCAAATTCTGTTTAAAATTCAAATCTCTAGCTTTTGCCAAATCTCGTAAAAAATAAAAATTCGAAATTTATCAGAGCAATTTCAATTTTTTTCCGGATTTTTCCATCCGCATAACAACTTCGCTCACGCCGACCACTTGAAGTAGTCCGGCAGAAAGGTCGTTCACGCGGACTACTTCCAAGTGGTCCCACGTGAACTGACTTTTGTCCTATTTCGATTTTTATTTTTAAAACATAACAAATGATGTTAAAATATTTTCATAAATTTTATGTATTATCCTACATATCTTATGATACTCCCATAAATTTTTCATAGCATGAAAATGCATTCTCAATTTTTAAAATTCGAACGTGTTTCACCAAGTGCCAAAAAGTCTAAAAATAAACTTTTTCAAACATTATCATTGAAGATCACTTCGAGAACTTATTGATATAATTCCTACGATCCGCCAAAAACTTCAAAATCCGGTTTAAAATTCAAATCTCTGCGGTTTTAAAAATCTCGCCGAAAAATAAAAATCCGAAATATATTGTAGCAATTTCAAATTTTTTCGGATTTTTACATCCGCCGGTCTATGCAAACTCATTGGGTCCAAATCCGAGATTTTACGAGATTTCGCCAATTTCTATGGTTTTGTAACCTTGGGTAGGACAAGGTCTAGCCACCTGCTGCTCTACATAGATGTGACATCACCTACCACAATTTTCATAGTTGAAGAGGGGATCATTTAAAAAAAAATAGATGGAACTAGATTTAAAAGAAAATTGATACAAGGAGCTTTTTTTTTTCTTCCATTCAAGTATCCAACCAAACCGAAGGGCATTTTGGTCAGCAAAATTCCTTTTGTTGGAGCGGCCACACGGAGATCCGGTGCGAGCAGCGCCCTACAAGTACGCCGCTCGGTCGCTCGGCTGAGGGACACGTCACACCTCTCTCCCCTGGTTCCCCCCAAATCCCCTGAGGTCGCCGCTCAACCCCCAATAATTGCAAATTACTCGGCGAATCCGACGCAAATTGCTCGATTTCCTCTGGTAACACGCCGATCCCTTCCCCGATTCATCATTCTCTGTTGTTTGAACCCAACTCTGCTATTTGTTTGGGCATTTTTTAGGGTTCTTTCGTGTTTCTTGTTGTGCCTACTCGTGATCCGTTAATTTAGTTCGATCCGTGGTATGGTTTAGCTAATGTTGGCGAGGCAACTGTGATTCTTGTGGTTTTGAAGTCTGCATGAGTGATGCTTTTGGATTCTTCGGGCGAATTGTGCAGAAATGCATGTGGGTTTTGTCCTATTCTGTCAAGTGAGGTGACAAGTGTTTCGAGATTTGTAGAGAACATTCGTGGTATCGTTGTTTGATCTATTTATGTCGCTGTATATCATCTGATCTCCTCACAAAGACTAGAAATTTGTAGCAGAGACGTTAGGAATAGCAATTGCGTAACTTTTGCGAAGACCCGGGATGCTTAACTCTGCAGTTGTCTCGATTGGTGTTAGTTTCTGTAAATAGATACAACATTCAGATCATTGCACTGCATTGTAGTGATCTTTAATAAGCTTAGCTACTTTGCTCTGTTTTCATAGACAGCGGGAGAGGGAGAGTGAGAGAGTTGGAAATACTTGCTTTATGATTCATGAAAGTTGGTATTTTAGGTATTCACACAATGTCGAGATCTGAAGAGGACGAAAGTTGATGGTTTTAGTAGGTATTTCCATTTCAGATGTCTAGATGATCCATGGAATAAGCTCGCGGTTTGTGGAAGAAACTTAATTTTGGGTGCAACGCAGTAATCACCTGTACAATATGGTTCTTTACTGGATTATAAGATGATCAGGAAAGCACAGGACCAAGAATGTCAATTTTACTTTGATATAAATGCCACATTAACAGCTGCATTGGTTTCCTACCAATTTATGCTGCTTAACGTGTGTGTTACTCACACTGACACACTGCCATTGAATCTCACACAAGGAGCAAAACCATTTGCACATCTACATTTTATGTGGTGGTTACAGTGTTGTGAGCCATTTACTATTCTGGTGGAGGCTAGATCAGACAATTACAGGACATGTCGGCAGGGTACTCATTCCTCAATCATTAGTCATAATGGACATGTAAACATACGCTAGAGTGAATTGTCAGTGTAATTTATTCTGTAAATTTTCTTCAAGCTATTACAGTAGATGCTTTAAGTTTTGAGGAGGTAATTTTTTTTAAAAAAAAGAAATGGGAAACATCTAGTAGTTAAGATCTGCCAACACTATCTATGTTAGATAAATTTGTTTCCTGTCCTGGTAAAGACTGAGCTTGGGTGCAAACTACAATGACAGGTGGCAGAGCTGCTAGCGATTTGCCTTGAAACAAGCTATGTTAGGGACTTAGGGTTCAAAACAAGTGAAAACGGGCTGTGTATTTAAGACAAAGACATGTATAGTTAAAACAAGCCCTACTCTTTTAGGCAAAGATATACAGTGAGTGCAGAGTTAAAATAAGCCATGCTCTTTTAGATTTTTTTAAAAACAAAGTCTGTGGGGTTCGAACCCTAACTTAAGCTGATGCATTTGCGCTCAATCTCTTCACCTACATGATGTCTCAGCTAACTACTGGCTTCCTGTAGGCTGTATTTGTTGCCAGAAATATTGCCACTGTTGTTGAGGGACATAATTTCTGGCCAAAGTTGCCGACAAAGTCTGCATAAAGCAATTTGCTGCCATTGCTTCCATGGTAATTGGTTCATTTTTCAAGGAAATGCTTTAATGTTCATGACAACATTCTGCTAGGAAGATGCACTGTTTACTGTGATTCTAATGTGGCATATTTGTGTTTATGAAGTCAACAAATGAAAACCTTCCACCAAATGTCATTAGGCAACTGGCTAAAGAACTGAAAAATCTTGATGAGTCACCTCCAGAAGGGATTAAAGTGAATGTGAATGACGATGACTTCACCACTATTTTTGCAGATATAGAGGGCCCTGGTAAGGTACAATCAAGATGTTTGATGGTTTACAAACATTAAGATTTTTCGACCTGCTTTCTTGAAATGAAGTTGTTTTTTTACTTTTCATCTACTTTTCATATGCTGCACGTGTTTATAATTAAATATTAAAAAATGGGTTTCTTTTGTGAAGTATATGTCATAATCTGAATTGTACAAATATGTGCTTTTCTAGTATGTTATTTTCTGAAAATTGCATACCAGAAATCTGAATCTGGAAATGATACAGCTGTAACTCCGTATGAGAATGGGATTTTCCGGATGAAGCTATTATTATCTCATGACTTCCCTCAATCTCCACCAAAAGGTCTGGTTATCTTTTGAATATTCTCACAGCGGCTAATATTTGTTCATGATAAGAAAGCCTTTCCGTTGGATTCTGTTGTTTATTTGTTTCGTTTTTAAACACAGCTAATAAGTCTCTGACCTTTGTTTCACTTTTAGGATTGTTCTTGACCAAAATTTTCCACCCAAACATAGCAACTAGTGGTGAGATCTGTGTTAACACATTGAAAAAGGATTGGAATCCTACTCTTGGATTAAGGCATGTTCTGCTGGTAAGTTCGTACTGCAGCATCGATTGGCCCTAATTTTGTTGGTGGTAAACATGATATGTTTGCAGGCAATTGTTCACTAAAAATTTGTACAACATTTGTAATCATTGATTAATGATTTTTAGTTTTCTTTTTGATGTGTCTGAAAGGTGGTGAGATGCCTACTTATTGAACCATTCCCTGAATCTGCGCTCAATGAGCAGGCTGGGAAGATGTTACTTGAGAACTATGAGGAGTATGCACGGCATGCAAGGTTACTTTTTAACTTTATATTTAGTATCACTGTATCAGTATAGAATAAAGAGGCTCCTAGTGGACATTTCTTCCTGCCTGCACTAGATAAGAGGAATCTTTTTTTTTTGTCCTTGGTCAAAAAATTAGAGTACTACGGTTGTCTATTATTCAGCTAGATGTGATGTTTCATCCCGGATATCATTGGTACAGCTTTTGGCAAATCAGATCACTCCCTAGTGCCTAATCGTTTTTACGGACCCTATGCAGGCTATACACTGGCATTCATGCCCTGAAACCTAAGAATAAGCCCAAGAGTGGTGCTATTTCTGAGTCAACCACAACTCTAAATGTGGATCAGTCAAACACAAGTATCAGTGAGAAGGCACCATCTGTGCCCACCGCATTATGTCCCTCTGCAGCCACCAATGTGCCCAGCACAAACTCGCAGGATAATAATGCTCCCGCTGAGCTGGCTCTTGGATCATCTGCAGTGCCCAAGAAGGAAGAACCTGTTGCTACAAAAGCTCTAGTCGATAAGAAGAAGATAGTCGCAAGAAAGAAGAGCTTGAAGAGACTATAACCAAAACATCTGGGGAAGAAGGGTGGGGTTAGATGGGTGTAGTGCTACTCTGATTAAGTGCCAGATGTAGGGGATGAATACTGGGCTCCAAATAACATCAGAGGCATCACATAAACTGCATGTCTGTTATCTGGGAAAATCTTGTTAAAAGAATGTGAATTGGATACCTTGCCTCAACATTGTGTAGTAACAATTCTTTGGAAGAAAACTGACCGTATCTGTTCAATTTATTCTGTCGGTTTTTCTTGTCAATTTGAAGTTGATTTACAGATTGTTGTGGTGCTGAGTTTTACATGGCACACTCATGGTCAGCTTAGTGCTTCCTGATTCTTACTAGTATAGTGCCTTGTTTTTCGGTTTCCTTTTCCCAGCACGTAATATATGATCTTTTCCTTTTTCTAGAACGTTTATTTCCTTTTTCTTAATTCCAGGATATTTGTTTCCTTTTCCTTGAGATGATGCTGGAGGTGGGGAGATCTCGCTGTAGGCCATGGGGATGAGTTAGACACATTAAATAATGGCCATCGGATGTGGGTGAGTAAAGTCGAGAAAGATCCGAGAGGTTAATTTTGATGGAGGCAAGTTTTTGGGACGTTTACGGGTGTATGAAGGTTGAGCCATCTCAGTGGGTGCATTATTTGAGGTGGACGTAGAAAAGAATGCTTAGGTGCATTATAAAGGAGTATAGATTATGACTAGATGTACGAGTAGTAGGGTGCCTTGTTAGGCTTTGCCCACCTCAAGTGTATAAAGCATACTGGGCCAAGCATAGTAGGGCCCATCTAGTGCAATATGTCAGGAAAATTTTCTGTTAAATTCTTGGCACACTACAGTTCATCAGTTCTTCAGGATAATCATCAGCTCTGGCCCAGTGACCTCACCATCATAGATAGAATTATCAGTTGGCAAATTCTATACTGCTCCTCTTGTGCAGTCTGCATCATAGTAAGACCTCTTACACTTCAAAATTCTGGATCACTTCATATCGAAAATTTCCATCCTATTTCTCATGTTATGTGTCCAGTATGATGATACCGTCTTATGCCAGCTACTTCATTTGATTTGACTATGAAAAAGACCAAATTTTAGTTGAGGAAGCAGTAAAAGTGTAAAACCCATCTCCAGCATGACTGCAAGATAAATCCTAAACTTTAGTCAACAAAGCAGCTGTACCTGTGAGTGTGGCAACAATTGTCTTATAAAAGCCCAATGGTCCAAAGGCGGGTAGTTACTTCTGTTTTATGTGTACCTTTCCTTCTCTTTTTACACCCTCTTTTCCTTTGTTCACCTTGAGTTGAATTTTAGTCGAGAACTCGAGATGGTGAAGTTCCCTGCTGTGCTGACCTTGTGTTGTTGCTCCATTTTAAAAAAAAAACTTTTGATGTATATTTTTTTGGAAGAGTTTACTTTTGATTTCTCCAGTCTGACGTCTTAGAATTGAGAACAGTGATATCAGCACTTTTGCAGAGGAAAACTGAAACAATGACAACTTGGTTGTGATGCCAAGTATCATCATCCTTCCGGACAAAGTCTCACCGATTTCGATTTGTTTGTCCTGTGCTGTACATGTAACGCACTTGTTCGGTATACCGAACTTTCTGTCATCCAGTATGACGCACCGAAAATTCAAGAGCAACATGTCTGTATATATTTCGACAATTACAGTTAGACAAACTCATTTGATAGTATTGGAATTCGAGTAGAACGCGTACGTACGTACGTACATACAAATTAAGAATAACAACTACACAAGCTTTTAAAGTCAATAGAATTCGAGTAGAAATTTAAAGAGGCTGTGAATATATAAATAGAAGGCTTCAGAGTTCAGATTATAATCCTCAGAAGCCAGAAGCTCTTTTCCATTAATTAGTTCCGGCTTATAGAAGTGTCCAGTGTACGCCACCGAGGTAGGATTCAAAAGCTTAGGCTTCCAAATAATAAACCCAATTAACAATAAACTTCAAAATATTTCGCCCAGCTTCAGCTTCAACAAACATTATGTTAAGACAAGGGTGTGGAAAGTAATGTGTGTACAATTAAGCATGCCTCAAATAAACAACCTCAATGAGCCACCTCTGTACCATCCTGGTGCTCACTTATTATGTACAAGTGAGTATATTTCGGTAGGGATTTTATGAAGTTATGAATTTATCCCTAGTCTCCGTCTATCTAGACATGTGCCAAGCGTCACACTCGTGTATGTGTGATAGTGTGCGTGTGTATAACCTTGTAATCGAAAAAAAAAAAACCTCAATCTGTTGGACCCTTTCACCCTGTGGTAGGGTACTAATCAACGTAAAGATTTCGTGCAATATTAATATAAGCAAGGCTCTCGTTTCCTAAGAAATGCATGTGATACTATATATATTAAAGTCCAGAGGTTTTCTGGCCACAGAGGATGCCTACGTGTCCTTCCTCCACGAAAGCTACTTGAAAAAAACATAATTATATTTAAGTCATTTCAGTTGTTTTTATGAAAAGAACCTTTCAGTTCAGCGAAATCGTAAATCCTTCGTGAAAGGATCCCAAATAAATGAAAAAAACTGTAATTACGTTTAGATCCTTTCAACCATTTTTCTCGAAAATGATCTTTCGGTTCAGCTAAATCGCAGATCATTTGTGAAATGACTCCAAATAAATGCAAAAAAGAGAGCGTAATTACGTTTATATCCTTTCAACCCTTTAGCGCATTTTCTCGATTTGCTCGTATGGAGGGATAACAATCGCGACGTGGCACGCCGTGGTCACTCATCTAATAACTACTTGTATGGATTAGCCTTCACCTCTCGACCTAATAGTGCGTTTTCAAAATGTATCTTATCATGGCGTTGCTTACGTGGGGTCGTTTCATTTGCCCACCATTGGTACAAAGATAAGGATCGCTTACTTGTCTCATTCCAGGCGATGCTTACTAAAAGCATGGGTTACATGCTTCAAGTGCCTTTTGTAGGCCAAAGATTGTGACATGCCGTGGCCCGTGGATGTCTCTGTCAAATCACTGTTTTATTAGTTTTTTACGATTGGGAGTTGAAAGCGCCACTGCCAAGTGCTTGACTGTCCATGAAAACATTTCTATGCTAGCATTACTTTACTATACAGTTCTTTTCCAATAAATCCTAATTCTAGAGCCAATATTTGAGTCTATTAATTGTTGATCGATTGTACCTGTCGGTATTCATATCACAACTAGAACTTAGTCTAGGGTAGAATAGAGTAATAGAAAAAACCAATGAAGTACTAGAAACTATGTATAACTGAAACGTCAATGCTATATTATGTCTCGTAGTTTACATCAAACCATAAGAAGCTACAGCACGGAGCCCCTCACACGCTATATATGGTCGACCACGTGGCATGTTTTGTGAACGAGAACCTCAGGCACCTTTATATATGTTATGAGATAAGATTTCTGTAACCGATTCTGCATTATCTATCTCTTATTCGCGCTAATCCAACTCATCTCTTATGCTTTCCTCTATATATTGGGCTTCCCTTATGTAAAAGATAAATCCAATAACAAAGTAAGAGAGCTCCACCCTTATATTCTGTGTGCCCCTGTTCTTGTTCTTGTAATCTCGTTGACGTGATGTTGATTGATCGTGAATGAACGATTACGTTTTACAACAGTTACGCATCCGACTTAGAAAACATGGAGAATAGCATCCAAGGTTCCGAAGGACCCAAAAGCCAAACGGAATGAATCCAGCCGAGCTCCACGTCAGCTGGGTCCCACTCCTTTCCCCTGCACTGCGGTCCCACGAGAGCACCTCCCAAATCCCAATCATACCTTACCAAGCTCGCGAATTCCCTCTTTTCTTTTCATTCCTGACTTTTCCCGCAAATCCCAAACCCTTTTCCTTTGCCCTTTCCCCTCCCCTGTCACCCGCTCGCGCTCTCTCTCTCCGCCTTTTTACTCACACTTCTCCACCTCCGCTCCCCCCCCCCCGGGTTCCCTCGCATCGCCGCCCCTTCCAGCCTCCTCACACTCTCTCTCTCTCCTTACAGCTAGATTCTAGAAGCCTACAGAAACAGGCGGACGGAAGCCAGAGCCAATTCCTCTCTCTCTCTCTCTCTAGATCTACGCGAGCTTCGGTTTCCGCGATCGCCTCGGCGGTTGCTCCTGCCTTGGCGAGTTGATCCGCGCTTCCCGTGGTGCTCCGGCTCGCCGATGGCGTGCTAACCCGAGCCCCTCCATCCCGAGCGATGCGGATGGGGGGAGGGTGCTTCCGGCGGACGGGGGTTCGGGTTCTCCTGCTGCTGCTGCTGCTGATCGCCCCGGCGGCATTGTCGCCGCGAGCGCTCGCGGCAACCGACGCCGCCGATGGTACGCGCCCGGTCGCTCGCTCGCCCTGCTGTTCGACTCCTGTTGTTTGGGTTGTTAGCAGTTAGCACGAGCTGGCTGCACCTGCACGGGTTGCACTGGTTTTGAACTTTTGGTTGGTTTGGTTCTACTGTTTGTGCAGTGGTGAACTGGTGATTCGACTCACTGTTCCGGCGAAATGAGGAATTTGTCGGTGGGAGTGAGGACAATGGGGATTGATTTCGGTGCAGTACGGTTGCGCTACTGGTCGGATTAAGGATGTTAGGTGCATCGATCGGTTTGTTACGTGTGGGTGGTGAGCAATGCGGGTCATGCTTCTGGAGATGATGGGTACGTTGAATTTGTGTGTGCCTGCATGTGGAAGCAACGATGTGATGAAATGCGGCAATTGGGCTGTTCTTTTCGGTGTGGGAACTGAGAGGAATGTTTATGGTCCTGAAGCGATGTGGTGACCTGAGCAGACCTCAAAAGATTATCATCATTATTGATGGCAATGGGGGGTGGGAGTGTGACTGCTTTCATCAAGGATCTGGTGGCAGTGCAAATATGCAGGATAAAGAGATGGAATATTGGTTAGGTTACTTGTGGTAGAATGAGAGCTTTGATCTTAGTCGTGCTTACAGTCTAGTCTCTGATAATCGTTAATGCAAACTGGGGTCTTAGTGGTGGAAGTTGGTGGATGTGAAATGGCTAAATGAGTGTGTTTTCCACAGTAAATGTGCTCACTAGTTGTCTTAGTACAATGCTGGATTCTGTTTCCAAATACTCAAACTGACTGATCCTTTTACACATGCAGCCCTATACATGTATATGTAGATACATTTGATTAAGTACATTAAAATTTATATTGATTTGATGTGAAGCCATGTTAGAGAGCATTTTGTTTGTTACTAATGCCTTGTTTTTCCTTTCATTTTACGTGCAGTTTCTGCTATAAATGGGCTGTATGTTGCACTTGGATCTCCAACTCTTCCTGGATGGACTGCAAATGGTGGAGACCCCTGCGGTGAGGGTTGGCAGGGCGTTGTATGTATCGGCTCAAATATAGATTCAATGTATGTCAATTCTTCTTCGTGGTCCCTTTCCCTGGAAGAATTTTTATATTTTGTGCTTTTATCAGCTCATTGTTTGTAGAATTTTCAATGCTGCAAATTTGGGAGGACAGCTTGGCAGCCTGGGGAACTTCACTTCAATAACCGCAATGTAACGGCTTTATTATCTATTTTATTCCCTCACTTGTGGCTGATGCTTGTGTCATCTAATTATCCTTACGTAATGTTCCGTGGGTGAATTAGGAATTTCTAGTATACTGGCATAATTTGTGTTGTCCTTGTAACCTGATCAAGCTTTGTGAGTTTTTACTTTTCTTTTTGTTGTAGAAATCTTAGCAACAACAACATTGGCGGAACTATACCAGAAGATCTACCTGTTACATTGCAGCATTTGTATGTGCCATTCTTCCTTATTTTTTAATTACTTTAGTTCTTCTGATTAGATGACAGGATGATCTTTTGTTCCTTGCTGGTACAGTTTTCTCTCTGATAACCAATTCACTGGAAGCATCCCAATGTCATTGTCAAAACTTCGGAGTTTAACAGACATGTAATTTCTTGTTTTTCCTTCCTAAGCAAAAGAGCCACTCTGTACTTGTTTTCTCTATACGCTGTCTCACTCAAGATCTGTCTTTTCTCAGGTCATTCAATGATAACCATCTCGATGGAAAACTGCCGGATGCTTTCGATTCGTTCACTGGACTTATAAATCTGTAATATCCTCATATTTTGCTCTCCTTTTTCTTTGCACTTCTCCTCACTCTTCATGCGCACTTGCCTGTACACCTGAGAGTATTTGTTTTCTTTCTTTCTCTTAGAGGGTTTTGGGGGGGGGGGGGGGGGGTTAACCGATAACTGTTTGATGACATTCGAGCTTTCATCACAGGGATATTTCTTCTAACAACTTCAGTGGTCCATTACCACCATCATTTGGAAGCCTGTCATCGTTGACTACATTGTAAGTCTATAACTATTTTATTGTCTTGTTTTTTTCCCCTTATTATTATTATTTTTACATTTTATTTGCCCTTTTTTTTACATTTTCCATGACCTGCTATTTCACAGGCACATGCAAGATAATCAACTGTCTGGGACCCTTAATGTCTTACAGGATCTCCCCCTCAAAGATTTGTATATCCACACTCTCTTTTCTGCTATCACTTTACTGATTCGCTTATAGCACATCAGAATCTATAAAACAGAACATCTGCAATTATTTGATCAGTTACCTTTTTTATATATAAAAAGTTGATTGCTTAACAGAAATCTTCTTCAGGCCTATTGTATAGACATCAGAATATGAATTATCATGATCACTGCACTTGACATAACTCTGGCTTACGTGCAAAAATATATATGGCAAACACAAATTTCTTCTTTATTTAGCACAGTCACCTCGAATTTCCTCAGTAAAGGTTCTGTTTCTTTCCCACGAAAATTTTTAGAAATAAACACCAGTCAATACCATGAACCATTTACCAACATACTTCTTACATGATACATGTGCTTTATCCTTGACTTCTGTTACTAATAATTAATAAATAATATTGATATCAGTCAAACTGTAACTAATCCAATTTGTGATGAATATATAATCCAGATCATTCATTATCTTATATTTTTGTTATGCATACAAATATCTACGCTTCTTCTGATAATTTATTTACCTTGTAACAGAAATATAGAGAATAATTTGTTTTCTGGACTGGTTCCTTCAAAGCTGCTGAACGTACCAAACTTCAAGTGAGACATTTTTCCCTACCTATTTCAGATTATGGATGCCATTAACATAGTGCTTGTATTCTCTACATAAATATTATTTCCTCTACTCTATATTTTTCCATACTTAGATGATTGGATCCAGTATATATAACTTATCAAGCAACTAACTATTTTTGCCTACAGAAAGGATGGGAACCCATTTAATACCAGCATAGCTCCTTCTGCATCACCCTCTTTGACACCTACAGGCCGTACACCGACACAAACACCATCATCTCCTTCACCATCTAATAATACACCCTCGAACTCTAGTGGATCTACAGCTCGAGACAGCAGCTCCCCATCATCCAAGAAACATAAGCCTTCAACCCTGAGGACTGTTGGATATGTTCTTCTTGCTATTGTGCTGTTCATAGTTATAGTGCTGCTGGTAATATTTTGCCTGTCCAAGTACCAAGAGAGACAGTCGTGGCATGATTATACGACAAGTCAGGTAGGGAGGGTGCGCCAGAGGGTTGAAGAGCCGAAAACCAAGCAAGCTTCAGTACAGTCAAGGAAGGATGCTAAAAAAGGTCTACTTTTATTTACCATTATGAGATATATTTCTGTGTTATCTTTGTTGTTTTATATCATGGTACATGATGTTTCATTAACAGGCTTAGCTGAGGTTCCTGATAAGATGCAGGTTCGTGAAATAAATTTGGCGGTACCAGGTATAGATGCATGTAAAATCTGATCAATCAGTCCTTTTACTGCTGTTTAAGTTCAAATGCTTGTAATACTATTCACCTGTTTAAGTTCATATGTATAAAATAATTATTCTACTGCTGCCAGCTGCTCTTGAGAAGCCTCCTGAAAAGCAAAAAGAGCATGTAATTAACTTGGAGCGAACGGAATCTGATATTTTTGCTTCGACACCTCCGCCACCTCCACCCCCACCGCCGCCGCCACCTCCTCTGCTGGAAAAAGTAATTGCAACTCCCATTGTTAGGCCAGAAAAAAGAGTTAGCACTCCACCAAGGACAGGTCCCTCGACATCTGCAACATCCTTTTCTGTTGCATCACTTCAGCAATATACAAATAGTTTCGAAGAGGAAAATTTGATAAGAGAGAGTAGGCTGGGAAAAGTATATCTGGCAAAACTTCCTGAAGGCAAAGTATGAGTGTTGCTTCTTTTACTCAATGGGATTTTATGCTGACTGAAATGCTGTGCTCATCATCTTTTATCCTATGCAGTTATTGGAAGTTATGAAGATCGACAATGCCAATGGAAGAATACCAGTAGATGACTTTCTAGAGCTGGTTGCGCGTATATCAGATATTAGGCACCCTAACATCCTTGAGCTTGTTGGATACTGTGCAGAATATGGACAGCGGTTACTTGTCTATAGTCACTTCAGTAAAAAAACACTGCATGATGTATTACATGAAGGAGAGGATCTAGACAGTGCACTATCTTGGAACGCTCGCCTTCAGATCGCTCTCGGTACAGCAAAAGCCTTAGAGTAAGCTGTATCCTAGTCCAAAAATAATTTTCATGAACATGCCTATTTAATTTAGCTCGTTAAGGGACAGCCTTTATATTTCCAAACTACGATCTTCTTGCAGGTATCTGCATGACACATGTGAACCTCCAGTGGTGCATCAGAATTTTGAACCAGCCAATGTGCTCCTTAATAATGAATTTTTAGTACGTGTTGCTGAATGTGGACTGGCAGAATTGATGTTGTCAGGTTCTGTTACACAGGTAACCTCTAGGATTAGACGAAATCATTGTGGTTGTGATGCTTCAGCTTTGTCGTAACTCTACAGTGTTAAGTAAAACACCCAAGATATGATTATGTTTCTTTACAATTTGGAACTGTTTGTCTTCTGGATAGTTTTGCTTCAGTCTGTGACAGCTATTAGGTCTAGACGTCTAGTCCAACGATTTCCTTCCAAACTAGGGTGACCTTTGCGACATCTTAGCTACTGTATGTCAGGAAATAATATTGGAAGAAATAATTGAAATTTGACTTATCCATAGATATAGATTAATTATTTCGCGGTCATTTCGACTTGCTTCTGGACCTTACTGAATGTGAAAATTGTAATGTACTTACAATGGTGTTCCTTTTGATCTCAGTTGTCAGGTCGCATGCGGGCACTACTCAATTATGAAGCACCTGAAATCCATGAATCTGGGACTTTTACTGATCGAAGTGATGTTTACAGTTTTGGCGTGGTAATGCTAGAACTTCTCACTGGCCGTAAACCATATGACAGGTCAGTAATTCATTGTAATCTGCATGCTTAATCAGAAGCCTTTTGTAATTGTTCTAGATCACTTGTCCGCAAAAAAATGTGAATGAACTTTCTCATTTGCCTACTTGTTTTATGTTGAAATATGCAGTTCTCGCCCGCGTGCTGAACAACATCTTGTTAGATGGGCGGATTCTCAGCTTCATAACATTGAGTCCCTGTCAAAAATGGTTGATCCTTCTATTCTAGGAGAGTGTTTTGAGAAAGTGTTGTCACGTTTTGCAGATATCATCAGTAGTTGTATACGGGTAATTCAGTGCTTCTATACCTTCTTGAGTTCTTTTACGTTACACCCTCTTACCACTATAGAAGTAAGGGGAGGTTTGAATCTGAGCCATTGATTGATCAAGATTAGGCTTCATGCAAATGTGACTAGTAAGGAAACGTCTAAAATAGTAAAGCATTAAATGGTCATATACCATATTATTACAAACTTTAAATAGCATAAGAGTACAAACAGGGAAAATATTGTTTGTTGCCCACAATTTAGTATTGTAAAATCTTGGCCACTTGAGTCCTCACAAACTTAATTCAAATAATTTCGAAGAGAAGATATGAAAGCTATTCTTCTTGTTAAGTTTGAATTGTGCAATATCACACTAATTTGAAAATAAAAAAATAAAACATCTGATATATATGTTAACAACAGAATTTCACATTTATAAGTATTTGAAATCGAACATGACAAATATTGATATTGATGTTAGATTAAATTTGAAAACTATTTCCTTCTCAATTCAAATTTAAAAATATACTATGCAGCCTATCGTCAACAAGCTCATGCATGCATGGATATCTAATCTTGATCTCCGATATTAATGCTAATGAGTTCACTTCCATGTAAAGATTGATTCTTTCTGTATGATCACTCCCAACTAATGTGAAGTTATGGCGTGCAAAGACCATGTTACCTCTTGCATGGTGAGAGATCACCACATTTATATTAGCCATTAGATCGAAGGAAATCAACAGCCCTTATCAAGAGTGATTGGCTAAGCATCACCGTGGGGGTTTTGACACCCTCACCATCCTCTCTATTTGGTCAACTTGGAAAGAGAGGAATGCCCGGATCTTTGATGCATCTAACTCCGACTTGGCGGTTGTCACTAGCAAAATTCTTCAGGAGTTAAGCATCTGGGAGCAGGCTGGCGCGAAGCAGTTGCAAGTCATGTCGCGAGCAGTTCATAACTGAGTTATTTCCTTTGCATGTGCAGCAGTAGGCTGCGTAGTTAGGGAGCGCCCTTAAGCCCTCTATTTTAGTTTTTTCTCTCTGTTTTAGCTTGTACAAACCTTTCGGTTGGTTGGCTTTACAAACCTTTCAATTGGTTCGCTTTCTTATTAATACAAAGACACAAGCCTTTTGCTTATCCCCTAAAAAATACATGTGATGCTTAACTAGCACATACTTCAGGTTTTCTCTTAATCAAAAATTTTAATAAGGACAAACCCATAATTATCTCAATGTTCTATTAGCTTGTGGCAGACTTTTACCTTATTACCAAATTCAAAAGCATACGTCAATCATATCTCCAAGTTATTCTATTGCAACTTAATTTGTTCCATAATTTCAATATTTTTTTTATCACATTCAGGTGAAGTACTTGTCTATCTATTCACTACGATATCCTGTTTGTATTTAGCTCTTTTTCTGAGAACAGCAAGGTGAGAACAATTTAGGTATCATGTGACTAATCTGAAATTTCTTATGCAGCCGGAACCAGAATTCAGGCCGCCAATGTCTGACATTGTCGAATACCTAGCTAGGATTGTAAGTGCTACTGGTGAGGAATCATAGTGACAAACAAATCAAGGAGGGCGCAAACATCTAGGATATCGGCTCGCGCAGCTGGTGAAGACATTCAGAGGAAACATCTTTGGCACATTCTGTGGAGCATCATGTCAATATTTATAATGGACAACATTGACACATTGTCCACTAGTGTACATGTTGATTTGGAGCCTCGTTTACTTGTGGAAAGGTGGTAGTGGTACAGCTAGGAGGGCATGGGGCTTCTCATTGTTTCCGAGCAGATTCCTGTACTTTTCTAGACAAGACTATCGCCTGTTTCTCTTGTAACCAGTTCTAATTTTATTTATTTTATTGCATTAAAGCAAGTTATGTTCGTATTGTTAACAATGGATTGATTTGAGTCTATATTCGGTTGGGCTCTATCTCTATTTGGACGAATTCGAATCTACCTTTTGCTGTTTTCTACTATATATTTGGCACCTCCTTATATAAGAGAATCAATTTAATAAAAAGAGAACAAAATTTCGTCTCCATTGTGTATGTTCTCTGTTTGTGTTTGCTGTTCTTTGGTGTATTGTGATTGATCAAGTGTAGACGACTTCGTTTTACAATACATTATCAGCACGAAGCTTCGTTAAGGCCGATTGAGATTGTCTACTTGCATCAATTTACATTGTATTGAATTCGTTCGGCAACACGCGATTAAATCTATGAAAGTCCTATGTAAGTTCGAGCTACATAAGTTAATCGCGTCTATACAAACCTTTAATCTTGCAAGTTATTGTACCCTAGATTGCTGATGAAGTGCTTAATCTAATCACCAATTAAAGGTCGCATATACTTACTTTCATTAAAAAAACAGTGGAGATTTTCCCCACCAGATGCGCTTGTAGCGCAACCATCTGGCCGTCAATCGCGTCGGCTAGCCGCCATGTCGTCGACTGCGCGCCCTCTTCAGCCTGCAGTCGCACCGGCAACCCGTCTCTGCCTGCCTCCCTCGCCGGCGCCACAGTTGCTCGCCTCAGCGCCGACGTGCCGGCACCGCTGCTACCGGCCTCCTTGCGCCCGCAGCCCCCCCCCCTCCTTTTAGTGTATTTCGGGATTCAAGTGTTTCACTGTGTCTTGTTGTCCCATCTCTACTGAATTCAACTGAACAAGAAGTCCATTTACTCTTTTCCGAGCCAATCTCTGTAGCTGGCCAGCATTCAATAGATGCTTGCCGGTTGGATGGGCACAGTCTTGAAATTGTATCATTTGCCCGTTTTTATTGATAGTGAGCAATTTTTCCTTGAGATCTAAGTCAATTGGACTATGATCATATATCCAGTCAGCCCCGAGTATTATATCATAATAATTTCCCAGCTTGAGCAGTTTAAATGTGGTATTGAAAGTTGTATTCTGAATTGTACAATGCAATTTCTCCACTTTAGCATCAGTGATCAGCTCGCCCCTCCAGCCACCGTGACTTTTTTCATTGGCATTGTACTCAATGAATATCCATTACCCACAGCATAATCGTAGTTCATGAAGGAGTTTGTGGTGACCCGTATAATTAGCCTAGAGTTGCAACAGTAACACTGCCACATCCCTAGATTAATTACACGAATCTCGGCACAGTCACCGGCAAAACATCAGAAAGCTCGATACTTTATCGGCTACTATGCCGTGTTCAGAGGGTTGCAGCAAAACAATAATTAGAGATTGAATGAGAATATATTCATTCCAAACCACGCAGGGCTATATGTCAATTACATAATAATATTACAGCAATCTCTGGATATAGCAAAAGATAAAGCCATTGTCTTCACATACTAAATACCTCCTACAAGCATAATAAGGCCTATAGCTACTTATAGCCCTCCTGGTAGTAGTCGGAGTAGTAGCAGCCTTCATATGAATCCTCCTGATAACCTTGGAACTGAGGCTGAGAATATGCCTCCTCGTCGGCCTCAAACGCAGATCCATCAGGCTCTCCTTCTAGAAAAGGGGACATATAAGAGCGAGTACAAAGTACTCAGCAAACATTATATCACAAGATGCAAAATGAATTTCTCCCTCCAACAGCACCATTTCCTTCCCTCCAACTTATCTTTTACAGAAATTAGGTTTTTAGTTTTCTTTAAAAGTTCGCAAATTTTAATTATTGAAATTCAACTACTAGCACCCGTATATGAGACAGACTTAGCTTCTGTAGCCTCCAATCCAGGAGACAGGCTTGAATTCAAGATTTTGACCTTGCACAGGTTCGTACCACTTTACCCATAACGGCCCCAATAGGTGAGGCTCCAGAACGTTTATCACTAATCCAGTATTAGATCTCTAACCCTGCAGTCAAGGGGAATCCCTATCCCAGGCGATTCACCACTCGCCATACAGTTGTACTCCGATATTCAATCGGAGTAACTCCACCGTGGCTTATATATATATATATATATATATATATATATATATATATATCCACATGATTCAGCTTTCTCATCTGGGCATTCCGGCATACCCAGACTTTAGCTCTAGTATCTATTCTTACCCAATGTGAATATCATAACACTTTCTTAGGACAACCTTTTCTGACAGCGATTTATCTCGCTATGGTTGGTACTGAAAATACGGCTCATTGCCCGAGTGTAGGTGTTTGACCTTATATATTATAGCCTATGTAGAGGGTCTACCGGCAGCGGATATCACCACACCCAGGCATTACCACGCCATCTTCCCCTGCACCCTCTACCCACCATATAGCTCTAATATATTATACACGACTCCATTCGTGGACACCTAAACACCACTCAACCACTTCCTTCACCACAACCATACCTCATCAGCATTTACCAAAACCACATAACCCATTCCATTCCAATACCAAGATCACATACTGTTGTAAAATCAATCACAAAAGAAGAAGAATACGAGACGCAGATTTTTACGTGGAAAACCCTTGCGGGAAAAAACCACGGGCGCCAACCGGCGATATCACTATTTGAGGAATTGTGTACAACGGCTAGGGTTTACAATGAGCATCTTACCCTCCCCAGCAGATTACAAGAGGTATTTATAGAGAGATAGAGCGACTCGAGTCTAAACGGACTACACCGAAATATGGGCTAAAGGCGTCCCTAAAGCCCAACAGGAAATTCGGATCAATACCCAACAAACTCCACCTTGAGACGAATTCCTCTTGCAAAGAAAAACATCATCATCGAACTCCTTTCAATAATAAATATCACCGGCGCCAAAAGTCTCTAGGACTTAAACTGAAACTCCAACCAAGCTTGAGCATAGCTCAAACTTAGTAACTGAAATTGTCTTTGTCATCATGTCAGCAGGATTATCATGAGTACTTATCTTGGATATTTTGATATCTCCATGAGCAATGACATCTCGAATATAATGATACCTCACATCAATGTGCTTTGTCTTTTCATGAAACATTTGATCCTTTGTGAGGTAAATAGCACTTTGACTGTCACAAAATAAAGTAACACAAGAAGTAACCCCGCTGAGCTCAGTGTACAAACATCTCAACCAAGTAGCTTCTTTACATGCTTCAGAAATAGCCATATATTCAGCTTCAGTAGTTGAAAGAGCAACAGTAGCTTGCAAACTTGCTTTCCAACTGACAGCACAACCATCAATAGTAAACACATAACCCGTGAGAGATCTCCTCTTATCTAAGTCACCAGCATAGTCAGAATCAACATAACCAACAAGTCCATCTCCAGATTTTCCAAACTGCAAACAAGCATTAGAAGTACCACGCAAATATCTGAAAATCCATTGAACAGCTTTCAATGCTCTTTGCCAGGATTAGCCATGTATCTACTAACAACACTTAGAGCATGAGATAAATCAGGACGAGAACAAACCATGGCATACATAAGAGAACCAATCTGACCGGAATATGGGACTCTAGACATATACTCAATATCATCATCCGACTGACATAAAGTCAAGATAATCAAATGTGCAACTAAAGGAGTACTCACTGGTTTTGCATCTTGCATATTGAAGCGACGAAGGACCTTTTCAATATAACCTTGTCGACTAAGGTATAATTTTCCGATTTTCTTGCTCTAATGATTTCCATGCCAAGAATTTTCTTTCTTTGCACCTAAATCCTTCATCTCAAATTCTTTACTCAATTGTGCCTTTAGTTTAGCTATTTCGACTTATCTTTTGCAAATGATTAACATATCATCAACATAAAGAAGCAAATATATAGTGAACCATTAATGCACTTTAAGTAAACACAGCTATCATAATTGGACCGCTTAAAACCATGAGAGAGCATAAATGAGTCAAATTTCTTATACCATTGCCTAGGTGATTGTTTCAAGCCATAAAGAGATTTCTTTAACCTACAAACAAGGTGTTCTTTTCCAGGTATAACATAACCTTCAGGTTGGTCCATATAGATATCCTCCTCTAACTCCCCATGCAAGAATGCAGTTTTAACATCTAATTGCTCAAGTTCATAATCATGCATGGCAACAATACTGAGTAGAGTGCGAATTGAGCTATGCTTCACAACAGGAGAAAATACATCATTGTAATCAATACCTGGAATCTGGCTATAGCCTTTAGCAACTAACCTTGCTTTATACCTTGTTGAGTCAGTGGGAGAAATACCTTCTTTTCTTTTGAAAATCCATTTGCAACGGACTGTCTTCTTGTCTTTAGGCAATTTTACTAAATCCCAAGTGCCATTCTTTTCAAGTGACTCCATCTCATCTTGCATAGCGGTCATCCAATTTTTACAATCAACAGAAGTAATAGCCTCAACATAATTTGAAGGTTCGGCATTATTTTCAATATCTTCTACAACACTTAAAGCATAAGAAGCAATATCACATTCTTCAATAAACCTTTTAGGTGGATGAATAGACCTTCTAGATCTATCAATAGCAATAGATTGTTGTGGAGGCTGCACAACTGGAGAAGAATGCTCAACAATATGTGAATCATCAATAATAGGTGCATCATGAACATCAATACTAATATTTTCTCGTGTAGATTCGTAATCAATAAGGTGCTCCACCGCACACTAGTTTTCTCGTTGTTTCTCAATAGGAGCATCAATATCCAATTTGTCATTCAAAGATAATGATTCATTAAAGATAACATTCCTACCGATAACAACCTTTTGAGTTTGAGGATTCCACAATTTATAACCTTTAACACCAGATTTATAACCAAGAAAGATGCACTTAATAGCTCTAGGCTCCAATTTACCATTATCAACGTGAGCATAAGCGATAAACCAAAACTCTCAATTGTGAATAATCACAGGAGAACCGCACCATACCTCAATTGGAGTTTTCTTATCAATAGCAATAGAGGAGACCGATTAATAAGATAGCAAGCAAGGAAGCAGCTTCACTTCAAAAACGCCTATGCAAACCAAAGATTAGACAACATACAACGAGCCCTTGAGATAATGGTTCTGTTCATACGCTCAGCTACATCGTTTTGTTGTGGAGTACCAGGAACAGTGTAGTGACGCACAATACCTTCATACTTGCAATATGAATTAAATTCATCAGAACAGAATTCCATCCCATTATCGAGACGAAGTTTCTTTACCTTCTTTTCGCTTTGTCTTTCAATCATCACCTTCCACTCTTTAAATGCTAAAAATGCTTCTGATTTATGCTTCAAGAAATAAGGCCAAACTTTTCTAGAATAATCATCAATAATGGTTAACATATAACGAGAACCTCCTAAAGAAGTCTTACGAGATGGCCCCCATAAATCAGAATGCACATAATCAAGAATACCTTCGTAGTATGAATGTAGTGTTAAATTTTACCCTCCTATGCTTACCAAATATGCAATGCTCACAGAAATCCAATTTCCCATTATATCTATCAAGAAGTCCTCCTTTACTCAATACTGCCAAACCCTGTTCACTCATATGACCAAGACGCTTATGCCAAAGATTAGCAATATCGGGTGATGAATGTGAAGAAACAAAGGCATCACCTGTAATTGTAGTGCCTTGAAGACGATATAAATTGGCAGATTTCAAATCACCTTTCATTACAATGAGAGAACCTTTTGATACTTTCAAAATACCATTGCCACCAGAATACTTATACCCTTTAGAGTCAAGAGTACTCAAAGAAATGAGATTCCTTGTCATACCTGGAACATGCCTCACATCTGTCAAGGTTCTGATAATGCCATCATGCATCTTGATTTGAACAGATCCAATGCCAACAATAGGACGTGGCGAATCATCACCCATCCTAATGTAACCAAAGATCTTTAATGACTCATAAGTGATGAACCAATCTCTATTAATGCATATATGAAAAGAAGCAGCAGAATCAATAATCCATTCATCACCACTACTAGCACATCCAGCAAAAGCAACAAGAGTCTCACCATCAGAACTACTATCGCCAGGCAATGTAAGCTTTACCTTCATCATCGTTTACCTTTTGGTTTGTAGGTGCTGCCTTTTTCTTTGTTCTTTACCTTATAACATTCGGATATGTCATGATTATTTTTCTTACAATATCTGCAGAATTTTTCTTTACCTCTGGACTTAGAACGGCCCTCAGAATCGCTTGAACTTCTGCCTCTATACCCATTGTATGATTTCTTTTCTCTTGTTCGTCCCCGAACTGACAAAGCTTCACCTTGCAAACTGGAACTCTCAGAAGACACCATTAATTTCATCTTTTCTTTTGCATGTAAGGCCTCATAAACTTCAGCAACAGTTAATGTATCACGACTATATAAAATAGTGTCTCTAAAATTTGAAAATGACGGAGGCAGGGAACACAAAAGAATAAGACCTAGATCCTCATCTTCAAATTTTACCTCCATAGACTCAAGGTCAGAAACGATCTCCTTAAAGGCCGATAGGTGATTTAACATAGAACCACCCTCTTGCAACTTATGCGAAAATAATTTCATCTTCACATGCATTTTGCTCGTAAGATCCTTTGACATGCAAATTGACTCCAACTTTAACCATAAAGAGGCTGCGGTTTTCTCCTGCAAAACCTCTTGCAAAATATTATTTGATAAATGAAGATGAATTTGAGATAAAGCCTTACGATCCTTTCTTTTTTCTTCATCAGTCCAGGCCTTTTGATCTTTGTTCCCGAATTTATCAAGCGCATCATCCAAGTCCGTGTGCGCAAGAATTGCTCTCATCTTGACTTGCCATAGCGAAAACCTGGTGTCACGGTCTAATAGAGGAAGATCATACTTCAACGAGGCCATAATACAGAGAAATATTATTCAGTGCACAAGCAAGAAAAAAATGAGCTTCTGAAAATTTTCCTAGTAATAAAAAAATGATTGGCTGGCTGCGTCCTTCACGTGACTAGCTTCACAGGTGAGATGGACCAAATTCTCTCGGTTGTTCTGGTACTTGTCCACGTGGCTCGTGATTGATCCACTAGTACTGCTTCTCCAATTGAGTTCTTCACGCGTCCTTGTGATTCTCCAACCACTAGAACTGCTTCTTGTCTGCTTGATGCGGCTCGCGCGAAGTGGCACCACGGGCGTTGTGGAAGGTGCGGCGAGTTTCCGGGATTCGGCCGAAGGACCGCGCGCTCGGGTGACCGCCGGAAGCCAAGGCCGGCGAGATGGCGCGACGGCGAATCGCCGACAGATGAAGAACGGACGGCGCTCGATGAAAAGATCCGACGACGACGCGACGGCCCGGAGAGCGTCAGGTGCCAACGCCGCACGGCGCGAGAGGCGGCGACGGCCGGAAGAGGATGAACCGCGAGGCGGCGACGAAGCTTGGAGCGTCGGGTGCGACGAACGAGGTGGCCGCCGAACAGATCCGAAGAAGAACTGAGCCGATTGTACTGTAGATGGACGGCGGCGATCGCCGAGTCGCGGCGACGCGACAAACGACGAGCGAACCGAGCAGGTCGAAGATGAACAGACGCCGCGGAAGATGAACAATCGCCTCAAACCGATCCGATCCGATTTTTTTCTCGTGATTGATCCGCTCGATACCACTTGTTGTAAAATCAATCACAAAAGAAGAAGAATACGAGACGCAGATTTTACGTGGAAAACCCTTGGGAAAAAACCACGGCGCCAACCGGCGATATCACTATTTGAGGAATTGTGTACAACGGCTAGGGTTTACAATGAGCATCTTACCCTCCCCAGCAGATTACAAGAGGTATTTATAGAGAGATAGAGCGACTCGAGTCTAAACGGGCTACACCGAAATATGGGCTAAAGGCGTCCCTAAAGCCCAACAGGAAATTCGGATCAATACCCAACACATACTATTTCCTTCCATTCATCACATTACCATCCCCATCACATACCATTTTCGCCATTCATTCACAACAACTCTCCCATCCAATTTCATCTCCACATTTCCATACCAAAATTTAATTTTCATGCAATGATGGTATGATTTAATATATATAAAAACATTAAAAAGCATTTCACAAAGATGCTCAAGGAATCTTGCTTGGAATAATATTTGACCGATCGACCTCGCTCGAAGGTGGGTTCTGGTTGGCGGGACGATTCAGGTTGAACCTTGAAAACAGAACATATACACTAAGGCCATTTCACTTGGATTATTTTATATTGGTGTCCAACCAATTTTAATCTGTCGTTCTGATTTTATATTAGCACCAATTAAAGAAATACACATTGACGAGTTTTAGGCGATCCGCGAGTCGATCACAGAGATCGATGCGCTTCGCGACGCGATTTATTTTTCTGCCTCTCTTTTCTCTCTTCCCATTTTTCCTTTTTCTCTTCTTTCCTTTTCTTCTCTTTTTCTTCTCTTCTTTTCTTTTTCCCTTTTTCCTTCTTCTCTTCTTTCTTTCTTTCTTTCTTTTCCTCTCTCTGCCCTCTCTCTTTTCTTCGGTCTTGGCCGATTCGGTTGAGAGCCATTCGGCTCTGCCTCTCCCTTCTTCTTTCTCTGGACCGAGCGCTACTCCCTCCTCATTTTCTCTGCCTCGGCTGCATCGGCTTCATGCCGATTCCTCCGGAGCGCCTCCTCTCTGCTACCACTGCTCACCCCTCTTCGCCTCCTCTAGGCGGTCACCTAACCGGCCCTCGCAAGACGTAGCTCGGGCCGTGGATGCGACTACTGACTCACACTGCTTCCACCCGTGCCGATCGACTCCTCTCTGCCCGGCCTTCTCCCACGCAACACCAAAGCTTGGTGCCGGCGGCTCCAACCTGAGCTATTGTGACCTTGGCCTTGCTGGAGCTAAGCTAGGGTTTCTACCCACATTTCATTTTCTTGATGATTTTGCTTTGCTTGCTTGCTAATTTTTCTTTAGAATGGGGGTTCTAGGATGATGGTTGGGAGGCTTGAACTAATCTATGAAAGAAGAACAAGAACAAATACTACGCTTATTGGTTGCCCCAACCTACTGAGAACCCCGGGGATGACCCGATCTATCCCCTATCTTACCCCAGTTGCTAGCCAAACCCTCGATCTACCCACTGCACATACAAACCCGCACTGTAGCTACTCGAGTACTACTGGTATTTGCACTTGGGTTTGATCGGTTGGGTGATGAAGCTAGCTGCTGATGAAGTTGAGGAAGCAAGGAAGAAGAGGTGCTGCCTTCTGGCTTCGGGTGACCTCCTTCTTCTCTTCTGGATTGCTTTCTCCTTCCCTTCTGGATGCTTGTCGCCTCCTCCTCCTGATGCTGCTACCTCCTCTTGCTTCGGCTAGACACTGACACTTGCTGGTGTTCTTGGATGGAAATGGAGAAGCACTGGCTAGCTTAGGCTTGAAGCTTGGCTACTCTTGGCTGGCTTTATTGAGTTGGGAAAATGGCACATGACCATTTTGCCCTTGGGCTTTCACTGCTGGCTATTGCTCAAAAGGGCATTACGGTCATAACTCGCTCATTTCGCTAGCGGTACCCGCATACCGCACCAGGTAAGATCTAAACGCCGAATAATGAACCCTAAAACTAGCGAGAAGGTACCGGTCTGGGTCCCGGACAGGTCAGGTGCCTCGATGAGCGGCACATTCACTGCGGGACCGACGGCACTCTCTAATCCTTTCATTTTATTTATCTTTGCCTAATCACTTTTATTGCTTTAATTAATTCTTTAATTAAACTAATAACCCCGGGTTATCACAGAGTTAGTGCTACCACTGTCCACCAAAGCAATGCCTCTCTTGGTTCCGATGCATATCACTAAAGAGAACGTTACTGGACCATCAATACCGTGTGCCGCATAAGCTGAAATATGCATTAACTGTTCTTGGTGGTCTTCAGTATCGGCATTTTCAGGAATACCTGGTGTTGTGACACAACCTGTCAATTCACCAGAAACATCATCTTCCTCAGTTGCTGTGTTTCTTTCTTCACCATGCACCAACAGAGTATGCAAAGCACTTCTAATACGGCAATGCTGATTATGTCCTGGAGTCCAGAGTTCATTACAGTGCCAGCAAGTCTTTCCAAGTTTTCCTGCTAGGTTACTCTTTTGGTGTTCTTTGTTTTCCACCTTAAGTTGTGATGAGTTTACTATTTTCGGAGGTATGGACCCCTTCTGCCTTGACCCTCCACTACCTTGGCTAGATCTTCTTGCCCCAGCAGCTTTTTCTTCTAGTTTCGCGTACCAATAAGCTTCTAGTAATCCTTTTGGTTGATGGCTGCTCACACAATACTTGATCTCATCTTTGAGGCCCCCAATGAAACAACTCAGCAGAAAGTTCTCCTGTAGGTAAGAGTGGTCTCTCTTAACAAGTTCTACACACTTTTCAAAGTAGTCGATGTATTTGCCCACCGTGCTAATATGCTTAATGCCCTACAACTTCTCAACTGCTTCGTGAGTATTAGCTTCTGAAAATCGGTCACAAAGGATTGCACAAAATTGAGGCCAGTTTATTGATTACCAAGGAATGCCGATTCCTTTAAACCATGTGTTTGCTCTGCCAACCAAATGTCCAACTGCCAGATTCACCCACTGTTCAATCGGAGTACCTGCCATCTCAAAGAATTTTTCACACTAATCGGAGTACCTGCCATCTCAAAGAATTTTTCACACTGGTCAATCCATCCAATCGGGTTTTCACCAGAAAACAAAGATAATTCCAGCTTGGGTCCCTTAATGATGGCTTCAGCATATTGATGAGCACTGTTATTTTCCCCACAGTAAGTTTCTTTGGGCATCAAATACTTGGACTCCAGGATAATGCATATTATGCGCCATATGACCACCGCAATACATATTACTTGGCTGATAATACTAAGGTAAAGCAGGATGACAATACCCAGGAGCTTGATGACCTCCGAATCCCAAGTGTATGCCCTAATTCATTTGCTGAGATAATTGAGCGGCTAGGAAAGGCCCATTTGTCGCAGAAACACCACCACCTGGACCTCTGAGAAAAGGACATGTTGAAGTTCTGATTGCAGGCGTAAAAATGGGTGGCACACTATTGCCGGCAACTTGACTCTCTGTTATACCATATGCATCCATAGGACTGCCCAAGAATGACATCGATATCCCGGCCCGATTCATATCAGAAGAAGATAAAGGTAAATTACCATCAACAGTTACTGATGGACTCTGCTGTTCTGTTGAATTGGGCGCGATACGCGATCTTCCCATGAGCAAGTTTTTTATCTCCACCACATCTGATTTAAGAGTTTCCAGATCTGCGAGACGCATCTGTATCCTCTCAATCTCCTCGTGAACATCCATTCTAGCCCTGATCTACCACCGCTCACTGGTTGTACCGACAAATACGCGTTCTGCTTGCTTGATCGGGGGATTTTACGGTCTGCCCAACCCCATTCCGCAAGTCAGATCAAATAAATCGCTAAGGAAAGAAGATGCTCTGATACCAAAATGTCAGGATCTCCCAGAAATCCGAACCGGAGTCTGAATCTTGTGACCTAAAACACCCGCAAATCTCAGAAGAAACAGCTGAGAAAACCCAGACGAACTCAAGAACAAGGAACAAACTAAGAAGACTCTAGATATGCGAATATCCATTCTGTTTCATTCTTCCAATCGTTCCAGGGTTTTATACCCAGTACATTGACTTCACCGAGATGAAATAGGTGCGGTAAACAAAACAGACTCAGTAAAATAAAAGACAACAGACAAGAGAGTTTAAATCTACTTCGTCGGTAATTACTGTCTACAGTCATTAGACCGTCAGATGGTCATCTCCCTAATGCGATCAAATCTGAACCGTTGAAGCCCCTTTAAGTGTAGTCGCTGAACCGGTAGCTTCTCTGCCGATTAAACACTGTGCTTCTTCAACCTCCAGAACTCCTGACACGCGCCGCCGCTCGCTGACCCGAAGCTGTGCGCCCCGTCGGCCACCGCTCGCACCTGTCACATCAGTGCACCAAGCCGGCCATCTTGTGCCCGCACCACCGGCTCGCCACCTCTGCGCCCTTCTGGCGTTGCGACCGAGCCCGAGGGCCGTCGCGCTCGATGTTGCTTGGCCACCGAGCCCGATCGCACCGCACGGCCATCGTTCCCGAAGTCGTTCGGCCGTCCTGCCCGCCGTCTCTTGGCCGTCGCTCTCGCTGTCGCACGGCCGTCGTGCTCGAAGTTGCTTGGCCACCGAGCCCGATCGCGCTGCACGGCCACCGCGCCCGAAGTTGCCCGGCCGTCGCGCATGACTCTCGGATGTTGCGCCAAAGCGAGCCCCCAATCGAGCCGGCCGTCCTCGCGCCCTGTCGGCCCGCAGCCATGCTCCTCGCCGCGCCCAACGCGCCTTGACCGGCAGCACGTTGCTTTGCCGTCGGGCCGCGCATTGCTAGCTCCTCCTGGCCGCCGGCCTTGTCGGCCCCACTCCCAACGCGCCTTGATCAATAGGGCGCCTGCTTTGCCGCCGTCGGGCCGCGCTTGCTAACTCCTCTTGGCCATCGGCCTTGCCGGCCCTGCGCCCAACACGCCTTGACCAGCCGTGCGCCTGCCGCGCCGACCTCAGGGCATGTGCCGCGCCACCGGATGGAGTGAGAAGCTTTGGCGGCTAGTGTTTTATTTAACCCTAGCCGCCCTACCCATGGGCCAATATGGGCCATGCAGCCGACCCACAGCCACAGGCCAGACGGGCTTGTTAATTTCACTGTAATAAAAAAGGGAAATATACAAAATGATTAATAAATTCAGAAAAATTGTTGCAAATCCTAGAAATTGATTTTTTAGGTATATGAGCTTCAATAAATTTGTTGAACCTTAGACTTAGCATATATTGGAAGCCCTATATCTCTGGGTTTATTTTTTTGGCATTATTCCATGTTTATATATACTGAAATTTATTTTCTGTTAATCGGTAATTCTGAAAAATGCTTGATAATTACCAGAAAATAATGATAAATTCTAGGATAACTATCAATCAACAAGAGAGCAGAGAGGATGAGCATGTAATGAACAAGATTCAAGTCCTTTTTATAGATGCAACACTATATACAAATGAGGAAGGATCATCTCCTTTTTAATATTTTGGTGCTGTTCTTTGTGTGTTCCTAACTGTTGTGGTTTTATAACTAATTGACTATATAGGTGGAAGGAGAAGGCCCCTGCTGCTTTCTGCAGAAAGGCTCTAACCTCCACGGACCACTTTGAGATGTGGGGAGATGGTCTGCAGACTAGATCTTTCACATTTATTGATGAATGTGTTGAGGGTGTCCTCAGGTAAATTTTTTCTCATCTTACTTATGCTATGTACAATCTAATACCACATTTCTATATCTTAGATTAACATAAAATAAATTTTGCATCTATCTGCTCTTGCTAGTGTTGACAGTTTATGCTGAGATGATATTTGAAACTTTACATCCTTTGTTCCAAAAGAAGCATTAATTGTCTTTAATGCTGAGCTTTCCGGAGACTTTTAAAGTTGATAAAATATTGATTTGGTGAACCATATTTTACAGTTTGAGAAAAAAGAAGAAAGGTAAATCTAGCCTTTTGTTCTTGAGCTTTGCATAATTATCCTTGGCACCATATATCTGCTTCAAGCATCTTCCAAAGCTCAAAAAGTCAGTGCTAACGTCACCTCTGTCTTTGCTTGAACATCAGAGATTGGAGTTGAACAGTAGCACAACATATCATATAATATAAAAAGATGAGATCATCATAGTAAGCTGAGCAGAGAGGATGAGCATGTAGTGAACAAGATTCAGGTCTTTTTTATGGATGCAACACTATATGCAGATGAGGAAAGATCATCTCCTCATCCTTGAACAGCACCAAACCATGCCATGAAATTAAGCAAACACTGACCGAAACAAAAGATAATGAACACTGATCATGCATGAACAATTTCTTCCTAAACTGAACTTTTGCCCATTTTTTGTTTGTTTTATCTATTATTCACAAGAACACCTCTCCTCACCTGCAGCCTAAATTAATCTAACCGGTAACCTCACCCAAAAAGAAAGCGGAAATCCAAAAAATTAACATCATACAGAGACCGATCGACGTTGTACACATGCCCAACCTAATAGGATCGGAACCTATATATCAGACTCCAACGCTAGCTCAAATCAAGAAGAAGAATCGAATGGATCGGACATAGATCGAACAGATAAATATTTGTATGCATCACAAGGCAGGAAAGGACGTCGGGGAAGCTTGGTTACCTTATCGGTTGAGGATCGCACTCGTCGATGAGGGTCGTCGCCGATGAGGGTCGCGGATACTGTCGCCTCCTCTCGCCGGTAGACACACAAATCGACTCTAGATCGGAGCGGGGAGGGAGTGGGAGTTCGTGCTGCATATCCTCTCCTCACTGCCGTTGCTGCTGAGGTGCCGATGTTGGGGATCTCGTCGCCGGCGTCGCTCCCGATGACCTCGCCCTTGCCTCTAGGGTTGAGTGTCGCGAGTCAAGAACAGCGACACGAGTCGAGTGTCGCCAGTCGAGGGAGCCCGATATTTGTTAGAAATAAAATGCGGCCTGCTCAGGAGAGAATTTTGGTCCGGTTGCAATGGGCCAAACTGGGTGTAAATTTATCAGTTTACCGGCCCATCCAAGCAGCCTTTTGCAGCCCAACTTGGAAAAGATTAGGGTCTGGTATTTTAAACCGTTTTTGGGCCTAAAACTAGGCTTCCAAGCAGGCCCTTAGTGTCCAACAAAAAGAGTTATTTTCCCCTCCTAGGAGTGGGATTGCAATAATAAATACATGCTTCATGACTTGTGGAGAAAAGATAATGTTTGCACTTTGATTTTCTCAGGATTTAGTATAGCGAATGTTATTTATAGATTCATAAGATAATGAGGTACAAAATCTTAATAGAATGGGACAGTGTCCATGTGATTTACACTTTATAGCTGTACAGGGTTTATGTGCCATCCAAATGATCTTTTTTTAGCATTGGTGTTTTTGTTGCTATATTTTTTGGATTAACTCAAAGTAGGATTAACTACACTGGTGAAATCATCATTAGAGCAGCACACATATTCTTCCTCACTTTCTTAGTTAAATCTTATGTGCACTGTTGCATTTTGCTTTTCCTTTTATTTTCTTGCTTTAATGAAGTCTAGGACTTCTTAATTAAACTGTATATTAAAATTGTAGGCTATTCAAACTGGTTTTTGAAGAGTTTATTGTTCGCCTTATTCCAAGAGATGCTCCCCCGCTTGAAACCGTTGGACCGTAGAAATGTCTTGCTTTTAGCACAGATGGCGCTAAATTTGCCATTGGTGGTGAGGTATCAGACAGGGGCGGATCTACAGGGTATGCCGAGTGGGCCGCGGCATACCCTGTAGATTTGGCCCAACCCATACATGATTCTCGTCATAATCTATCACAGCAACCTTGCATGATTTATAACTTTTGATCTGTAGGTCCGATCGTGCTAATTACTTTTTAGTTAGATGCGTATTGGAATCTAGTTTATTTTTTTCAAATTTCAGGTCAATCCAACGGTTGGATCTCTAAGAATTCATGATTTACCAAACATATCTACTCTGTTTTGTTGAATACGAAGCAATTATTTGAGTCTGAATTAGGGTGAATTTTTTGTAGATCAAAAATTTGATTTTAACTTCCGCACAATCATTCACCCCCCTCTGATTGCTAGTTTAGTATATTTCGATCCTACACATATACTTTATTCGACTCCTACTATAGCTGACATAGTTATATCTTTATTTATTGCTTATCTTAGTTAGTATTTTAACCACTCAATAGACGTATTTTATTTGCAAGGTACGAGACATTGCATCTCTTTTTCGAAAACATGCAGCAAAGAAGGCTGCTGCTGCTTCACCTCCTCCCCCGTCACAAAATGCAACATTGAGTGAGATATTTTCTTCAAAGTGGAAGAAGATGATATAATCAAGAGTTTTATGGCCATTAGAAGGCGTAGACCGAACAAGAAGAAGTAATATTATAGGTATATAAGCTTCTTTTAAATATATCATCTTGTTTTTAATTATTTTTTTACTTGTATACCGAATTGCTCAATAAATTTTAAATCGTTTACCGAATTATTATTTGATCGGTATACCCTAGGTCTAAATCATAGATTCGCCACTGGTATCAGATTGTACTATGTTGATATTTTACCTATAAGGGTAAAAAAAAATTCTGTTTCTTTTCTCCCGTTTCTATTGCCTGGTTATGTTTTTCTGTCATACATTTTAGTAAGGACATTCGTTAGCCATGTGAGTTTCTTAACATTATCCACTGTTATATCATTCTGTTGGACTATTTCTTCAAGCTGGTTCACTTTTTGAGGTCTAATGCTAATGTCCAATGTATTTCTTGTCTGCCAGCACTACTATTCTAGATAAACTTTCTGATATGCTGTTACTGCTTATGATTCTTACAAGTTTTTTTTTGTACCAATATAGGATGGGCATATCAGAATATTTCATTGGCCAAGCATGAATGTGCTCTTAGATGAACCCAAAGTTCATAAGTCCTTCCGATATATGGATATCAGGTTAGGGCAAGTGGAGGCCCAATTTTTTACCCTTATGTTTTGCAAAAGAATACTACAATATTTCATAGTTGGATGAACTAAAGTATTTTTTTTTAAAAAAATGGCCAGGAGCACTAACATTCATTATAGAAGAAAGAACAACAGACGAGCTACATACGCACACATGCACCCCACACACATGAACACACACGCCCGCGCAGCACTCGCCTCCTTCGCGCGCGCGCGCGTCGAGCTGGACTCGAACGCGGGGAGGCGGGGTGAGCGTCGCTCACTCCCGCCATCGAGCCGAAGCCCTGATGAACTAAAGTATTGATGTAAATGGACACAATCATGTAGTTGCTTAGGCATTTGTCTTACAAAAGGAACCAAGAATAAATGGACACAATCATGTAGTTTCTTAGGCATTGTCTTACAAAAGGAACCAACACTAATAATGTAGCAGTAATCCCAAACCTACATCTCAGGCGTTATGGTCCTTGCCTCCTTGGCTATTGTCCCTGTGCTTTATTCAACACCGACTGATATAATGCAACTGCCTTTTCGCTTGTAGCTTAGACTCCGAGTTTTTAGTTTCAATGTCCACTGATGGCTCTGCAAGAATATGAAAGATAGACGAGGGTTTACCATTGATCAGTTTGACTCGATCTTCCGTATGCTATGATAAACTTCTGCAATTCATGTTTCCTTGTTGAGATGGCTGAAACCTAACTTTTTGTCCTTTCATTTTTCTATGCAGGACGAGAAGATCGAGTGTTGCCGCTTTTCTAGGGATGGCATGAAACAATTCCTCTTTTGCACAGTTTCAAAAGGTATGCTTTCTATTGAAGTCAAGACCTAGATGTATATTTATCATACTTTAACTAGATCTATATTTATCATACTTTAACTAGATCTATATTCATCATTGGAACAGGTAACAAAGTTGTAACTGTCGTTTGGAACATAAGTGATTGGACTAGAATCGGGTATAAAAGACTTCTGGGAAAACCTGTCTCCACACTTTCTGTTAGCGTGGATGGCAAGTACCTGGCTTTGTAAGTGGATAAAATACTGCTTATCTTGTCATACTGTGCTGGAGTTGTGTTTGCACCAAAATTCGGCAAGTTAGTCTAAATCAGGCAAATACAAATTAAAGATGCGGGAGCTAATAGAAGTTTGGAAAGAGTCTGAGATGTTTGGTAAAACTAAGATTTTTAAGGAAACAACCTCTAAAGATAAGGCCGATACGGATACGGACCTTGAAGCGTGTTGGAATAGGATACGATCGGTCAAGGGTATAAAAGAAGAGCCAAGCAAACCGCAGAAAAGGAATCATCAACACATACAAACAATCGCCTTTACTTTTCATCTATTTTTCCCGTCGACTAGAGTAGTTCTTGTAATTTAGCCTTTGTAATCGATCTTGATCAATAAAGTTGCGCATCGCCGATTGTTGATCTTCGCCAATTACGCCCTGTGTTCGATTTATTCGATTTTGTTGCGATCGCCTTCTTCGTAATCGATCCGCTTTATCCTCCGATTAGCTTTAATCGCTAATTAGACTTACCTTGTTACTTTGATCTTGATCGGCTTCAAGTCGATTGAGTATAAGTCGATTGATCTTAACGATCGGCTTGAGTGAATTTTATTGTTTTTACCTTGTCGATTCCGTGTCAAATCGACCGCACGCTCAACTGTGTGTTCGTTGCGGTGTGCCGTTGTCGTAAACCCTACATCAAGTTTTTGACGCCAACACACTCTTGGCACGCCCAATGGGACCCGTAATGTCTTCATCGTGAAGTCGATTCCGCCATCGGATCTCAACTCGGTTATAATCGTCCCAACAATGGACGATTTGTCCGCAAACAACGCCAAGAAATTGAAGCTCTGAAAGCTGCTTTTGAAGAGATGATGCTAAGTTGCTATCGAGAAAACAAGACGTGGCGTTACTCAAAATCCGCCTACCGACGGTCAACGCCAGGTGATGCGGGCATAACGTAACAAGTAAGCCGATATTCACCGCCGCCGAATTATCGGCTATGATTAATCAATCAGACACCACGCCTTGATAAATCAATCATCGGCTCTAGTGACAACCCTCAAGCCGATGATAGCAAATAGCGCCAAAACTATAGCCCGTGAGTTGGCCTCGTCAGAAGTTTGCTAGATCCACTACAAGCTCGCCAAATTATCCCGCTTTTTCAAGATCACAAAACACGCAGAGCACACCAACGATCCTAAACCATCGGCTATAACCTCACCTCCCACGATGATGCCCACACAACCCACGGTCATACCGCCTAGGATCCTCGGTCAAGTGGGGTGAGTCATTACCACGCCTATACCGACGCCGCTAAGTTAGATTCGTCCATCAACCTATCGCCGCGGCTCCTTTTACGCTTTCCCCAATCGGTTTCACAACCGATTGATCCGAGAGATATCCCCAAGAGCCTACCCCGCTTAGAAACCCGGGTCCACACAGGTAGTAACGTATTCGTAACCGCTTATCCCGTGCTCGAACCACAAATTAGGCATAATCCAGCACGATCAAGATAATCGAATGCGACGCACGGCGTAGATTGGCAACCCGAGCTTGCACTCGGGGCAGGATGTGATTATGATCGACATTATCGGGGCCCGCTGTGCGCTGGCCGATAATGCCGATTGGACCGATCGATCTGCATCGCTTTGAGGATCGGTTTGGCATACAACCGAAAGGAAAAGTGATCGGCTATAGAAAGCCGCACTCGATTACATAGATCGATGCCCTACCCTCATAATTTTAGAGTCCCGGACTTCGCCAAATTCTCCGGGATGACTCGATCACAACCTTGGAGCATGTTGACGCTTTATCGCACAATGCGGTGAAGCGACCAAATCGACGGTTTGAAAATTAGATTATTTCCGTTATCTTTGTCTCAAGATTTACTTGGTTTACTTGTTTGCCTCCGAATTCGGTCCATCTCGTGGAACGATTTGGAAAGCCGATTCCATGAATATTTCTTTTCGGCGATCGAGCTTAGAATTTCAGATCCGAGTTCTAGATGCGTCAAAAATTTGGGGAATCGGTAACAGATTACATCAAGAGGTTTAGAGAAATTAGGAATCGTGTTTTAGTGTCACGTTACGACAACCAATTGGCCGATTTAGCATTTCAAGGTTTGATCCCGCCACTTAGGAGAAATTCGAGGACAAGAATTCACCGACCTTAGCCATTTGTTGCACCTGCATCGGCTCAAGAAAGCCGATTTATCGATCACAAAGTATTTAAAGACAGATTTAAGAACAATAATAGCAATAATAAAGAGAAGGATAAGGCCAAGGTTAATATGGTTGAGTATTGTCCTAGTGATTCGCTTGAGGATGAGGAAGGTATAAACATAGCCGAATGGATAAGAGGGTCTAAGAAATCCTTAGTCTGTTTTGGTCGGCCGACTAGGAACAAGTCGGAGGCCAAATACTCTTTTGACGTTTCCAAGTGCGATCGCATTTTTGATTTACTTTTGCAAGAAAAATAATACGGCTGTTTGGAGGGACATGTAATACCATCAACCGACGAGATCAAAAATGCGTATTGCAAGTGGCATCATTCTTATTCACATAACACTAATGACCGCAATATCTTCCGTCAACAGATCCAATCCGCCATTGAAGATGGTCGGTTGAAGTTCGCCGATGAGCCGACCATGCGGTGGACGCCGATCCATTTCCTATTAATGTGGTACAATGCTCGCTAAAGGAAAAGAGCCGATGCAAAATGAGCGTAAGAAGGATCAACAAGACGATATACAATCGAGCTCTGGACGGCGCCGACACTAAAGATTACCATCGGCTCCGCATAAATAGAAGTCGATCGAGACGAAAAAATTCAAGGACCATTAAACCTAAGGGGAATCCCGGATAGGCAAATGGTACAAAGCGAAAAGGTTCCATTAAGGCAACAAATAAAAGGCCGTGTCCTACGCTCACAATTAATGGAGAAATATGAAGGGATGAATAGCCGACCACGGTACCACACCCGGTCGGATAATTTGTACCGCACAGAGAACGTGGAGAGGGCACATAGAAGGTGTCCTTTGGCAATTTTGTGGGAGAGGAGAGTAGCGTTGCCATCACCGTATACCGCTCGATGGAACATTATCCTCGAGACGGTTATTAACACAATCGGCCGACACGTGCTATCCGGGCCGATCGAGAGCAAGACAAGTCACGAAGGCGGTCCATGAAAGATTATCTAAACCAAATCAAGAGCAAAGCCAAGCCAAGACACACACAACCGCCTACGCAAGAAGACTTGGTGGTCGATACGGCGGTGGAACCTAAACCTGTGGTGCCCATCGTGCCCGAGCAAATCACAACGACGACGGCTTCAGAGGCTAAGGACACAAGAAATTCGTGAAGCCGATGCCGAGAAAGAAAGAGACGGTGTTTAATGAACTTCGCCCAATGAGATGCGCCGAGAAAGAGTGGAGAAGAAAAGATCAAGTCAAGAAGATTTCGAATCGGTGATGACTGACTCTCCCATGATTAGGGACGATACACTCCCATGGACGCCAACATGGTGTTCACCTTGCCACCGAGTTCAAAATCGAAGAGAATCGCCAATGAGGCCGCTGCTCGCTTATGCTCCGGTACGTAACGCCATCTTTGAGAAACCCAAAGACGATCATCGGCATCCAAAACCATTGTACCTAAAAGGATATATAAATGGCAAGCCGATATCAAGAATGCCGTAGATGGAGGCGCCACAAAGGAATCTAATGCCTTACACGACATGTAAAAGTCGGGTAAGTCCGATGAAGACTTAATTAAAACTAACATGGTTCTCAATGACTTCACAGCGACCCTACGTAAGCAAAAGGTGTCATGGTCACGAGCTAATCGTCGGTAGTAAGACTTTGCCGACGCGTTCTTTGTAATTGACGCCAAGGAAACTATAGTGTCTTTGCTTTCCGAGATTGGATTCATGCAATTGTCAGATCCCATCGACCATGCACCAAGCACTAGTTCAATGGAACGGAGAAGAAGTTGAAATCGTCACACCGATACATCGCACACATCGCCATGGCTAGTTCCGATGCAAATTGGCAACACGAAGAAGGCGGGTGCATATCGGGCAAGGCAATCGGACGATTGCGACTTCATATCGTGAGCAAATCGACTAATGCCGATCGCTGTCAAGCTCGGCACTTTTGATCGGGCAAATGAAGTATTGCGCCGATGGGGACAAGAAAAGCATTGAGGGTGCTACAAAACAAAATGCAAAGCTATCGGCAAACAACAGATAGCTACGAAGTCATAGAAGACTATGAAGAAATCGAAAAGTTAGGTCAAGGATTCACGTCCACGACTTGCTTGAAGAAGTCGATATAGGTGAAGGTGATAGAAAAAGACCAACTTTTGTCGGTGCAAATTTAGATGTAAAGTACAAGGAAAATTAATAAAAATACTTAGGAATTATAAAGATTGTTTCGCTTGGGAATATCACGAGATGCCCGGATTAAGCCGTCACCGGTGGAACATCGGCTACCTATTAAATCGGCTATCGACCGCTCAAACAAGATCCCGTGCGTTTTAATCCACCTTGTACCAAGTCATAAAAGAAGAGATAGAACGATTGTTAGAAGCAAAGTTTATCGTGCCTTGCCGATCTCGAATGGGTTTCCAACATCGCTCCAAAGAATGAAGAAAATGGAAAACTTCGAGTATGTGTCGATTTTAGAGATCCGAACAAGGCGACGCTAAAAGACGAATACCCTATGCCAATAGCCGATATGCTTATCGATGTCGCATCGAAATAAGATCATAAGCTTTTTGGGCGGTAATGCCGATATAATCGATACTCATGGCGTAGCCGATATACCCAAGACACCTTCGATGTCCCGGTGCAATAGGTTTATTCGAGTGGATCAGAATGACTTTCGCTTGAAAACGCCGGTGCAACATATCGTCACGGCAATGAATCTTATTTTCCACGATTTAATCGGCCACACTGTTGAGATTTATATAGATGATGTAGTGGTAAAATCTGCAAAAAATCTCCAACATCTGGCCGATTTGGAGAGGGTGTTCAAAAACATAAGAGCGCATGGTTTGAAGATGAATCCTTACAAGTGTGCGTTCGGCGTGTCGGCAGGACAGTTTTTGGGCTTTATGGTACATGAAAGAGGAATCGAAGTCAGCCAAACAAGGGTCAAAGCCATAGCCAATACCAAACCGCCAACATGTAAAAACGAATTACAAAAGTTGATCGGCAAAATTAACTATCTTCGTCGGTTCATCTCGAACCTCTCTGGTAGGATTCGTGCTTTTACTCCTTTACTGAAGTTAAAAGACAATGAAGAATTTATATGGGGAGCCGATCAGCAGAAAGCATTTGACGAAGTAAAAAGGTATTTATCCAACCCTCCAGTCCTGGCTGCACCTCAAAAAGGTGTTCCTTTCAGATTGTATGTCTCAGCTGAAGAAGATACTATTGGAGCTGTTTTGGCACAAGAAGTACATGGTAAAGAGAGGGTTATCTTTTATTTAAGCCGACGGTTGCTAGATGCAGAAGTCAGGTACCCTTTCATTGAAAAATTATGTTTATCTTTGTACTTTTCATGCACAAGGCTAAGGCACTACATACTAGCATCGGCTTGTAAAGTCATCTAGAAACCGATGTTATAAAGTACATATTGTCGGCTCCAATTTTGCGAGGTCGACTTGGCAAATGGGCTTACGCCTTGGTCGAGTTCGATTTATCATATGAATCACCAAAGCGCTTAAGGGACAAGTCCTAGCCGATTTTATAACAGACATGACACAATGGCAAACTTAGTCTTGATCGCGCCATGGCGATCGTTCTTTGATGGATCAAGATGCGAGGAAGGATATGGTATCGGCATTGTACTCACTTCACCTAGAGGGCATAGCTTTGAATTTGCATTTCGCTAAATAGTCGATGCTCAAACAACCAGCCGAGTATGAAGCGTTACTCAAAGGCTTACAGCTTGTTGGAAAATATTGGAGTGAGCGCGTTGAAGCGTATGGTGATTCACTATTGGTAGTACAAAGAAATAAAAGGAGAATATCAATGTCGAGATGAAGTACTAACGAAATACTTAGAACAATGCTTAGAGATGATAAGCTCTTTTACATCATTTTTTATTGGTCATGTTCCTCGAGGATTGAACGACAGAGCTAATGCTTTGGCCCAACAAGCATCAGGGTATAGAGATGTTGGCCGAAGTCAGGAAACTGAACTTGTAGATAAAGCAATAATGTGCACGGATATTGCTGATTGGAGGACGCAAATAAAAGATTATCTAGTTGATCCATCTAAGCCAACGGAACGAAGGATACGGCAACAAGCATTGAAGTACGTTATCATGGACGATACAATCAGATTATCGGACTATGGAAGGCTTGTTGCTAAAATGCCTTGAGGCTGAAGAAGCCCGAGTGGCGATGGGTGAAGTGCATGAAGGAATTTGTGGATCTCATCAATCGGCACATAAAATGAAATGGATGCTTAGGCGGACAGGTTATTTTTGGCCAACGATGCTAGAAGATTGCTTCAAATATTACAAAGGATGTCAGACATGTCAAAAGTTTGGCAACGTACAACTAGCACCAGCATCGGCTTTGCATCCAATTATCAAACCTTGGCCATTCGGAGGTTGGGAATAGACATAATCGCCAAATTTTTCCTGCTTCAAGTAAAGGCCATAAATTTATTTTGGCCGCAACCGATTATTTTTCAAAATGGGTTGAAGCTATACCACTTAAGAAGGTGACTAGCGTTGAGGCGATTAGCTTCGTGAATGAACATATCGTCCATCGGTTTGGAATACCACAGACAATCACGACCGATCAAGGGACGGTATTCATGTCTAACGAGTTTCAAGGTTATGCAACGAGTCTAGGGATCAAATTGTTAAATTCCTCGCCGATTACGCTCAAAGCTAATGGACAGCCGAGTCGCCTAATAAAACACTTATTAAATTAATCAAAAGAAAGATTGATGAAAAGCCGAGGAATTGGCACTCGACACTATCGGAGTCATTGTGGGCCTATCGGCTATCTTATCACGGGGCAACGAAGCTTTCACCCTACCAGTTGGTGTATGGACAGGAAGCCGTTCTACCGTGGAGATCAACATTGAGTCGATATGAATAGCCGACAAAATGGTTTGTCGGCTCAAGATTACAACGATTTAATGATAGACAACTTGGACGAGTTGGTCGGGTTACGCTTGGTTACACTTGATCGGCTTAAGAAGAACAAGATCGAGTAGCAAAGGCGTATAACAAAAGGTCTTGCCTAAATCTTTCGATCAAGCCGATTTAGTATGGAAAACTATACTACCGTTGGTTCCAAAGATAACCGATTTGGGAAATGGTCGCCACGTGGGAAGGACCATACAAGATTAATCGACTAGTCGGTGGGAACTCGTACTTCATCGAAACACTTGAAGGGCATGTCACGCCTAAAGCTATTAATGGGAAATATCTAAAGAAATATTATCCTAGCGTTTGGATCGGAGCCTAGCCGACTAAAATCATGTTCAGGGCCAAGATTAACACGATGTCGTTAATCGGTGAAAGGATTACGACTAGAGATGTAAGCAAGATAAAATCGGTTAAAAGCCGATTATAAACATAACAAGTACAGATTACAAGAATATTCGTGATGATTCGTGACAAGTTTTCCAAAAGCAGAACAATAAAGTTTTATTGGATGCCGATCTGGAAGAGTCGCGCCCAAAGCCGATAAAACACCAGCTGCCTTTGCAATGATCCCTTGGATTTCGTCCAGAAGACGTTCATCGTCCTTGGCATTCCCGGGCACCATTTTTACCTTGGCCGATTGCTTGGTCACATTTTCAACAGCCACTGCAATGCTAAGTTTTTCTTCCTTCAGCTCCGATGCAGTGGTCTCCAAGGTTTGTTGGCCTTTTCCGATTTGTTTCTCGAGCTTGACCAATTCTTCCTGGAGAAATTTCTTTGTTTTTTCCAATTTCAAGAGAGCTTCCTTGGTCGATTTGAGATGCTGAGCACCAGTATCAAATTTGCGCTTTTGGCCTTGGCATCGCAGAACCGCCTCCAGAGTTTCCGATCGGCCTCTTGGGCCTCACGGCGCTTGATCCGGTTCTCTCGCCTCCTCAACTTCTTTTCTTACATCGTCCAAATGACATACATCCGTAAGAGCTTGCATTGCTTCGGGAGGAAAATCGGCTTCAACGGCAGCCATGGCATCCCTTATCGGTACCGATTGTTAACCAGATCTCCGATCGTGGTTGCATCACAAGCTTGAAAAGCTGTCAAGACGCTCTTTCATGCCCGAGCGGAGGTAACCACAGCCGATGCCTTTTCGATACTTCAAGAATTCTTCGATTTACGCATCATAGTCGTCCGTAGCCATAATCTCGGGTCGTCCAAGATCGGCGGTGAAAATCCAAGCGATTTGTCGGATCCGATGGTTCCGGAAATCGATGAATCAAGCGAGAGTTGGCTCGTGCAAGAGTTGGAGCAGATTGAAATGTTCGAAAATCGCAAGGATCTTCTCGACTTGAGCAGATTGCGTTGGCTAAAGAAAAATAAAAGATAAGCCAATGCATTGGAGTATAAAAGTTATTGCACAAAGTGTTGTGACCTACCTTTCCAATAGCCGATACATGAGGCGAACTCTCACCGCTTTGCTCTTTAGGTTTGGGTCCTTTCTTTGTTGGAGCCTTGGTATATTTTGCCTTCTTCTTTTCTGGAAATTTAAATCGGATAAAGGTTAAATCAAGGAGGAAGAGGAAATGTCAAAGCTAATTTATGCTTACTTGGTGCTTTTTTCTCGATATCCGATAAAGAAGGACTATGCACTCCCAGTCTGCCGGAGGTGTAGCCTGTAAGGCCAGTCGATGGATGAGCTCTCTTGCCTTGCTCATTCCCAGATTGGCTAGAAACAGTCTTCTTGCCGACATCCTTAGCCTGCAAATATATAGGAAGTGTGATTATAAAATGCATTCGAATTAAGGCCGATACATGAGGCAAGATTATTCAAAGCCAATACCTTATCTACTAAGCTTGAGTTAGTATAATCCGACGAGCTAGCTTCATTGCTAGATTCGCTGTTAGATACTAAGGATGTCTCTGGCAGATTTGGAAAAAATTCTTTGACAATAGTCGAAGGGGTCTTCTCCATATACAAACATGCTGCGATAGCCGACCACCATGTCGTGAAACCCCTGCACAAGAGCATTCAGATGGAAGTGAGGGAGACTGCGCAGTTGGAGTTCGTCGGCTAACTCCAGAACTAGCCTCGCGGATGTGGCATTGCGGACCCTGGCTCTTGGTTGAAGCCGATCTAGAAGTGGCAGACTTGGTATCACTTGGCCAAAGCCGAGCTGCCTTGCATATACTGAAGGGTGATAAAACTCGTATGAAGGCTGGAAAGTCCGATTCGAGTATGAAGGCCGACATGGAATATGCATGGAGAAATAAAATTCTATACAAGTCCGTAGTCTCCGAGGCATCGAGAGCTATCGGCTTCGGATGAAGAAAAGAAGGCCAAAGAAAATCTAATGCAAAGACAGTAGCTAAAGAAATCTTGTTTGCTTGAAACTTTCGTGTCCAATTGCAAGAAAAATGATGAAACCTTCTACAAATTGTCGGAAAGGCCCTTGTCTCATTTCTCGAGCACATCATAAATCTTTCACCAAAGGATCGGCATTCTCTAAATTGAATAGGTGCCCTTCGTATATCTTCCTTGGAAAAGGAGTATCATCGGCTAAATCCAAATTAAAAGAACTACTTGAATAAACAAGACAACCATATTTGCACAAACCACATTGGGCCACCTACATTACCAACGGTGAATTTTCCAAAACCCGTATAAAGCCGACTCCTTATTATGTAAAGCATTTGGTACACAAAGACCCAAGAAAATTTTTCCTAAAGCCACCGACGACCCTCAACAAGTCGCTCTGCTATCATTTGATATACTTGAGTTGGTCCAAGAGATGCACCACAGAATAGAAAACGGTCTAGCCAAAGATTCGGAAAAGCCACATGTTCCTCGTCCGATACTAAGCCATTGACCTTGTTATTATTTCCAATATATTTGGCCCAACCTCTCCCTTGGATCGGATGAGCCTATATTTTGGTTTTCCACTAAAAGTCGATATTTGATCTCCATCCGCGAAGACAACACAAATGAGCAACATCTAAAAGAGTTGGGCCGATGGGACCGGTCTTGAAATAAGAAAGCATTAAAACAGTCAGGCCAAAAATAACGGTAGTGGCCACTAAGGGCTCATTGGCTTGTGGTCGGCTAAAGAAAGTGAAATACACTCAGCTATGCCCATTCTTTCCCATTCACTCCTCTTTTGGGCTGCTACCGATAAACCAATTTCTCCATCCTTTGAGAGTCAGTCGGCCAAGCCACAAACTCTTATTCCACCCCTCTATGTTATGACCAGAAGCCGACAGAGGTAATCGAGGGACTTCTTGGTTTGTTACGGTATGGACGTCTAGATTTCCCAAAGGACCCAAAAAATATTGGTCATTGCTGTGCGGAATCGGAATAAGTACCTGACTAGGATCCATTGTAGCCGATGAAGGAAGCTGAATGAGTTGAATTGCCTCAAGAGTACTTTAAACGGAAAGTTCAAGCCGATTGAAGGTGATTCGAGAGCTTGTGCGTGTGAGGAATGAATGAGGTGGGGGCCGCATTTTATAGGACAGTGAAAATTTGAAAAGGCGGGAAGTGAATTTCAAAAGGCGTGAGCGGTTAAAAACGCACTACCCGCATGTCGAGATTTACTGGTACGAATAAAGCAAAGAAGCAATGGGTGAAGATCAAACGATAGCCGATTGCACAAGCCGATAATTGTGATTTTTGACAGATGACAAGTCATCTCTCAAAAATGGGGGGCATATGTTTGCACCAAAATTCGGCAAGTTAGTCTAAATCAGGCAAATACAAATTAAAGATGCGGGAGCTAATAGAAGTTTGGAAAGAATCTGAGATGTTTGGTAAAACTAAGATTTTTAAGGAAACAACCTCTAAAGATAAGGCCGATACGGATACGGACCTTGAAGCGTGTTGGAATAGGATACGATCGGTCAAGGGTATAAAAGAAGAGCCAAGCAAACCTGCAGAAAAGGAATCATCAACACATACAAACAATCGACTTTACTTTTCATCTATTTTTCCTGTCGACTAGGAGTAGTTCTTGTAATTTAGCCTTTGTAATCGATCTTGATCAATAAAGTTGCGCATCGCCGATTGTTGATCTTCGTCAATTACGCCCCAGGTTCGATTTATTCTGATTTTGTTGCGCATCGCCTTCTTCAGAATCGATCTGCCTTTATCCTCTGATTAGCTTTAATCGGCTAATTAGACTTACCTTGTTACTTTGATCTTGATCGGCTTCAAGCTGATTGAGTATAAGCCGATTGATCTTAACGATCGGCTTGAGTGAATTTTATTGTTTTTACCTTGTCGATTCCAGGTCAAATCGACTGGCACGCTCTGAACCAGGTGTTCGTCTGGTGTGCTGTTATCAGAAACCCTACATCAAGTTTTTGACGCCAACAAGTTGTATGATTCCATTTAGCATATCTAGGAACATTTACGATTGACAAATTTTAAGATTAACATCTAACATACTCCAGTGTTTCCTATAGCTTATACTTGTGAAGAATTTAGACATTGTTTCAGTATCATCCTGCTTCCTTGCGTTTCTGATTACATTCTCACCTTGCAAGTTAATATAGGGGCTGTTTGGGGCCAATGTGAAAACTGAGGCCCGTCTCTAACTGAGGTGTGAAACCTGGCGAGCACATTTCTTTTTTGCCACCACGTCGTTCGGCCTACGCGTCCGCGTGGACACCGCAAGTAATTTAGTCGCTCGTGAAGACACGACGCTCCACGTGGCGTAATAGTGGCGCGCTTCGCCCGTGCCCAACCTATCGCGTGTTCGACTCCCGCTCCCGCGCGCGCCCCCGCAGGCGATTTTTGCCTAAGCGACACGTGGCACGCACTGAGGACTACGGGCGACGCGTGATGCGGGCGGGCTGAGGACATTCTTTTGCAAAAAAACCCTAGGAATTCCTAAAATTACGTACATGCTCTCTTTTCCCCAAAAGCCCTTAGAAAATTACAAAAAACCCAAATTTGTTTTTTTATACAGAGGTCCTCAAAATTACGAAACGCTTTCCAAAATTACGTATTAGCCTATTTCTTATAGGGAGACCCCCTGAAACTGCCGAAATTTGTTTTCTTTTGCGTAAGAGGCCATAAAAAAATAGGATAGACTTTCCAAAAATACATATTAGTCCTTTTTTTTTGGTGCGATTCCCAAAACTTCCGAAATTTCCTTTTCTGCAGATGCCCCTAAAAAATTACAAAAAACTTTCCGAATTTGCGTACAAACCGTACACATACAAATCCTTTTTGCGAACCTATTTCTTTATAGGGGGACCTCTGAAAACTGACGAAATTTGCTTTCTTTTGCGTAAAAGTCCCCAAAAAATATGATAGACTTTTCAAAAATACATATTAGTCTGTTTTTTTTGCGATCCCCAAAACTTCCGAAATTTCCCTTTATTCGCAGATGCCCCCAGAAAGTTAAAAAAAACTTTCCGAATTTACGTACAAACTGTGTATATACATATCCTTTCTGTGAAAGACCCCCTAAAAACCCGAAATCACACGAATTTTTCCTGTGGGCCACGTGGCGTTCACCTAGTGGTTTTTAAGATATTAGAAAGTCTAGTGTTGTAGAGATGCTGTGTAGACGTGAATAAACTCCCTCACTCGACACGCAGATGGTCTCTTCTACAGATCTGGACATGCAGATTCTACTGGAGTCAAAATTACCTCAACTAGGCATGCATCATGTACTCCGCTGGTTCCTGCTCTCTTTCCTGTGTATGTCTTTTGTAGTCTTCGGATGAATTATGGCTATGCTTACCCTTAATTGGTGGGTAGTAATAGAAACAAACATTTGAAAAAATCTGCCCTTAAATGATAGATGGCACCCTGTTCATTAAGAACTTGTTTGATCTGTGATGGAGGCTTGTGGTATATGTTTGCCTTTGTACGGTTAGGTTAGCACTCTGCCAAATGTTTTGGTTTATACGAGAGTAACAAGACAAACAGGCTGCTTTCAAAGCTTTAATACTGGTATCAACAAATTTGATTCTACACCCATCTTATTTTGGCTTGGATTCGTATATGCTTCGAGTTAGGAAACAAAAACTTTTTGGCGTGTCATATAAATGAAATTTTGATTGTGTAAAAATGCAAAAGCATTGTAAAAAACTTTTTGCTGATTAACATTATTATTTAACTTGATTGGAGTAATGAGCTCCCAGACCTTATTTGCTTCGAGACCACTTTTAGGGAGCTAACTAGTTTGAACAAAATGTATATCAATCTACACACCCTACGACCATGAGGATTGCTATTGCAAAGCATCCCAAGGAGTGACAAGTTCTCGTGTTTTCGGCCATGAGAAGGGTGGTTGCTTGACACATAAGAGTTGAGCACAGCACCTGGTTTTAGAGAGTAATAGTTTGTCATGCCATATTGCCATGTGTTTGGTGGCAAACTGTACTGTTGCATCTTATGAGGATGGCAAGAGTCCCAAGCAGAGGCTCTGCCAAGTGCCAACCCTACACTATCTCCCCTCAATTGTGACCCCAAAAAGAGCGTGTATATTGCTTAGGGCCTCATTTCTGTAGTGGCCCATAATTTGATCAGGAATCAGGACGCCTGACATGGCGTTCCTGGATTTAAGTCCAATATTCTGTGGTTGCCATTGATACGGATCAGAGTATTGTATTAGCACAGGCTCTTAAAGTAATCCAGCTGCAATGAGTGTTTCAGAACCTTCTAGAAGAAATGAGATGGTATGCATTTCTGACTAATGCAATGCAGGTCAGGGACAACAGACTTCATGAAAATTTTGACTTTTGATACTTGACCGAAATGTAACTAGAGTTACAGTGGCTTAATTGTTCACTGGTGGTTATTCCTCGGAGTTAGCTCCATGAGCAATGAATCTGTATACATACAAGCTCGCATTTCACTATCATACATGTCTTTGCGGGTTACACTTGGTTGCTGAATAGTGGGTTCATGATTATGCAGATCCTGGTGGATCATGATTTCGCAGGAATCACTTTCAATTATGGAGTCGAACTTACTCCTGGTTCTGTCCATGATGGGTTGATGATACGGGAAACAAGGAGTCCCCTACCGAAAGTAACATGGAACTGCTTATGTACTTCTGATCCACAAGTGAATCCGTCCGTTGCAAGTGGGGCTCCTGTTTTTGCCATGCTATAGACGAAGTTTTCGCTGCACGCATCTCACATGAAAATTTTGTCATTTTTTGTGGTGGCCCAGTGCATTCAACCATAGGATAGAGGAAGGAATCTGCGAGACCATTGCTTATCTAACTTCTTGTATCTTGTTTTTTACAAATCTAGCCCACCACATATATCCTCTGCCGTGTCTAGGAGCGCGGAAGCCGGCCAGTGTAGCGACAGGCGGGTGAGCACAACAGGAGCTCACTGTTGTGCCAAGGTAATGTGGAAGCTACCTTGTTGTAGTGGGCCACGTTGCTCTTACGGTTGACCAAGCTCCACCGACTTCCACACTTCTTCCATGATAAAGGAAAAGATCAGATTTACAAATGTATATATACGAAAAGACTAGATTTGTAAAACAACGAGATGCTAGAGTCAAGATAAAGATGGTTCAAAATCTGCATATGCCATTTCTATCCAGTTTCATGTGGCTAGTTTCGGCTTTCCCGAGTTGTGTGAGCCCGCTCCGTCACGTCAACCGGCTTGGCAATTTGCAAGTTTTGACAATTTTACTGCCATGGAAATATTTGATGCGTTTAACTGTCAGGTCGGCATGGAAAATCGTATTAATGTATCTGGCATAAAACCACCAATAGGTGCATGTATAATGTCCAAGGCAGCCCTACAAAATTACAGCGAAATGGAGTGTTTATAGGGACAGTCTCATCTACAGTGGATTGGTCCGTTAGGTGGTTATCCTATGATTTTGGTTCTGTTTAGAGGTTTTAAGTCAGTTTCAGTTTTCAGAAAACTAGTAAGTCCCTCAAACAATTCAGCTTTTAAGCAATTTTTGGTATAAGTTAGAAGTCATATATAACTAGCAAAAGACAAAAGTTGAAAGCTGGGTGAAACATGCTTTTGCAGCTTATTATTAAGAAAAATTAACTATTTATTAAACAATCTCTTATTAAAAAAACTACAGCTACTTTTCAAACCATAAAACCGAAAGACAACTTTTTTTAAAAAAGTATATCTCCCTTAAACAGACCCTTGGTGTCTTAATCTTACCCCTCATCCCATGATCCCACAAATAGGAGAGATAGGCCAACTTATTCCATTTAAGAAACCAAATAAGGCCCTGTTTAAAACAAATTGTTAGGATCAGACGACCATACACCCATCCATCTCAAACCTAACATTCATTTAAGTCTAGATATATTTTTTTGATTCTTTTGAGAATGAAACTACTATTTAGGATTTCTTAGAAAAATATTTAAAACGGGCTATTAAATGATTAAAGTTCTGGACTAGCGCTAAATTGAGGATAGAAAGGAGATTTCCTCTGCTCATGCACGTGCAGACGTGCAAACCACCTCACAGGCTCACATTCACAAAGCCCACCATCCCTGACAGAAGGGAACAGCGACCCGTCAAACAGGTGTACTCCCTGCCGTACACGGGTATACTACTGAATCTACTGATTACTTCCTCTTCAAGTTTATAAGTGGTATTTTTTAAATAATTTTATCTATAAATATAAAATATATTTCATATTTCAATACAAAATTTTTGTGAAGTTCTCTATATACCCCTAATAAATATTCATATTTACTTTATATTATCTATATACATGTATTGAATATAGTGCTTAGTGATAATAATTAAGAGTAATATAGTTATTTCAATATTTTATTAGTATATATGTTAAGAAGAAATACATCTTACAAACTTGAACGGAGTGAATACTTAATTAGGCTAGGATTTTTGAGCCATCACTGACACGTCGGTCTACACACCTTGGTACAAAACCACGCAACGTGGCGTGAGCCCACAGTGAGCGCGCACTGGTCGGACGAGGAGCCGTCCTCATCACCACTGGCTCGGCTCCGCCCACTTGGCCGCCGTCGCTCCTTTTCTCTTTTTCTCTCTTCCACTTCTTCATTGTTGTCGTCTCGCGAAAGTTACCTTCCTACCCCTTGAGCGTAAGTCAAGGAGCAATCGTGATAAAATATTATAATTTAATAAATATTTCACAGTTGATCCTTTAGAAAAGAGAAAATTTAGAATGCATTGTACTAATAGTACGTGATAGTAGAAATTATTTATCAATGCTATTCCTACTACTCTAGCATAGGAAAAAGTATAAATAAATAACAGCTAATTTGATTCATGTGATAAAAAGAACGAAGAATCTACCGTAAAAGAGCAAATACAAAATTGGAGGGCTAGCATACGTCGTTTTCTTTTTCAGAATGACTTGTGTTCGGACGTCCGTTTTTTTCGGACGCTTGCATCATTTTTTTTTTCACGTGTGAAACATTTTTTTTCTACGCGTGCTACATTTTCCTTCGATAACAATATAAATATTCGTGCGAAACAAAATATTGCAGACATTAAAAAAATATTACATGCGTGGGGAAAAAATATTGCACGACGCATCGAGGAAATGAACAGTAATGATTGCTAGTATATACCTTTCTTTTTTGCTAGCCGAGCGCCGAAAAACCTACTTTCTGGTAGGCCATTTTGCGTAGCCCAAATCCTGACGAATTTTTTTTTCTTTAATATTTTTTTAATCTTTTTTCCAAAACTAGGCGTCAGGGCAAAAAAATTGCAGAATTAGACGCCGGTTGCCCGTATATGGGGCGATCGCGCTATATACGGGCGATCGCCCTACATACGGGCGATTAGTGCGGCTTTAAACGCGCGATTTTTCCTGTCTACGGTCAATTCCTAAAAAAAATCATAACTTTTTCATATGATGTCGGATGGAGATAAACTTTATATGAAAATTGTATCTCTTGACGGGATCTACAACTTTTGTATACAAATTTTTTTCATTTGAATCCATTTAGATAGCCAAAAACGGGATAGAATTTTCAGATCTAAAAATAGATCTTTTTTAGATCTGAATATTCTATCTCATTTTTAACCATCTAAATGGATTCAAATTGAAAAGTTTGTATATAAAAGTTGTAGATCCCGTCGAGAGCTACAATTTTCATATAAAGTTCATCTCCATCCGACATCATATGAAAAAGTTATGATTTTTTTTAGAAATTGACCGCAGACGAGAAAAATCTCAAGACTAATCGCTCGTATATGGCGCGATCGCTCTATATACGGCGGCGGCGCCAATTCTGCAATTTTTTTACCCTGACGCCTAATTTTGTTAAAAAGATTAAAAAAATATTAAAAAAAAAAAAATTCGAACCCCGACACCGCCACTTACTCGCGGCCCCGAGATATTTGCCGAGTTGGGGGCGTCCAGAACACCGGATCACCACAAGACACTGCGTGGCTGCGGCGTCGCTGCGCGCGGGCCACGCACGGACGAGCGGGCGATGGACCGACGCGGGCGGCCGCGTCGAACGGCTGGGGTTGCGACACGTGGGCGAGTTCGCCTGTTCGGTGGTGGTTTGGTACACTCTACCGGTACGTCTACTCGATCGTCCAGTCGATCTACAGTACGCGCGCCGTGACGGTACGCGTATATACGTACGTATGTGTAGGCAGGCCGCACGTACGGAGAGGCGGTTGTCCACGTATTCGTAGTGGCTGTGCACGCGGAAGCATCTCTTGGAGGTGAAAGGCAGGTTTTCGTTGAGACATAACCCGACACTTATCTTACTTGTTGAGTATATTTAGACCCTTGATTATAGATATAAATATAGAATCTTATTGTATAAAGAGAAAGAATCTCTACGATCTACGATCAATAAATAGAGAAACGAGTTGATCTTCTATATCATATGTCCGTCTCTTTACGATTGTTCTTCATATATTCTTAATTGAGGTTAAGGTTCATCTACAAAGATAGTTTATTATTTAACAGTTCTGTAATATATAGATTACTTTTGGTTTGACCTAGGGAAAATCTACGAGAAAGTCTCAAGTTGCGTCCAACCAGCTGAGCTGTCTTCTCTCGAAGCCTCAGCTAGCCAGGTCGAGAAGTCCTATATACGAAGATACAGACAAGGTATGTAGCAATGGTTCAACTTTATTCAATATTACTTATATGTTGTGCTTTCTTGATACCTGTGCCAGATAATTATTGTGAAATAAGAATAGTACTATGTTACTTTTTCCTTCATTAAACTCACTTCATCCTTTGTTTTAAAAAATACTCCTCCAGTCACAAAGGAACGTTAGTTTGCACCGCACGATCCCTAATAAAATTATATTTTTATGGAAGCTCTTTTCGGGACAAATCTATACATACTATTTTCATGTGTTCAATTTAATTATTAAAAAAGATATTGATAGCAGAAAAATAGAAAGTTTGACTACACATAACCCAAAACGACATTCTTTTGTGATTGCAGGGAGTAGTTGAAACTGAAAATATTAAATAAATGTTGATGTAATTGAGGCTCACTTGTCGTTTTAGACATCGATCTAGTCTCAAATACACGTCTTTGATCATTGATTTTTCTAATTATATTTTAGAAAAAAAATATTAAAACTCTAAGAATGTAGAAATACTTTTGATGATAAATCTACTGGCAGTATATTTCAAATGTGAGAAATCTAAATGCTTTTATTTCTTTTTGTGGTCAAATTGACTACATATATACGTTCTAAAATGACAAGTAAAAGAGTGTGGATGTAGCACGTAAGACTTCTAAAGTTCCAATTCATTTTAACATCCAACAGGATCTATTACGTCGACACATGGTATGTAGAATAAATATTTGTGTTAAAAGCTAGCTAGCTGGAGTTCTAATTTTACAGAACAAGACGTTCAAGGCAACCAACAAAATGTTCAATTAGTTTCTCTAGACTAGGCATTCTCGCAGCAGAAGTTTCCACTTGGCTAACTATACCTCCCAATATCTTCCTAGAATCTAAGCTACGGAGTACAAGAGTACGTTGTTCGTGGACTAATTCCGGGTTTCCGACGTCTCTCAACCAAATTAAGTATACCAATATTAAATAGGGCCAACCGGTGTGGCATAATATAATGTTCTAAGGTTGATGTGATTTGGATATATAGATCGTTATAATCCTAGTGATTCTATATATGCATCATCTTGTAATAAACGTTGTATAAATTTTAAAGCAAACAAAGATACGAGTAATCACCGTATATGTCTCATTCATAATTTAATATGTACAACTTTTTTAAAAAAACTAATGCATAGAAGCACGACCCATCTCTTAATTTGTCCGCTAATTCGTGTGTGCTCAGCCATTTGCATACAGTCGCGGACGGAACCACGTTTGGTATCTGTTTCTCCAAAACCCTACGATCAATCGACAGGCCACGACCCACGAGGCCTAGATGTAACTGTCTAGTATTTAAACAAACAATATGGTAGCCTATTGCCTAATGGTGATTAGCTCGAGATTACAGTACACAAGTTCAGTCCACTTGGGAATTAAGGACTTGATTAGCAACGAACGGAGCCACGAGTTCCGTGCCTAACTCATAATAGGAGTATATGCTAATTGCCTGGTCTCAACCATGGCACGGTGTTACCTCTCGCTCCCTCAAAAAGTTTGATTAGATATTTATAGTGTCCTTCCTCTGCCATGACGGAACTACCGAAAAGAAGATTTACGAAGGCACGACACCGTAGCATGCATGGATTAAGATCTTCTAACGAGTCTGCTGTGAATGTCTTATTTAGGGCCGGCTATAGCTCACTGGTTAAAATTGCTGGTGAGGTATCTTAAGTTACATTCATTTAAGTGGGACCTCAGAACAGCTAACTATCCTGCATATCAATTAGGAACGATAATCTTACCCGATTAACTGTATACACTACCCGCGGATAAAAGCTCTACTAGAGGTGAGTATGTTCCTTTTTGGTTGTCCGCAAGCATGTTTATGAGGAGCAAATGGCGTGTGGGCGCGAGGGAGCTCCACCTATGCCTGTTTTGCCCGATTACCCGTCAACTTCTACTGACAGGTGGGCCCTATAGTAAAACCCTAGATCCAGTGGTCCATCCATTCATCAACCAATCCCTCTCGCATCTAGCCACCACTCGCGTCTACTCCCCTCCCGTATCCCTCACTCTCCCGATCTCCCCTTTGTGTTCCTCTCTACTCTCACATGAATCCACCTCCTCCCAACCGTCGGCTGCTCACCAGCGACACCATTGGCCAAGCGGCCACCTCAGCCGCCTATTCCATTCCCCCTCCTCCTATTCCCCAACTTCACCGCATGCCTGCTCCCTCCTCGTCTCATCCATCCCTTGGTCTCCCATTCACAGGCAGTGGTAATAGGCCCGCAAACGGTGACGATAGGAGCTCCTTCCTCCCCTCATCCCTCCTCTCGCAGCGGCAGATTGACGAACCACCACCTCGGAATAGGTGAGTTTTTCATCCATTCTCCCTCCAAAATCCCAAGCAATTATTCACGGTATGTGTTGAATTTGTTAAATTTGAATTATTTTTCTTATATTTCACTCTTGTCAAAACCAAATCCCGATGCGGGGACACCACACGTCGCCACCTCGCTTGTGTCGGGCTCAAAGTCACCACTCCGCCAACTAAGGCCAAGCTACTCCTTCCTTTGGCTCCGTTGATTTGGGGAGATCGAGAGACGACAGCCAGCCAATTCCTGACTCATAGGCATGCCCGCGGGCATTGGATACCTACAGGCAACGGGTATGGGCGAGGTTCTCTGCCTGTTGCCCTTCGCAGGCATGCCCATGGACAAGGAATTAATTCACGATCATAGTTATAGGCGAGCACTACCTATATCCATCGAGCTCGATTGCCATCCCTAATGTCAACCCACGGCTCTCTAAAAAGGAAAGATATCAATATCCAAATAAATCAATTGATCAACATGAAAAGCATGATAAAAAGAGAAATTAGACATATCAAGAAGAATGATGCGAAAGTAGATTACATATCATAAGCAATAATTCAAGGGAGATTCCATTACTCATGACCCCATGCAAGCGATATAATACTATAGTCTCCAATCCAAAGCCTCTGCCCAAAGGGGAGAGAGCTAGCTAGGAACCGAAAGAAGAGTTTTTGCCTTTCTTGGCTTTTGCTTCTTCTTTATTTTTTTGTTGTAATTTTATTCTCTATCCGAGTGAAATTGTAAATCTAGGCTCTTTCTTAACTATGAAAGATCGGGAGACGATATGTGTCACCTGCTGAGGTATAGGATCGCAGCAGGTCCACCTGTCGCGGTATAAAAACACGATAGGTGTCTTCCGCGGTTGAGAAGAGGTTGTACTTACAATTTCGTTTGAACAGATCGAAACTTGCAATAAAAAATTTGAGCCAAAGAGTTTTTTTTAAAAAAAATATCGGTTTGGAGAGAAACGGTGAATACCCTTTCAGAACAGGTGAAGGAATATTAAAATCTGGTTCTTCGGGTGGGACGAGGCTTTGTGGACAGGGATCGTTCTACTAGAGCCTGCCGTCCCCAACCAACGGCTCATGTTGCCTCTCTTCTTCCATTTGATTATGCCACAAGTTAAGCAGTATATTTTTCCCATCGTTTAACCGTGTCCGCTTATCAAAGCAATAATATATTCCACACATCGCTCCAGCCTCCAAGAGGCCATAGAACACTCCAAGTGTCCTGTGAAAAGTACACCTGATTGACGGTTTAGCCGCAAGTGCCAATTGTTATTTTCTAATTGGATAGGGAACTTGATAGGCTAGAGAAACTCGGAAAATTGTCATGTCATTCGTAAGTACAAGATTCGACTCTAGACTCTAGAGGTTAGATCATGTCCGTTGTCTGTGCGAATGTCTCGTAACTTAGATCCTATTTCAATGAGTGTTAAACAGTGATAATTTACTAGAATGTTTTAATATTTAATTTAAATTTAAACTAGATTCTAAAATATTTCAATGAAATACTTCTAATCTAAACACCTCTTGGTGTCTCTTCGTAAAATTGACATGTCATTTGCCTTAAAAAAACATTACATGTAGAAATTGAGAAATATATGAATAGAAAAAAATGTCTCCCATGTTACGGTAGCACGACAGCGTCCTTCTCCCACGCTCTAACGTGCTTCTGCGGTCCCTTCTACCATGGCATTGGGCACTTTTCACGCTCTTAGATGTTGCAGTATATATGTATCATATGTCGTACCTTTTATTATCAGAGAAAAAGCTAAATTTATAAATATATACTTAGTAAGAGAGGTAGATTTGAAAGAGAAAAAAAAGCCTATGGCGGCCAGAGAAGCAAGGCTTCGCAGCTAGGTGAAGAGGAAGGAGTATAAGGACGCGCGCGCTACGGGCCAGTATCCGAGGGCGCGTCTTTAAATACCGTCCATGCGATGCGAGTGCCGATTCCGCTCCAAATCCCGGTAGCCACCGGCTCCGTCTCCGCCCGTGCCAACGGTTTCCCAATCCCAACAAGACGGCCCCCTCCTCCTCGTCGTCTTCCGCATCTACCCTTCAACGCGTGCGCTCCAAAACGGGCGCAACTTGCCGTCGCCGCCGGTTTCCCCGAAACACGCCTTGCTCTCGATCTCGCGCCCCTCCAAAGACTTGCTTTTATAGGCGCGCGCCGTGTGCTAAACTGCTAGTCCCGTCCAGTGATCCACTCGTCACCGTTGCTGAGTTCTTGCAGTACGATAAGGCTCCAGAGTTCGAGGAGGAGGAGGAAGAGATCGGGAGGGAGAAATGGCGGCCAAGAAGGGTGCTACGGGATGCGAGCTCTGCGGGGGCGTCGCTGCCGTGCACTGCGCCGCCGACTCGGCGTTCCTCTGCCTTTCCTGCGACGCCAAGGTGCACGGCGCCAACTTCCTCGCCTCCAGCCACCTTCGCCGCCGCCTGGACGAGGATGCTCGGTCCGGGTCGTCGGCGTCGAGCTCCTGCATGTCGACCGCCGACTCTGCGGCGTCCACGGCTGCGGCCGCGCGGGCGGCGGTGGGTCGGGGACGTAAGCGGCGGGCGCGCGCGGAGGTGGTCCTCGAAGGGTGGGCCAAGCGGATGGGCTTCGCGCCGGGGGAGGCCCGCCGGCGGGCGGCCGCGGCCGCGAGCGCTATCCGGGCGCTGGGCCGGGGCGTCGCCGCCGCGCGCCTCCCGCTCCGCGTCGCGATGGCCGCCGCGCTCTGGTCGGAGGTCGCCGCCGCAGGCGGGGAGGCCGCGCTGCTCCATCGGCTAGAGGCGAGCGCGCACGTGCCGGCGAGGCTGGTGGTGACTGTCGCGTCATGGATGGAGCGCGCGGCGACGCGCGAGCGTGACGCCGAGGAGGGCTGGGCCGAGTGCCCTGGAGCCGGTGAGCCCTACCCGGCCCTGGGCCATCGCCCAGATGAACAATGAACCGAACCTGGGATTAGCAGTATAATAATGTAACTTGCGGGCAACGTTTGTTTGTTTTTTCCTCCATAATTTAATCACCGTCGAAGCTAAAAATCTTGTGGTTAGTAAGGCCAAGATGAAGTCCAAATGGATGGGAGTATTGTAAGGTGGCTTTTGTTTATTGTCAACTAATTAATTAAAGTTGATTTTATTAGACTTATGTTTATGTGGTGTACAAGTACAATGTTGCTCTTGTGGGGGCAAGATGTCTCGATAATTATTTCTCTCTCTCTCTTCTATTTCGGTGATGATCGATGGTCCGTACCTTTTGGTGTTGGAATCTTGTCGGGTGATTAGGAAATCATCGTTTATCAGAGCTATCTGTATCTTATTTTTTTACGAATATAGTCCTACGTATATGGATCGGTAAATTTGAATCCCCCTCTCCTAACACGGAAGGCTCGACACACATGTCCGTTGCTATGCCCGGGTGTTGAAAATATTAGGAATTTTCTCAATATTTTAATCCACAGAATTATGTAAATCATGATTAAACAAAGATGCATTTTTTGTTCAAAGCCAAAGGTACTATCTATCTCATACACAAAGATTAATGAACAAGAAATCAGCATGAATAAAACACGGTATAAGTTAATATACCCTTGAGCCGGTGTCACCGTTGGCACAGGCGCAGACAGAACATTCTCGTTCGCCATGACGGTCGGCGTAGACGATCACAGGTTGTTGCGATGAAGCGTTAGTGCGATGAAGAGATTGATGCGGTCGACGCGTTGCGGTGCGCGATGCGCTTCAGAACACCTTTCGAGCGATCGCGTGGTCGCTCCCAAAAACCTTATCGGCCTTCTATCTCGAGCAAGATCTCAAGAAGGGCGAGGTTCCGAGGCTCGCTCCCTCTGCTACTTGTGCGCGCAAAAGCAGAGGCGGAATGCAAATGACAAAGAAGAGAACAATGGAGTATGCGGAAGAGTCAAGCGGTGATGAAAAACACACCGTGGCTCTCCTTATATAGCCTCGCGACATGCAACGGCGAGAGCAGGAGTTACCACCATCAACTCATGTAGCCGTTACAAGAATCGACGGCCATTATGCGACCATCAACCACGTCCGCTCACGTAATCGACGGCGGCGGTCGTCACATTGATCATCTGCGTTCTCGGGTCATATTGACTATCAAACGACAAAACAAACCGCCCCGCCAAAGACATCACGCCCCGGGTGGATCGGACTGATCGGCTCGGCTGCTCATGCGCGCGCACGCAGCATCGCCACGCCACGCCTCGACTCGACTCGACTCGCTTTCGCCCTCGCCACGCCACGCCACGCCACGCCTCGGCTCGGCTCGGCTCACTGCAGCAGGTGGCACAGCCTTTACCCTTTTCCACCTTGCTAATTAAGAGACACACAACTCAACTATTTAAGTTGGTCAAACCTTCTCTCAATTATTCATATGGTACTAAACCAATTTCATGACTCCTAGTATTCTAATGGGCCTTTTGAATTTCTATTAAATTAATTATGGGCCAACCCCATAATAATCTAACAATCCCCACCAAATTTCAAAGGCACATTTGAAATACTCTCGATTCCAATGTAGTTTGATATACCAGTTTTTTTCGATGGAGACTGTTAAGTTGAACTTCCACCTAGAACAAAGGTTACACTCATCCACAATCAACAATGGACTATGCCTTGAATTGACAGCTTTGTGCGAACAAGTTTCACCAAAGTCCTTTATCGATACTAGGTCGCTAAATGCATCCCCTCGGTTTGGAGCTTATAAGTCATACTCCTTAGCCTTTCATGAGCCTCTAGAGATCACCCCCAATCTCATAGGCGTGACTAGTAGTCGAACTCATATAGGTGTATTCCTCATAAGATGTTCAGTAGGACAACATCTCTCGCTTATTAAAGCCACTCTAATACATTAAGGTATAACCAACTCGCCATACTGAATAGGAGAGTTATTGCATCTCAAACGGAGTGGGCCAAGTCTGTATACTCTCCTCTCACCACTACTAGCTTGTCTCAACATCCTAATTCACGGGATCTCCGATCAAATAGGATGAGTTACCACTAAGACATGACTTTATGTGGGTCTCAAGCCCATCTCCTCGATGCTTCATCTATCACATTCCGTGATAGTCCCTTTGTAAAAGGATCGCTAAGTTTTTAGCCGTGCGGACATAGTCCAACGCTATAACTCCGAGTTTCTCATTTTCCCGACAGACTTCAACCGCCTCTTAACGTGCCTTGATGACTTCATGTTATCCTTAGAACCTGTTTATCTTGACAATCACCGTCTGATTGTCACAGTTCAAAAGAATAGCAGGCACCGGCTTCTCAACCACCGGTAAGTCCTTCACAAGTTCACACAGCCAGTCGGCTTCCACAGAGGCGGTATCTAATGTCGTGAGTTCGCTTCCATTGTAGACCTCGTTAAGATGGTCTGCTTGCAAGACTTCCAGGAAACAGCTCCACCACCCAATGTGAACACATATCCACTTGTGGCTTTTATTTCATCAAGATCGATATCCAGTTTGAATCACTATAACCCTCAAGTACTCTAGGTACCGGTGTAGTGAATTCCATAACTTGATGTCCCTTTTAGATAGCGCATTACTCTCTCAAGAGCATGCCAATTATTATCTCCGGGTTTGAAACAAACCGCTTAGTTTGCTCACAAAGAAACGAGATATCGTGTCTTGTTGCACTAGCTAAATACATCAATGAACCAATGATTTGGGAATATCTCAATTGATCCTTTGCTATTCGCTGGTTCTTTCGTAATAGCACACTTGGATCATACGGCGTTGGAGCAGTTTGCAATCGCTATAGCCAAAGCGACTCAACACCTTTTCCACATAATGGGACCGCTCAAGAGTAATCCCACCGTCACCTTCTCTTAACAATTTAATGTTTAAGATGACATCCGCTACTCCCAAATCTTTCATTTCAAAGTTTTCGGACAAGAAGTCCTTGACTTCCTTAATCACATTAAGGTTTGTCCCAAAGATCGAGATGTCATCAACATACGGACACATAATCACTCCTTCACCCCCACCATAGCGGTAATACACACATTTGTCGACTTCATTCACAACAAAGCCGGCGGATGTTAAAGTTCTGTCGAACTTTTCGTACATCGCTTAGGAGTTTGCTTAAGGCCATACAAAGACTTCAACAACCTACACACTTTTCCTTCATGACCCTTTACTACAAATCCATCAGTGATCCATATAGATTTCCTCTTCCAACTCTCCATTAAGGAAAGCCGTCTTTACATCCATCCGATGAATGATCGACCGTAGGAGGCGCCAAAGACAGTAGTACTCTAATAGTGGTCAATCTTGCAAATGATGAGTAAGTATCAAATAAGTCCTCGCCTTCTTTCTCGGTATAACCCTTGGCCACAAGCCTTGCCTTGTACTTTTCAATCGTACCATCAGCCTCGACTTTTCTTGAACACCCACTTACATCCTACAGGTTTACACCCATATGGACGTTCAACAACTTCCCAAGTTCCATTGCTCAAGATGGAATTCATCTCACTGGACCGCTTCCTTCCAATAGTCGTCTGCGATGAATAAGCCTCCTCAATGGTTCTTGGAGTATCATCCACTAGATATACAATGAAGTCATCACCAAAAGACTTTGTAGTCCTTAGTCTCTTACTCTTACGAGTTACTTCATTGCCCTCATCTATTGGATTTTCCTCAAAATGGGCTCAATTTGTATAGGAGTGGAAGGTTTAGGAGAGAAGATAGATTCTTGGCCGATGAGCTAAGTGTCTCTTTCATAGGAAATAAGTTCTCAAAGAATGTGGCATCATTGGACTCAAAATTATACCTTCATTCATATCGTACTCAGATTTTACTATTAAGAATCTATATCCAACGCTGTGAAAAGCATAACCAATGAAGACACAATCAACGGTTTTTGGTCCAAGTTTACGCTTCTTTGGGATAGGCACATTCACTTTAGCCAAACAAACCCCAAGCACGTAAATAAGAGAAATTTAATCTTTTCCTCTCCCATTCCTCGAATGGTGTGATTTCTTTATTCTTTGTAGGAACCTGTTTAGGACATGACAAGCAATCAATATAGCCTCACCCCACCATTCCTTGAAAGTCCCATTGCTTTCTAACATGGCGTTAACCATCTCGCTTAGAGTACGGTTCTTTCTTTCGGCAACCCCATTTGATTGGGGCGAATAGGAGGCGTCCTCTCATGGATTATTCCATGTTCCTCACAGAATAAATTAAACTCATTAGAAAAGTATTCTCCACCACGATCCGACCTAACCCGCTTGATTTTTCTCTCAAGTTGGTTCTCGACTTCACTTTATAGATCTTAAAATAGTGAAAAGCCTCATCTTTTGACTTTAATAAATACACATAGCAATATCTAGTAGAATCATCAATCAAAGTCATGAAATACCTCTTACCACCCTTTGTCAACTCCCGCTCATCTCGCATAAATCGGTATGAACTAGTTCTAACGGTGCCAAATTTCTCGCCTCACCGCTTTGTGAGGCTTGCGAGGTTGCTTAGATTGCACACACACTTGACACTTAGAACCTTTGACTTGGGTAAATTTTGGGATTAAATTCATCTTGGCTAACCGCATCATGCAACCAAGATTAATATGACAAAGTCGTGAATGCCAAACATCACCTCATGATTACAAACATGATTCACAATTTTATTCATGTCCGTCAAAGACAAGCGAAACAAGCCTCCGCTCTCATAGCCTTTTCCAATAAAAGTTCCAATTTTAGAAACAACACATTTATTGGATTCAAAAACTAGCTTAAAACCATCTCTACACAATAGAGACCCGCTGACAAGGTTTTTATTTATCACGGGCACGTGATGCACGTTCTTCAGTCGCACGACTTTTCCTGAAGTAAACTTCAAGTCAACTGTGCCGACTCCATGTACAAATGCCTGCGACCCATTCCCCATCAACACGGAGGTAGCCCCTGCGACCTGGTAAGAAGAGAATAAGGATCCACAAGACAAACATGTATATTGGCCCGTGTCAATCCACCAATCGGTGAACGACATACGATAGAACGGTAGGTATTGAAACATACCCGGATGTTCCTCCTCGAGATTACCAATAACAACGCTGGCGGACTTTTTCGCTTATTGTCTTTGCGATCAGGGCAATCCTTTGCCCAATGATCAGTACCATTACAGACAAAGCAGTTTCCTTTCCTTTATTCTTCTTCTTCTTGAAGCTAGTAGTTTGAGCGGCCTTGTTCTTGTTCTCAGGCTTTTCAGACTTAATTTTATTCTTCTTGTTGAATTGAAAGATTTTCTTTTGTATCACATTGGCACTAGAACTTTCTTTCCCACGTATATCTTTTGCCCTCGCTTTCTCCTCAACATTTAGAGACCCAATGAGACCAGCAACGCTGAACTCTTGTCTCTTGTGTTTTAGAGTAGTGGCAAAATCCCTCCAAGAAGGTGGCAGCTTCGCAATGATGCATCCCGCCACAAACTTGTCGGGTAATGCACATGTAAAATTCTCAAGTTCTTTCGCAAAAGCTTGAACCTCATGAGCCTGTTCTACTACAGAGTGGTCATCAACCATCTTGTAGTCATGAAACTGCTCCATGACATAGAGTTCACTGCCCGCGTCAGAGACTCCGAATTTTGCCTCAAGTGCATCCCACATTTCTTTACCACTTGGCAAAATCATGTACACATCAACAAGATCTTCTCCAAGAACACTAATCACGGCGCCTCTAAACAAGTTATCCGCAGCCGTGAAAGCACTCTCCTGCTCAGGAGAGAGCCCACCCTCAGGCTGTGGCTTGCCTTGCGCAACGTGATACACGTTCATGGCAGTCAACCACAAAATCATCTTGGCGCGCCAACGCTTGTAATTTGCGCCATCAAATATAGTTGGCTTAAGTGCGGCAGCAAAACCAGTAGTTGTAAAATTCCTAGGATAAGGTTTTTGGATTGTTGGAAATATTAGGAATTTTCTCAATATTTTAATCCACAGAATTATGTAAATCATGATTAAACAAAGATGCATTTTTTGTTCAAAGCCAAAGGTACTATCTATCTCATACGCAAAGACTAATGAACAAGAAATCAGCATGAATAAAACACGGTATAAGTTAATATACCCTTGAGCCGGTGCCACCGTTAGCACAGCGCAGTGTAACATTCTCGTTCGCCATGACGGTCGAGTAGACGATCACGGGTTGTTGCGGTGAAGCGTTGGTGCAAGAAGAGATTGATGCGGTCGACGAGCGCGTTGCGATGCGGATGCGCTTCAGAACACCTTCGAGCGATCGCGTGGTCGCTCCCAAAACCTTATCGGCCTTCTATCTCGAGCAAGATCTCAAGAAGGGCGAGGTTCCGAGGCTGCTCCCTCTGCGCTACTTGTGCGCGCAAAAAGCGAGGCGGGAATGCAAAGGACAAGAAGAGAACAATGGAGTATGCGGAAGAGTCAAGCGGTGATGAAAAACACACCGTGGCTCTCCTTATATAGCCTCGCGACATGCAACGGCAGGAGCAGGAGTTACCACCATCAACTCATGTAGCCGTTACGAATCGATGGTCATTATGCCACCATCAACCACGTCCGTTACGGGTAACTAACGGCGATTCATCGGTCACATTGATCATCTGCGTTACTTGGTCATATTGACTCTCAAAGCGGCAAAACAAACCGCCCCGCCAAGACATCACGTCCGGATCGGATCGGATGGGCGGCTCGCTCGCTCTGCTCACAAGCGCAGCGTGCTCGTCTCGCCTCGCCTCGCCTCGACTCGACTCGACTTCGCTTTTCGCTTTCGATCGCGATCACTGATCGCCACACGCCACGCCACGCCTCGGCTCGGCTGGCATGCAGCGTGGCACAGCCTTTACCCTTTTCCACCTTGCTAATTAAGAGACACACAACTCAACTATTTAAGTTGGTCAAACCTTCTCTCAATTATCCATATGGTACTAAACCAATTTCATGACTCCTAGTATTCTAATGGGCCTTTTGGAATTTCTATTAAATTAATTATGGGCCAACCCCATAATAATCTAACACCGGGGAGCGTGGTAACAGGACGCTGAGCACAAGCACAGGTGAGCACGGCAAGAGCTCACTGTCGTGCCTGGGTCCCGCGGAAGCCACTTGCCAAGGTAGGGTACGCTGATCTAATGGTCGGCCGAGCTCTATCGGCTTCCACTCTCCATAAGAGTGTCTTCTGTGATGGGATAGAAGACTAAATTTATAAATACATGTACGAAAAGATTAGACTTATAAAATAAAATAAAATGCAATAAGCTAGATAAGCGATGTATTGCTAGATAAGCGATGAACCGGTACTTGTCGATGTTTATCTTTTGAAACCACCCATCGGCTGCATTTTTTAGTAGTAAGTGTGAATGTCTGACTTGATGCTGTTCTCGAGGAGTGTCCCTACCAACTTCATCTTCTTCGATCTATCGTCGAGATTACCTTTGAGTTAGTGCCCATCCACTCTCCTCAAAAGTAGGGGTGTATGATGAGGACATCACTACTATGGATAAGATCATATTTGGTTGGATCAACTCCAAAACATCATCCATGGGTCAAGAAGAGAGATCAAATCTATCAAATTGTGGCATCCAATTCGGCATTTGGATATCAGTCTGAAGTAAAACGAGCATAACTTTTGCATACGGCATCCGATTATCAAGTTCTTGCACTTGATTGAAAGCTTAATTCAAGATCTTTCCAATGGATTTGACACCACCTAAAAATTCCTTCGGAGTACTGCGCAATCAACAAAACAAGTCAGGTCAACTTTTTAGTCCGAGTCAAACTTGGGCCTTGGACCTTGTAAGGGTCCTATTCGGCCACTCCATTGTGCTGATCGAATCCCTCTTCTCTTTTGCCTATATATAGCTAGAGAGTCCCCTAAAATTACTTGGGTTTTTGTTGAGTATAGTTTTAACTTAGGACGAAACTACATTATCTTCTAGACACATCGAACGACCGCCCATTGAGGCTACTTCACAGAACCACACCTTTTGATATATATTATCGTGAGCTTCAATTCTTGTTTGTAATTTCAGATTGCTTTTACTATCGTTTTTGCTTGTTCTTCGGTTGCTTGCAGGAATTGAACCTCGTGTTTAGGTTGATCGTGCCCACAGCAAAATCAATAACCCTTCGGAGTTGGTTTAGCGATTTTAAGGTGCATTGTCGTCGTACGTTGTAGTCGGATCATCAAAGTCAGTTCCACCAAATTGATAGTTATCGTTCTCATCGAAAGATCGGAACACAATCTTACATCAAGTGGTATCAGATCGCCAGGTTGCTCGGTGAGAGATTTAGTACCATAGATTAGTTTTTGTTTTCTGTCCTAAATTGAAAATTACTCCATAAAAATCCAACTTTTAGATTCAATCTGGTATTTTAGTGAGTTTTGTTAGGATTTGATCCATTAGAGTCATTATTTTAGTTGCTGATCGTTTCTCCTTCGTGTAGCTTTTATTTCAATCTGTCTGGTACATTGTTTTATTTATAACTTTCACATACGAACTTGAATTCTAGTGTTTTTGCACTTTCTTGAAACCTTGGAACGAGTTCTACAAAAACTTAGTTGGGCACGGACTCTAATTTCGGATCCAAGTTTGTTTAATCTGGATATCAAAGTTGGTGAAGCAAGTTGTACTTTCAATCTAGATTGGTTCGGTATTTTGATCATAATTCTCACGTTCGAACTCTGATTGAGAAGTTTTTATACTTTCCTGAATCCTTGAAGAGTCCTCTACAAAAACATTTTGGGGTGTCCTTTGTGATTGGGATTCTTTCAAACCGAATTTAATTCAGATTCGAAATTGGTCTCACAGGCTGAAATTGGGGCTATTCTGTGGTGTTCAGTTTTTGAGCCATAATTTTCACACCCGAGCTCCAAATTGCATGTTCTTATACTCTTTTGAAAGCAGATGACATATGCTCTAATTCTTTCCATAGTGAACCATCTAAATTCGGTCGTTTTCAAGCTTTAATCTAGGCAACAAATCTGTTGCCCTAGAAACATTGAATTAGGGTTTCTTGGATCGTTCTGAGTTTAAGCTTGTTCCTTTGAGTACAGTAACATCTATAAAAGTAAGAAATCCTAAAAATATCAGTACACCTACCACTGGGAACCAATTCATCCCTCGTGAATACTTTGATCCTATTTGAGACTAGCTTATTGATATTGCTTAGGGCTGCTCTACTTGATACATTGCATAATCTTGAATTATCATATCATACTGTCTTGTGACATCGAGTAAGGGATTTCAAAACTTTGTTCATACTAGTGTTGGCCGAAAGTCACCAAAATAAAGAAAAGAGAAAGAAAGAGCTAAAAGGCTAAAAAAAGAAAAAGAAAAAAAGAAAAGAAAACATAATAGTGGCCGACAGCACTACATCGAGCAAAACTCTAATTTGTGTTCATTATTTTCGGATTGTGTAATTTTATTAATTAATGAGCAATCTTGTGCCCTTTTAACTTTTCTGAATCAATTAGCTAGCGTCTCTCCATAACTTGTGCAATACAAGCTTTGGTGATGAATTTATTCTTATTTAACTCATTCCATTGGTTGCATTAAGTTCCATCATCTTTGCGCGTGAGTTGTCTTGAAATTCGCTTATATCTTGATATCGACAACTAGAACTTGTGAATTCTAGTTTGGATCATTACTTATTATTATAATAACTAGAATTATCAGATTGCATAGGAAATAAGTATAGCCGACCTAGCTCCACATATTCTATGTTTGTTCGGTCCCTTGGCAATCGCTTTATCCAAGCTTGGGAGAACTTTTGACACCGTCAATGACTGACAACACCTGCTGCACGGTAAGAACTTGTAAGAGCTTTGGTTAAAACTTGTGAATTGAGCAACTTTTCACCACATCCTACGTAGTGATAGGATCATATCCTTGTGATTTGTTTCTTGTCTTCACTAAAAATGTCAGGTTCTCAACATCGTAGTGCTTAGGCCAACAGCATCCTAGGAGAAGAGGTAGTTCACACTCCGAGATACAAAGAGCGTACGAGCATAGCTTCACCACTACGAGAGGTACGACGACATAGCACATGTATCAAAAATAAGTTCACCGTACCCATTTTTAGTGGTAAATATGATCCTGAAGGTTATCTTACTTGGGAATTAGTAGTAGAACAATCATTTGATAAATATGGAATTTCTGAGCATGATAAAGTTAGGGTTGTTACTAGTGAATTTACTGATTATGCTCCTCTTTGGTGGAATGATTATATGCGTAAAAATTAGGACATCCCTAGCACATGGATTAAATTGAAGAAAATTATGAGAGCTAGATTTGTTCCTTCATATGTTGCTCGCCAATTACGGAATAAATTGCAACATATAGAATAAGGTAGTAAAATTATGAATGAGTACTACCAAGAATTTCAGAGTAGATCTTTGCGTTGTAAGTTAGAAGAGACCGAAAAGACTCGGATGAACAATTTTTATTTAAAACTAGATTTTGATATTCAGATCATGATATCTTATGAAGAATTCAATTCTATGTCATATTTACTTAATCTTTCTTGTGAAGCTGAAAGAAAAATACAGAGAAGACAATCAACTACAGTTCAAGCTCCTATAGAGTTAAATGCTATTCCTGTTGCATGCAATGCACCAAACATTAATGAGAACATACACCCCGAGCATGCGAAAGAAACACCAAAAATTTCGAGTGAAGTAGAAGATAGCACACGTGAGGATGATTCTACTAACATAATCCAATCTACTTGTGTTGTTGTTGTTTCATGTAATATGCAGGTTACTTCAGAAGAAGGGGAGCTACAAGCTGAAAAACTTTCGTCATCAAGTGAAAGATTTGTGGTACCTACTTCTTTTAAAGCGGACGCTAATGACCATGGTACATATCTAATTTTACAGTAAGAAAGGAAGCAAATTTGTGAGTATATTCCTACTGTACTTAATTCTAGTGAGTCACCATCTTGTGCCACAATTGTAGAACCATGTGATGAATTGCATGCTTATAATTTTAATCATGTGGTGCTGATTACGCATGAGGAAGTGATAGCTAGAATATGCCTTGCCACTATTTTGTGTTATATCATGTTGAATGAGCCTGTTAGCTTGAATTGTGCTATGGATAAGATTACTGAAATTTTATCTGTTAAGTCTTTATCTAGCACATATGCCTACTGTTTTAAATTCAATTTATTTGGAAATTATGGTATAGATGGCAAGTTTCTTGTTTACATAATATGCATAACTTGTGATAAACTTAGTGAATTGAAGCTTACTGTTTTGGGCAATTCTAGTTGTATGCAATAGCTTGTTTCATTTGCGGCACCATCATGTGTGATACATATAGCTTGCTACCTTATTGTTCGAATTTTAGTACATTGACTTGTATTACAAATCAGCATGTCGTAGTTGATGAGTGGAAACCCATTAAAACAGTGTCACCATTGTTGAAATAGTTTGATATTGCTTGTTTACAATATGATGATATGAATGAGTTATGCTTGTTGCCAAAACTTGTAGTTTTGCCCCTTTATGTTATTGAACAAGGCTTACAAAATATGAGTATTCTTTATCCAAGGATAGGAATAGATATGTGGTTTACTTATATTTGCAAATTAAGTTGCAAATTGAAACTTGTTAATATTTATGTTATATAGTTCACTTATAATCACAAATTGAGTTGCAAAATTTTGAGAAAATTTGCTTTGCTTAAATCTGATTTCCTTATTTATTGTTATGTAAATAGCATTACGACAAACTAAAAGAATAAAAAAATATGGGATATATACATATATGTTGCGTACACGTTGTTCTTTTTGTTACTTGTTTCTTCTCTAGCTTGTCCAAAACCGAGGATGGTTTCCTTCAAGGAAGGGAGTAGGCATCCAAGAGTGCTAGCTTTCATCATGCCTTTATATGTTGGAAAGAAATGTTGAGCTATGTGGATAATTATCAGGTGAATCATCTGAATATCTTTGTTGTGTTTAAAATATATAAAGAGGCGGAGCTACTATTTTATTTAATTAAATGCAAGACTTATATGAGAATGTTTTGTGTTGAGGATGAGCTAAAAGGTGAGCCCGAGTCGAGGACGACTCAAATTTAAGAAGCGGAGCATGATGAGGATATCACTACTACAGATAAGACCACACCTGGTTGGACCAACTCCAACACGTCATCCATGTGCCAAGAAGAGAGAGAGATCTAATCCATCACGTTCTGGAATCCAATTCGGCTTCCGGATACCAGCCTGAAGTAAAACGAGCATAACTTTTACATACGACGTCCGATTGGCGAGTTCTTGCACTTGATTGAAAGCTTACTTCAAGATCTTTCCAATGGATTTGACCCCACCTAAAAATTCCTTCGGAGTAATGCGCAATCAGCAAAACAAGTCGGGCCAACTTTTTAGTCCGAGTCAAACTTAGACCTTAGGCCTTGTAAGGGTCCAATTCGGCCACTCCATTGTGTTGGCCGAGTCCCTCTTCTCTTTTACCTATATATAGCTAGAGAGTCCTCCAAAATTACTTAGGTTTTTGTTGAGTATTGTTTTCGTCTAGGGTCAAACTACATTATCTTCTAGACGCGTCAAACGACAGCCCATTGAGGCTACTTCACAAAACCCCACCTTTTGATCTTTATTATCGTGAGCCTTAATTCTTGTTTGCAATTTCAGATTGCTTTTACTATCGTTCTTACTTGTTCTTCGGTTGCTTGCAGGAATTGAACCTCGTGTTTAGGTTAATCGTGCCCATAACAAGATCAATAACCCTCTGGAGTTGGTTTAGCGATTGCTAAGACGCATCGTCATCATACATTGCAGTCGGATCGTCAAAGTTAGTTCCACCAAATCGATAGTTATCGTTCTCATCGAAAGGATCGGGACACAATCTTACGTCAGTGGACTTCGTATTTTATCCTACTAGTAGTAAAATTGGTGTGAATGTGATCTGGTAGCAATAGATTAGTAGTAATCCTACGTACCCATAAAAGGTTACAGCGTTAATACTACTTCTGCACCTACGAGTATAAAGTCATACTGTTTGAGTAGTATAATCCTGTGTGATGGAGAAGACGGTTTTCAGTGCAAGAGCAAGCAGTACTACGAACTACGAGCAGCTGCCGGCAAAAGATGGAACCGATAGAATGATGGATTTTCAAAAAAAAAAAAGAGAGAAAAGAGAGGATGGCATGGATGGACAAACATAAGGCTGAGGGACGTCAGGAAATGAGAAGTAAACCGGCAGTCCCTTGACCTGCTGGAACTTTTAGTGTTTTGCATTCCTTCCACGTGAGAAAACCGAGAATTGAGATTTCTTGCATCGTTGTGAACCTCAACTGATCTGATGACGAACATCATGATCTATAGCAATGAGTAGAAATATTTTCGTAGAACTACGAACGAATTCTATATCAATCACTTCATGTCCATGGTGACGAGTACCCTATCTCTAAAACGAGCTGGTGGTATTGGGAATGTCAAACGTGCTGCTGTGGGCAACCGCTTTTATCCCAATCCCGATTGAGTGCTGAGAATTGAGAGCAGACGCCAGGAAGTTCCCCAAACAAATCCTCAAAAATTTCATGGACATAGGACTTGCACATGCTTGCCATAACAGGTCCTGCCTTTGTCCATTGAAGAAGAGGACGAATCCTAAAGCCACCCAAACGCTACTCTTTTTTTTTCTTTCTCTCTCTCTCTCTTTGAGATGGAAAGACCTAGGGCATGTTTGGTTTGTGACTAATTTTGCCATAACTAACTTTAGATTAGTGTGGTTTGCCATATTTTTTGTGGCAATAAAATTTAGCATCACAAGTATGCCAAAGTTAGCAAAAAAATTGAGTCTATGACGCGTGGTATATAGAGCTAAAAAAGTATAGCATTACACAATTGTGGTAACAAATCAAACACCCGTGTAAAAATCTATGGTATACTTAAGGTTAGGTGTGGCAAAGTTAGGATTCAAATCAAACAAACCCTTAGTTTTTATTTAGAGTGCAACTACACAACGGTATATTGTTGCAATGTTATAGTAGCAAGTTCCATACAGTTTTAGCAAGTTCTAAGAGTGTTCGAAAAGTTTCATGTTTTGATGAGTTTTGCATATTTTTAAAAGTTTCTAGAAGATTCTAAGCTAAAGTTTCAACGAGTTTCAGGTTTTGGAACTCAAGTTTCACCAGGTTTCAACCGATGGGTTTGCAGCAATTTCAACACAAAAATTTCAAGAAATTTCAGCGAGTTTCAATAGATTTCACGAAGTTTCAACTAAAGTTTCGACAAATCTTACGGGAAAAAACAACACAAAAAGAACAAAAAAATCCCGCATGCTCATCAGCGGCCACTGTCTCACCCTAACCACTCTTCAACACCACCCGCCTCCTCCCCTTGCTCGCCCAAGAGATGAATCCAGAACTCATCAGCACCACCACCAAATGACAGACAATCACTACCACTTAGATATCCCAAATACTACCATTGACAGAAGATCTCCAAAACCACTCTTCTTAATATAATCCTTATGGACATCAAATAGAGCCTCGATTACATTGAGAATGCAATATGGATTGCAATTGGAACCTTCTGTGAATGGGGTGCCACGTAAAGTAACTTGGGAGGACAACGATAAGGGATTTCGGTGATCGAAAGTAGAGGATTAGGGGAGGAGCAACTCTAAGGAGGAGACACACCGGTAACTCTCGTCGGCCGTCGCTGTTTCCTCAATCGCAGAGTCCCTCATGGCATATCTCGTCGCTGCGCTCGTACGCCGATCGCAGGGAAGGAAGGGCTCCACAGAGTAGGAGATCGCTCGCCATGCCCGTACGAGGTGGCTTACACGTCGGCCCTCGTCGCAGCACCCACAGGCTGGTCACCGTAGCTCACCCCGGTCCTCGTTGCCACACTCGCATGTCGGCCGTCATGACTGTGGAGCCCTAATCGAAGAGATCGATCGGAGAGGATTGTGTCGGGAGAATGGGGATTGAATCATGGAATCTAATTTCAGTCGGGACACTTTATGGTGCATGCAGCAGCGATAGCATCGAATGGGAGTTTGCTATCCCGTCGTTTTGGAGTGGAACGCTATAGTGTTCCCTATTTTTTCTGTTCCATTTAACACGAGGATTAAGACTCTGCTTTTCTTTTTGGACCCTCTCTTTTTTATAATTCATGGCTATGCACTGGTAAGTGGGCGTACCAAACTTAAGCTCATAATATACCAAGCTGAAAAAGCCCATCCCAATCCGAACGGTTAGATCTTCGATCAAGTTTAGTCATGGATGGTCAAACTTAGCTTCACATTGGTCGTTTCCGATCAGTGACATGGTCACCCCGACCAGCAAACTGGTCGGGGGCAAGCGGTTTTTTCCGCACAGTTCTCCATGCGGACAATTACCTGACAGAAGTGTATAATCGCCTAGGAGTTATCGTCAAAAAAGGCGCCATTTTGCGGGAAGACATCAATTGACGGGAAGACATCTCTTGGAATTCAACTGCCGTCTCTTCATCAAGCATAAATAGGAGGACGATCGGACAATCAAGGATCATTTGGCATTAGACATTTGCAATCTCGCACTCCCTATAATCACATAAGATCATCTTGTAATCTACACTTTCTGTCACGGCCGCTTGGCTAATAAAGAAGCACTCCCGTTATTTCCATCGTGTCCATTTCAGTATCTAGGGGCATATACATAATAAAATTTACGTAAGCTCGGTTAAGGGACCTAAGGTCTTGGACATCGACAATCGTTGACCACATGAGAGGTTACAGATAGTGGTGAGCATTCGGTTTTTTTCAGTTCGTTTTTAGTGGTTTTTTGGAAACCGGCTACCGAAATTTTTGGTTCAAATTTGAAAACTAAACCAAAATAACCGAAAAAATCGGTTCGGTTAATTCGGTACACCGAGTTTCCTCAGCAAGGTTACAGGCTTACACATCAAAACTAGTACCATATAACTCTACTACTTCTAATTACGACTTGGTGGCAGCGATCCGTTCTACATACCCTCTCTTTCCTTCTATTCGCTCAGCCTGCACCCACCCCCTTTCCTTCTGTTCGCTCAGCCCGCCCCCACATGATCCGGATTCCCTCTATTTTATGGAAATATTACTGATCACATCTCCTTAAAATGGAAGGATTTTATTCATATCTCTTATAAATAAAAGAGTTTCTTCATCATATCTCTCTTCGATGGAATGACATACTCACCATATTCCATAACATGAAAATCCTATTTCTTTGTATCTCATTCGGGTGGAAATGCAGAGATTAAAAGGCAAGAATTGCGTAATCAAATCACGTGCCAATCCCGAAGATCACAAGGCACCGTATCATAGAGACTGAGCACTCACACACCTAGCTGCCCTCTCCTCCACCTATAAAAGGCCACTTCATCTCTATCATAGAGGACATACGAAGAGACACAAGAAGAGATAGAGGAGAGAAATGCTCATACACACACAGAAGAAAGAGAGAAAGAAGCTGTCGGCGTTTCGAGCACCGGCAAGTAAATTTGTAAGTCTAAGGGGTCGTATGCTCCACTTCTCAATGGTTAGACTCGAAGTCCAAGATGTATACCGTTCAGCCAAGGTCCCTACCCATTCGTGTGGTGGTGTTGTATTCTCTTCAGTACAGATGACTGCACAAAGTTTACAAGCGAGAGTGCCAATGACTTAGCGAGATGGGTTCGATGGCGCTCTCTCCTCTCTTATCGCTCTCCTCTTTAAGGAGTTCCCGCCTCCTTTTATACGAAAGGAAGGGGCAGTTACATCGAGAATTGGGAGAGGACGACGACCTACCCTAGGAGCTTCGTCCTTCGCTCACGACCGATCATCGCTCGCCTTGCCCATGCTGGGTCGGTAGCTTAGTCGGTCGTATGCGGTTAGGTATTTCGAGAAACGGCGTACCGCCCTCTGCGAACGCTACGGTGTTGACGCGGTCGCTACCGACGTGGTGCCGCCGGAGAGGGCGTGCCTTCGCATCAGATGCGACCGGTGATGGGATCGGAGCATGACTTCGTCCACCATTTAAATCCTCCGGGAAGGAGCCACCTTCCCTTGTATAGTCACTTTGATTGACCCCGCTCGTAGGGGTACGTGGCGTTGTCCGCAGAGGCTTCGACACGCGGCCCTTGGCAGGTAGTCTTGGCACGACGGAGTCGTGGATTCCGACCGCCGCGAGGGTCGGGAGCCTCGCTTGGTCGGAGCCGGGGCCGCCTCACGAGGAGGTCGGGAGCTTAGCTCGGTCGGAGACATTCCTTTGGCCGGTCGGAAAGGAAGTCCTGTGGCTTCGCAGTGCTTCGGCCAGAGGGGTCGGAAGCGCCTGTTGGGCTTGAGTCAGGCTTGAGGCCGGCCGGTCACCTTAATGCTGGGGTACCTCGCTATAAGTATTCGTCAGAGCCCCGAACCCCGAGTGATTTCGCGATTCGGTCGGGTTGATTCTGGATGAAAATAGTGATGGTCCGAGTGGTTGACCCGCACGATTAGGTCAAACGACGAAAGCTGTGTGTGCTCTAACGCATCCGACGGCTGCCCCGAATTCTGCCTGGGCATTCAAACGCCGGGCTTTGAATTACCTCGTTGGGCATGCCGCAGACGATCGGCGCGCCTCGCCGCTTCGTCTTCGGATCGCCGGGTTCGTGGAGGGCGCCGCTTTCGGGATGCTTGCATTCATTCTGGAGACGTTCAACCTCCCTCCGTCCGGATATATAAGGACGCTGTGGCTTGTTTGAGGGATGCATCTTTAGACGAGAATCCTTTTTGTTTTCTTGATATGGCTTCGGGGCACCCTTTAGTCTTCGGTTTTGGTGATGATGTCGGGGTAGAAGAAAACCCTTTGGCCGAGCTTTGGGCCGAGTTCGACCAGGCGATGGCCGAACTTCGGGAGGAAGAAGCTACAGCCCGTGATGTCAGCCGCTGCCGATGCGCCGCCGAGGTCGCCCCGAGACTCGAGGTAGCAAGGGGGCCTCCTAGAGGCGATGGCGCGAGGACGCCGATCAGAGCCGCGCGGCCGCGCCGATGTCGCGAACGGCAGGAGGCGCGATTACGCACTGCCCGCACCGCGCGGCGGCCGTCCGTCGACCGACCAAGGGCCTACCAACATGCCGCCGGTGCCGCCGATGCCGCACGGATGCTAAAAGGCTTTGGCGCGAGGAGGTCCCGCCAGAGTGTAGCGTAACTATTCTTGTATCCGCTCGAGTACTATATTGCAAAGTTGTGTGAAGTTTGAGCCATGGCCTATAATGAAATCTCTTTTTCTTTATGGATGTCTTCCTAATGAGTTTGTCTTGTGTTTAACGTCGAGCTGCATCGCGCCTTGGTCGGGCAGGACGACCGCGATGCCTCCGCGCGAGGTTCGTGTCCGAGTGCTCGCTTAACGTCGAGCTAGACCGCGCCTTGGTCGGCAGGGCGATCGCGATGCCTCTCGCGCGAGGTTCGGTGTTCGAGTGCTCGCTTAACGTCCGTAGCTAGACCGCGCCTTGGTCGGCAGGACGACCGCGATGCCTCTGCGCGAGGTCCGGTGTCCGAGTGCTCGCTTAACGTCAGAGCTAGACCGCGCCTTGGTCGGCGGGGACGACCGCGATGCCTCTCGCGCGAGGTCCGTGTCCGAGTGCTCGCTTAACGTCGTAGCTAGACCGCGCCTTGGTCGGGCAGGACGATCGCGATGCCTCTCGCGCGAGGTCCGGCGCCCGAGTGCTCGCTTAACGTCGTAGCTAGACCGCGCCTTGGTCGGCAGGACGACCGCGATGCCTCTCGCGCGAGGTCCGGCGCTCGAGTGCTCGCTTAACGCCGAGCTAGACCGCGCCTTGGTCGGCAGGACGCACCGCGATGCCTCGCCGCGAGGTCCGGTGTCCGAGTGCTCGCTTAACGCCGTAGCTAGACCGCGCCTTGGTCGGCAGGGACGATCGCGATGCCACACCCGCGGTGCTCGCTTTACGTCGAGCTAGACCGCGCCTTGGTCGGCAGGACGACCGCGATGCCTCGCCGCGAGGTTCGTGTCCGAGTGCTCGCTTAACGCCGAGCCAGACCGCGCCTTGGTCGCGGTGGACGACCGCGATGCCTCTGCCGCGAGGTTCGGTGTCCGAGTGCTCGCTTTACGTCAGAGCTAGACCGCGCCTTGGTCGGCGAGGGACGACCGCGATGCCTCTCGCGCGAGGTCCGGTGTCCGAGTGCTCGCTTAACGTCGAGCCGACCGCGCCTTGGTCGCAGTGGACGATCGCGATGCCTCTCGCGCGAGGTTCGGTGTCCGAGTGCTCGCTTTACGTCAGTAGCTAGACCGCGCCTTGGTCGGGCAGGACGACCGCGATGCCTCTGCGCGAGGTTCGTGTCCGAGTGCTCGCTTAACGTCGTAGCTAGACCGCGCCTTGGTCGGCAGGACGACCGCGATGCCTCGCGCGAGGT
>JAYEVK010000433.1:0-235535 GCA_036346275.1 Otatea glauca | reverse complement strand
CGTGTAAAGCCGACTTCTGATAATGTGCATCATTTGGTACACTGCTCCGAGAAATGTTTTTCCAAGTGCCAGCCGACGACCTTCAACCAATCCTTCTGCAATGGTCTGATACACCTGGGTTGGCCCTAATGAAGCTCCACAGAACATAAATCGATCAAGCCACAGGTTAAGGAAAGCAACGTGCTCTTCATCCGATACTAATCCATTTACTTTATTATTGTTTATGGCGTACTTGGACCAGCCTTCACCTTTGGACCGAATAAGTTTATATTTGGGTTTGGCGCTAAAGGCCGATACTTGTTCCCCATCTGGTCTCAAGCAGCAAAGTTGAGCGACATCCAACAAGGTTGGGCCACTGCACGATCAAGGAACATAAAAGCATTAAAGGCATCCGACTGTAAATAATAAGCCGTGGGCCACTAAGGGCTCATTGGCTTCGATCGCTAAACACAAAGGAATGCACTTGGTTATGCCCATTCTTTCCCAGACTCGCTTTTGGGCTGCAACATGGTTATACCAGCTTTGTTCCACCTTTATGCGCAAATGCCAAGCCCTAAAACTCTTACTCCAAATTTCAATATTATACCTCTAGCCGATAAAGGAAGGCGAAGTTACTTGATCAATAATTGTAGATGCATCTAAATTTCCTAGAGGACCAAGGAAAATCGATCAATACTCAAGTAGGAATCGATTAGTACTGGAAAGATCCATTCAACGATCTTGGTGTTAAGGAGATTCAAGGTCAAGGCAGAGGGAAGCCGATTGACTCAGATGTAAAGCAAGGTGAGGAAGCCGATTGTGAAGATCACGAGAGCTCGAGCGCGTGAAGAATGATCGAGGCGAGGCCGATTTTATAGCGAGGTAAAATTTGAAGCGCGGAAACGAATCTCAAAAGACACGGCAATTAAAACGCACTACTTGCATGTCGAGAATTACGTGCAAATAAACGGCGCTTATTGAGTGAAGTTTAACGCTTAAGCCGATCAAAAGCTAATTATTATGATTTTTGATGATGACAAGTCATCTCTCAAAATGGGGGCATATGTTTGCACCAAAATTTGGCAAGTCTAGTCAAAATTGGCAATAAAATCGACACCGAAAGTTAATGCATGTGTTAGAAAGATTTGAAAATATTTGGTAACAAAGAAAATCTTTAAGAAAATAACTATCCGAGATAAGGCCGATACGGATCAGACTTCAAACGATTGTAAAAGGATACGATCGGCCGACGGTATAAAAGAAGGGTCAAGCAAGATGCTAAAAGAGACAACACAATACAATCAACCAACCTTTACTCTCTTACTTTTTCCGCCGACTAGAGTAGCTTTTGTAACTTAGTCTTTGTAATTCGATCTTGATCAATAAAGTTGCGATCGCCGATTGTTGATCTTCTTCAAATTACACCCTGTGTTTGATTTGTTCTAATTTTGTTGCGCATCGCCTTCTTCGTAATCGATCCGCCGTTATCCTCTCGATTAGCCTTAATCGCTAGTTAGACTTACCTTACTTTGATCTTAATCGGCTTCAAGCTGATTGAGTTTAAGCCGATTGATCTTGACGATCGGCTTTGAGTAAATTTTATATATTTTTTACCTTGTCGGTTACAGGTCAAATCAACTGGCACGCTCTGAACTAGGTGTTCGTCTGGTGTGCTGCTGTCAGAAACCCTACTTCAAGTTTTTGACGCCAACACTTTTTCATCCTTTATGGGAATTGTTTTTAATAATACATTTTATAAAAGCAATTGCGACATTAATACATGGAACAAAAAATTTGCAAAAATAATACTCATTCGCTAAGCGGTATGGCAAAATAGGAGTTGTCGCTAGGGAGATGCGCGAATATCCCATTTTCGTCGAACCGTATGGCAACAATACCTTAATTCCACATTAGCAGAGCCAACAAAGCCTAGAGCAACACGTGGCAGTTATCACCGTACGGTTGGGCAACAACTAGTTGTCGCCAGACGAGCTTCGTTGAAACTAGTTGTCGCCAACCGTATGGCGACAACTAGTGGCATTGAAAACGGCTCGCCTGGCCGGCCGATTGAAAACAGCGGAGGAAAAAGAGAGGCGAGCGCTTGGCAGAGGGAGCGAAGAAAGCAAAGCCTACGGAGAGAGAGGAGAAGAGGGAGAGGGAGAGAAAGAGAGAGGAGGAAGAGAGGGAGAGGGAGCCCGGGAGAGAGAGAGGAAGCTCGGGAGAAAGAGAGAGAGAGAGGAGGAAGAGAGGGAGAGAGAAGGGAGGGAACGAGGTAGAAAGAAGAGGAAGAAGGTAACATCGCAAATTTTTAATAATTTTTTATTAGTTGTTTAGAAAAACATGGTAGCATAGTCATACCATTAGACATAAGATTTGAATTTACATGGCTCTTATTAGTTAGCGAGGGATAGTAATATTGTAGTTTATGTTAGAGTTGGTTTAATTGTGCTTCTCTTTTAGGTTAGCGATATTAGATGTGTACTATAATATTGTAGTATTGGTAGCGGATAGTTAATTAGCGTTGTTTAATTTAGATTAGCGATATTACATGTTAGTGGTGATCTAAAAATTTATTTTGTGTATGTCATCGCAGATTGTCTAATTCAAGTGAAATTTAGGTATATTATGGCGATGGTGAAATAAAATCAAGCGTAATGGTGTTGATTTAAGCAGCTTTCCTATCACTATGGTTGACTCTGCTCCTAACGTGTTAGCATTCGTGATATAAAGCTTTGGTTGACCAAATATTTTTCCCTCGATCCAAGTGTTTACTCGCTTCCATCCAAATATTATTCACACGTAGTAAGGGTGACCCACTATTTGGGAGTTGAAGAAAGTAGATCAGACATACTTGTGGCAGAAATGGTTAAGGTGGTGCAAGGGATCTCATCTTGAATATGTGATGTTGGTGCAGGCTTGCCCTAGAGAAGAGGTGAATATTAGTGGTGTGGGCGAGAGCAGTACATCGGCTACAGCTGAATAAGTTCAGTAAAGCAGTGCCGTTGAGGTAGCAAAGGGGATGATAACAGGATGCAAAGAAACGCAGAAGGTCGGGCCGATGAAGGGAGGAGATCGAGCAACTTGTTGATCATTTGGAGTGGTGGACCATATGACATGCAAGATGAAGTCAAATATTGGAGGTGATGATGGCATCACGAAGATGAGGAAGGGGGATGATGATGATGAAATGCATGGTAGTATCTGGGCAACATGTACCCATCCTCGATGAATGGAACAGCAAAACAAACTAGTATGGAAATTTTGTGGGGCCATGAGTCGCTGGGGAGTATGGTACCAATGCCATTCTACCAATCAAATATTCCCGAACACCTCAATTGAAGTCGGCAAAGGAGGCCGCGGGCACCGCCGCAGAGAGAGAGTTTTGGGTTATCTTGTCTCACCAGATAGGTACAAAGTGAAGTGCGAACCGATGGATGTCAATTCGACTTCATGCATACAAGCCAAAGTGCGAGACGATTGATTGCATCACGAGTGGAGGAGCACACATGCGCACTAGAAAATGTTATAGTGAAACACCGCAACTTGAATGCGGCTCTAATTGCTAGCGTGATGTTCAATGAAATCATTGAGAAGCGGGACATTGAGTGTTCAGATATTCAAAAGCAATCTTAAGAACATTTAAGTAATGTGATAAGTTACTCGATAGCCTAGCGTGTGAAGCAAAAAGTATTAGAGAAGAGGTTTGGTACATACGAGGCTTCAGATTGCAACCTAACTCGTGTGCTTGATGTCTTGAAGCAAACCAACCCCGCACATACACCGCTTTCAAAGAAAATGAAGCAGATGGTAATGGGATCTCGACATTTCGTCATGCTTTTTTTCATTGGGTCCTTGCATTGCGTCGTTCGTACTACCGCCCATTACTTTGTGTCGATGGTACATTTTTATGGAAATACAAGGGCAAATTCTAATGGTCATTAGCTTGATGCGAACAACCACATACTTTCATTGGCCTTTGCATTTGTTGAGGGTGAGAACCGGGATAGCTGGCTGTGGCTTTTCAAACATCTGAAGGTCGAGGTAGTTGGTGATAGGCCCAACGTGTGCACCATTCATGATCATCACAAAGGTATCCTTTCGACAATTAAGACTCTATAAGAGGACCTTGATGAGCTATTCCCATGGCGTGACTTGCAGAAAGGTGTGGTGCATGAGATATTTGGGAGCAAATTTCTTCAAGCAACAGAATAAGGAACTTATGAACCTATTTAAGAAGTTATGCAAGCGTAATCGTGCACATAAGTTCAACGCTATTGGTCGAAAGTTAGATAAGCACACTAGTGCACATATCGAAGAGATGAAGAAGCAACCACTTACGCCGAACGATTGCCCACCCAAGAGGCTAGCACCCCTTGGGGAGCTCGATCCTCCTAATCTGAGGAGACGATCATCAAGGAACATAAAGTGTTTTCAGATCGGATAGAGGCGGAGCTCTAGAGAAGTGGGCATTGCTCCATGACACCGGAGGCGCCAAAGTTAGTATAGTAAATTAAGATATTTACGACGGTTGAACAAATGGGTTATTGTATTAACCGATATGTCTTGAACAGGTTTGGTATCAAGACAACGAATATAGCCGAGGTTTACAATTGGGTCATCAGAGGCCTCTTGTCGCTACCACTTGTGGCCATCCCGAAGGCATGTTGCACGCATCGCTGCCTACTTCCTTAAAAGGCATGCGGAGGTCAGATTTCATGCCACGATATTGCAAACACCGTATTGTTGGCGGATGATGACCTACATGGAGGAACGAACTATAAAAGCTTAGCAAAGATATGGTGCGTAAGTCGAATCACCGAGTACCGCTCGAGGTGACTCTCTCGTGCAAAGGGGATTAGGAACCAACACAACGGTTATTACACGAGGTTAATCTAGACCAAGGAGCCACCGGATTGTGTGAATGCGCCGCAACAAGCCAAGACTTCTTCATATTCCTCGCTCACATGTGATGGCTACTTGTGGGCAAATTGGGATGAACACGTTGCAATACGTGTCCTCTTTCTACTTGAAGGATCATGTTGTCCATACCTAGTCCGGTGAGTTTCGTGGTTTTCATGCAAACGGTGATTTCACTATGATTAACAGAGATGAGCGCATCTGTCTACCGGATCCAACCTTGCAGATGTGTGCGAAAGGGCAGCCTGGTCGTCCATAGACTACACGCATTCGCAATGACATGGATGAATCTGAAGTGGGTGGCCTTGTTAGAAGGTGTTCGAAGCGTGAGTATGGGCACAAGACAAAGCAATGCCCATAGCCCGTAGGTTCGTAAGGTGGTGGTGGTGAAGCCTCGACATCGAATCCACCAAGTCGGCATGGTTATGATATCTGATGTGTGTCAAAGGAGTGTGTATCGTCAGTTATATATCGGATTATGTAATTTTGTTTATGTTGGACCCTTAATTATTTTGAGTTATGTGTTATGTTTCTAGGATGTTATGTAATATTATTTAAGTTGGACGCTATGTCTTTTGATTTATATATATCATGTTTATCATATGTTATGTAATTTTATTTATGTTGGATCCTTACGCCTTTCGATTTATATATATCATGTTTATCATATGTTATATAATTTTATTTATGTTGGACCCTTATGTCTTCCGATTTATATATATCGTGTTTATCATATGTTATGTACAATAAATGTTTCATTATTTACTTGCAGGGATAGAGCAACCCGACTCACTTTTGGACTTTGTCTTAGACCGCAAGACTGCATGCTCATCCATACGCATGTAAGGCAATGAGAAGGTGCCTTTGTTATGGATCCGTGTGCCTAAGAAGGCATGGTGCGTTCACCCACGCTTCCACACCAGGTGAGTTGCACTACATTTACATGTTTCATTGTTCGCATAATTATATTTAAATAATACAACTATTTTTTCAATCGATAGGTTGGCACGTGCTGGGTTGCTACCTCTTGTTCGCATGGTTGAGGGGTCAGCTGAGGACACAGGTGTGCCTGATGATCTAGTCGAGAGTGAGGATGGTCCAGAGCGGTCGCGGTGTTTTCTGTTCGACCAGTCCCTGCTATCGTGTTTGGTTGACCGTTGGAATCCGGAGACGCACTTTTCACCTCCCCTTCGGTGAGTTGACGGTGACCCTGCAGGACGTCGCTATGCTTACAGGATTGCCAATCACTGGGACACTGATCGGACCCTCGGTGACTCCTGCTAGGTGGGTGGCAGACATGGAGGCCAGGTTCACAGGAGTGGTGGACCTCGATCCAGAAATATGGATTGGTAAGAGGCACGGGCCATTGAGGAGGTGGTTGGCCCAGTTTGAGGTTAGTGGTTGTACATAAACATGTTATTCTAGTTTTACGTAACCTTAACCTGATATTACCCTATTTTAATTGTCATAGGTGCAACGAATGGCGGCGATGCCCACCGACTACTAGGTTACACGGCACCTTGAGGCCTATTTGCTTTGGTTGTTCGGATGGGTGCTGTTCACGATGACTCACGGCGACAGGGTCGACGCGCGTTGGATAGCCTATGCATGGGCTATTACCAATGCTGAGTTGAACAACGTCCCACAGGTATCCTAGGGTTCGGCGGTTCTTGCTGCCACGTACTGCGCCCTTTGCGACGCGTGCGTGAAGAAAAGCAAGACTGCCAATCTGGTTGAGATGCCTCTTCTTCTTCAGCTCTGGTTGTTCGAGCGCTTCCCTGTGGGTCGACCCTTCGTCGAGCCTCGACACTACACTGCCGAGATGTACGGAGGTGATTCGATCGATCGTCTGACGATGGGCTCCCTTTGGACTAGGCGACGGATACGTCCTTCTAAGCATTTATCCAATTTTAATTGCAATCGCATATGCTTCTGCACATTGTTTTCTATTACGACCACAAAGGATGGGTGGATCGCAGTACATTCGGTGTACCACTCCTTCATGGAGGCGCTTGACCACCTCAGGAGGAGCAGATCCGGGACCCTTCAAATGCGCCTGTAGCGAGAGAGCCACGGTAGGGGGATCTCGGCACTATGCTACAGGACCAGCCATCGGCTTACCGAAGAAGCTCGTCTTTGATGTCTTCATGGAGGGCTACTGCAGAGCGTGTCATGAGGCAATTTGGACTTCACCACCGGTCCTGCTTTGGGGATCGTGTGCGGAGAAAGTGCACTCGTGAGTTACTCGCCCACTACAAGTATGTTAAATGCTTGTGTTATATTTGTAATAATGTGGATTTCTCTTAAGGTTCTCTACCCACGAATCTCAGAAGAGCACGGCGACCTTGGCTCAGAGGATGGAGCCGTGGCTCACTCAGTGGGATGGGGCGCTAGAGGACGTCGTGGACGAGGACACACCTTACGACTACTCCTCCTACCAAAGAAGTTCAGCACTGCACGTGCCTCTGACGCATACTGCCTCCTACTTGTGGAGGAGTCACCAACCACGTGTATGCTCCGAAAGGCGCGACTTGTACCTAGGCCGTAGGAGCATCCATGCACGCGATGGTAAGTCTTATTTTGTAAATTACATCATCTATTCATTACGCTATGTCGTTGTGCTTATCATTTGTTCGTACGTGGCAAGTGGACCACGCAAGGGACTTGCACTAGCATGACAGCAGCATTTTGACTAGGCTACGTGACAGAGTCATTGTCACACTGGACGAGATGACGGAGGCATTGATACACGTGGTGGTCGGGACTTGACGGATCGTGGAGCTTGGTTCTTGTCGGCAGGTGGACGCGACTGATCGTGGCACCTCATCCAGGCTGCCACGCTGGCCTTCTTACAACACACCAACCCCAGCTCCTCATCACGTAGTGGAGGCGGTGTCCAGCTTCCACACCCCTGTGCCTCCAGCCCCAGACATGGCTGGATGGTCCAGTTGACAGACACCACGTGGTCCCACTATGGTCCCCATACCAGGTAAGTCGAGCAATATTCAATTGTTCATGTTTGGTATAAGTATCACCTAACTATGATTAAATGTTACTATCTGAACTGCAGGTTGCCCTCGTGGTGGAGTACGCTTCTTCCATCACCGCTACCGTTAGGGTACGCCGATCTTGAGTTTTGGGCGATCGCTTCTTCTCCCAAGACGTAGTGGACTCAACCCTCCAAATATTGGCGCAATTCACGCAGCAGACTACGGCACCTCCTACGGTGCGCGCTGCCTCCTCGCGAGTGTCGCCAGTGCAGCGGTACATCCCTTCAGATCTGGCGAGCAGCACAACCGCCCCAGAGCTTCACACATGACCTCCGAACGATGCACCCGCTTCACATAGGGCAAAGAAAGGTCATGTTAGGGGTAGGGTTAGGGTCCACCTTAGGGGGTGCTTAGGGTTAGTACTTTATTGTTAGGTCATCATCCGCTCCATATTTTATACTTTCTCACTTGATGTATGTTTTACTATTTCACACCATTAATTGTGCTATCATCGCTTTTTACTTCATTCATCGTTTCCAAAATGTAATTCACTTTATCAGATGACGTGACAACACAACACCAGATACCAATTATCGGGACCCGGATTTGCAAATCCGAAACCCTCTGTGTATACTGCACTAGTCCAGGATCACGCTAGTGCACACAGTGGAAACATAGATGAAATATCATTCCATACAACGAATTAACTAAGAAGAAGCAATTTATTATTAAATAAAGCAAACGACCTTATGGTCAAAGTTTACACCAATATGCCTTGAGGGCTTAAGAAACAAATACTATTGCAGCGGAAAAGATAACTTGAGCCATTCGACATGCCACAGGCAATCGTCTGGGGAACGCATTCCTAATCCACGTAGTCTTCATAGAATTCCTCCTCATGATACTCAGCATTTCCTGATCCTTCCTCAGCAACTGATCAACAAAGGCGTATAGCCGTGAGTACAAAAAGTACTTAGCAAGCCGTAGGGAATTGATGCAATATATTCATGCACGGCTTGACAAGGATGGCTATATGTTTCATTTGCAGAAAGCAATAACTTGAATTGAAATACAATAAATAGATTGAAAGCACATTTATGAAAAGATAAATAAATAACTGATAAATCAATGGTAGACAACATGAACAGAATGGCGAGGCATCACCCTACACCTTCTAAAACAAGTATCAACCAATAAATTCAACAGTAATACTTTAGACAACGAAACAACAGTGAACTCCCCGTTCACATCCCAACAATTCCACATTCCACATTTTATGAAACAATCTATACCCCGTGTGAAATTCTCGGGCTTTGTCCATGACCGCGGACGCGGCTATTCGAATAGTTTTACACTCTACAGAGGTTGTACAACTTTACCCACAAGACATGATCGGCTCTTGTTGCCATGCGCAATAAGCACACTTCCTTTGGTGTGTTGGCAGAGAGATCATGACAAAGCCTTTACAATGCAATCGCCTAAACTCTCAGACGCCCACTAAGGTTTCGCCCTTAGGGCCCCCACTTGCGCCTTTGCGAATCTACCCGTCCATCCGGAACCCACACCACCAATTGGCGGTACTCAAGGCTAGACATTGCAAATTAATCACCTAGGTCTGTCCCATACTGACTTGTGGTAGTGCAGTTAGGCCCAGTTCAATGGCGCACAAGATTAAATCCTTAAGTTATCTCGTGCAAGACATCCACATCCCAATGTGCTAGAAAGCACCCCTTTATCGCACGATCACTTGCCCGAGGAAAACAATTGCTCAACCAAGACCAATGGCAACCCCGCTATGGTACAACAAATTTTACAACAAAGGCTACGGCCACGATTCAATATCTCATTAAGTCAAGATTAACATTTATTCAATATGTAACATGAATCCTTTGTACAACTAAGCATGTCTAAGCATAACTACGATAACCCAATGTTGGTATAATGATTATATCCAACTAGTAATGTCCCAACCTAGGTTTAACAATGGATACATGGCATCCCAATAGTCAAGGTGGCATAATGACAACTAGGTACATATCTACTCCCATGAAATAACATTGATACACAAAATAGCATGCAATTGTATAAAACAATTTACTTTTGCAAACATAGGATCAATATGATCAAAGGTTACGACTTGCCTTGCTGATCTAGTCTGAGTCTTGGTCTTCAAAGTCTTCGTTCGCTCCCTCGGAGTTAGCGTCTACCGGAAAAAGAAGCAACAAAACCAAATAAATACAAAATAGAGACTCAAACAAGCTCAAAACTGAAAATAAATGGCTCTGAAAGATAGATCTTGATTTTAGAAAAATTTAGAAACTTGAATCGCCTCAATCGGAGTTCGTATGAGTGAGAACGAGCTTACGGAAAATTAAATCGAGAGAAAACCAAAATCGAAAATCCAAATTTCCGATTTATTTTCTATTGGAAAATCGATTTATCGCGCAGTACGACGTCGACAATCAATTTCCCGAATAAAGAAATAAATCAAAAAGTCTTTATTAGGCTGACAGGTGGGACCCACGGTCTATGGACCGAGTCCACGGGAAGGCTCTGGTCCACGGTGGACCGGGCTCACAGAACAGAGGCTAGGGCTGACGCAGCGATGACGCAAGTGCGTGATGCAGGTGGCCACGCAAGCACTGACGCGGGTTGCCGCGTGTTGCGCATCCAACGGCGACGCGAGATCCGACGGCAGAGGAACCAATGCACGGGCGACGGTGACGCGGCGAAATCCGGGACATCCATCGAAGATCGGACGGCCAGGAACTTCGACGGGGACCGAAGGCGAGCGGCGGGGCAAGACTCACCGGACTCGGGGAAGAAGACGCGGCGCACGGCGAAGACGCGACGGATCGGGCGCGATTTAGTGCGGAAAGAAAAGAGGGGGTCACGGGCGGCTCGAAGAGACCAACGGCGACGGCGAAGACGCACCGACGGTGAAGGAAAAAGCGGCGGAAGGCGTCGGGCACGGCGACAAACTCCGGCGAGCTCGCGCGAAGTGACGGCGGTGACTCAGGCTGCGCGAGATGGAGCAAACAAGGCGACGGAACGAGGGGAACCTCAAGAGGGGTGCGACGCGGGCTTTTATAGCCTAGGGAGGCGTGCCTGACCCGGAGTCCGAGGACGGCGACGTGCGGCGCGAGGACTCTGAGCGGCGGCGCTAGGGTTTCGCAGGCGCGAGCTGGCCGGGCCTACTGGCCCGGCTAAGGCGGAGTAGGCCGACGCTGGGTAGGCGAAGATGGGCCAAGCGAGGCGCCACGAGGCGAAGCGGCCGACAGGGGGATTCGCCAAAAGGGTTTACGAAATAAAATCATTTTCCGATTAAGAAAAATTCCATAAATTCAAATAAATGCAAATAAATTCATAACAATCCCCAAAAATACAGAAAAATTCCTTGGAGCACAATGAACCCAACTAAAACTGAAAATCTTTAGTTTGATGAATAGTTTAGTCAAATTAAATCCTTTCATTAATGGAAAATTCAAATTAAGCTGGAATTAATTCAAGAAAAATGCAAATGATTTATTTTTGAATCCAAACATTCCAAAACTCAAATTTTGGGATGTTACACCAATGTGATTTGTAACATTTTCAAACTACGTGACATACCATAGCAGAACACTACCACGCACTCGCTGAAGACTATTACCAGTCTGAAATGACCCCTCACTGCACACAATATAGTCCGATGTGACTACTCATTGCACGCTACAAAGTTCCATTGGTATTTTGTGTACGCACTAACTGCACACTACGCAGTCCGAAGTGATCACTCACTGCCTACTTTTAACTCTGAAGTGACCATTTATTGTACAGCATATTTGTCAGTACTGACACATTGCATGCATGACTGTCTTTTCAGCCCGACTTGACTACACACTCTAGCGTTTTGTTGTCCGTCTGCATGTTTGAATCTTACCTTCCAACACTTAGTCCATACACCACCCCTTCGAGACTATAAAAGGCCAAACCGCAGACACACATACACAGCTCCCACTCACACTTCACCTTGACTGGATCCTCTAGCAGAGCATTCTCGTGGACACCTGATATGAGCAGTGTAGCCCTTCATTACACGTTGAAGGTTACGCGTAATGGGAAGGATGATCCGTTCAGGGAGGAGAACCTAAGTAAAGTGGTGTCCAAATTGCAAGAGTGGCGTCCGACATTTTTGAGCCATAACGTCACAACCTCCGGCCTGAACCTTGCGACTTTCGACGATCTCAAGGCGCACTTGCAAGGGTGGCGTCAAAGGTATCTCAGGGTGTGCGAACTAGCCGACCACCCTTCTGCTACAGATTTCTCTACAAGACTTTATAGGGTACTGATGTTGCCCGATCGGTATACAGAGCATATTAAGGTTAGTTATTTTCTATTTGTTCACCCTACTAATCTTTTTAGCATTATCCATAAGTTAAATAATTCGTATGCTCGTCTTGTGTGTTAGTCATTTCCGGGGGATAAAGAGTTGCTGAAGGGTTGTGATGCTTGGTTCACGCAGAAGACGCAGAAGAGGATCTAACTGGAGGGGTAGAGGTCCACCCAGTACTGTTGCAGCAGAAAGTTAAGAGGACGTTCAACCACCACCGAATGAGGGCTTGCTACTAACTTTACAAATGACGATTACGATTTCATGTCACCTAGACGTCGACGTTTAAGCACTATCACAACAGGCCGTTCAAGCACTACTACAATAGGCCGTTCAAGCAACAATGCGAGAGGACGTTCAACCAGCACTGAAGGAGGGCTAGCTCCTAACCATACAAATGATGATGATGATTTCATGTCAGGCCACGAACCTTGCATCTTCGGAGTCTTCCGAATCCTGACGATGATATTACATTAAGCCCTATCAGGTATCCAAACGTAGTATCCTGTCAAAAACCAATAGATAACTATCATTATTTTGACCATGCCCTATTCCGACAACCATGGCCATAGAATGTATGGTTTTGTGACTTAGTCCTTCATTAAAGGAATGTACCTATGTTGTATCCCAGTTTTATGAATTCCTTCTGTATCTTAGGTGTTTTTCACATGCCATGCTATTGTAGTTGTTGTACTTACTACACTTTGTAATATCAATATTAGGTTTTATTCAATGTTTTACTATGATTTGTCATCAAATTTGTCGCACACCGAAAAAGAATGAGGAACAACGAAATTTGAATTTTTTGTCAAAAAAAGTAACTGACAAATAATTTTGTAAAATACTACATGAATTATCATTGACAAATATGAATTTTTCTGAATTTATTGAACCCTGTTTTCAACTCTAAAATACCTCAAATGCTAAACTGAAATCTGAGCTCTGCTGGAAACCAGTTTCATTTCCCAATCCATCCCGACATCAAATTAAGCACTAAAAATGAGTAACACTAACAATCTTTTATCTACGTTTTTCCCCTGCCCTTTCGTTTTTTCATAAGGCAACGGTTGTTCGCCTAATCTAGTAGGGCAGCAGTCCAAAGTCCTCACTCCAGAATCGCAATCACCTGACACTCCATGCGCTTGCATTTGCACGCAATCATCCAAAAAAATCCTAAATAAAAAAACCCTTTTGTTGAGCTGAACTATATCAACCACCGAGCAGAAAGGAGCGTGCTTTTGCATCAAAGCGGTAGCAGCAAAAAAACCCTATGCCGCCAGTTATCACCGTACGGTTGGGCGACAAATAGTTTTCGCCAAACCATACGGTGAAAACTAGTTGTCGCCCAACCGTACGACGATAACTGCCACGTGTCGCTCTAGACTTAGTCGGCTCTGCTAATGACAGAATTAAGGTATTGTCACCGTACGGTTCGGCGAAAATAGGATATTCATGCATCCCTCTCGTGACTACTCCTATTTCGCCATACCTCTTGGCGAATGAGTATTATTTTGCAAATTTTTGTTCCACGATTAATGTCGCAATTAATTTTATAAAATGTATCATTAAAAAAATCTCCTTTATGGTATAGTTGGCGCCTCCCCATTAATTTTAGCAGATGACAGCCTACCTTGCTTTATGATGCCCTTTTCTCCCGCATTGTAAGAGAATCTATATTACAAGCATTTGTTATGTGTGAGCACTAGACTTGTACCTTAAACCAAATGAAATGTCCATTTTTCATTCCATTGTATTAGAAATAGCCTCCATCCTCTTAGGTTTGGCAGATGACAACCTATCTCATTTAGGACTTGTTTGGAGGTTTATTCTCAACCGGGATAAGTTTGAGTCATGTTCTTTTTATAGTATCTTTTAGGTTACTCAACTTTTCTCGTAGCTATAGGGTCTACTGAGTGAGGGGATTAAGATTATAGGACTGTGAGGTGACCTTTGATAAGACTAGTCTAGGATCTAGATCGGATATATCGTGTTCTTCTTCTCTCTCGAGACCATCTTTGTAGAGGATAAAGATGATGGAGATTATGGTATTCTATCTGATTCAGTCCCTTCTACACATGAGGTGCCTCCTATTTCTATCTCTGCACCTCAGAGAGATCATCTCTTACCTTTAGACTTTTCTACAGTTAGTGGCTCTGCTCCTGCCTCTTTTGTTCATGAGGTAGATGCCACTTCTGCTTCTAGACATCCTCGCCACATTTAGCAGCGTCATCTACCAGATTAGATGATCAGTGATCTGTTTGAGAGTGTCACTGGCTAAAAGTTAAGCTTATCTCTCTTTTGTCTTCACTCTGCCTTAATTGCCACCTTTGAGGCAAATGATGTCTCTCATGTATTGACAGATGAGTCTTGGATCAATGCCATGTATGAGGAGCTTGAGAACTTTAAAGGAACAAGGTCCGCAACTTGTTGAGCCTCCATCTAGTTATAATGTCATTGGGACCAAGTGGGTATTCAAGAACAAGTAAAGTGAGGATGGGGTGGTCATTAGAAACAAGGATAAGCTAGTCGCTCGGATTCACTCAAGTTGAGGGTCTTGACTTTGAGAAGACCTTGCCCTTAGCTAGACTAGAGGTCATTAGGATCATACTTGCATTATTGGCATCTAAGGGCTTCAAGCTATATCAGATGGATGTCAAGAGTGCATTCCTCAATGAGTATATTGAGGAAGATGTTTATGTGAGGCAGCCTCTAGGATTCAAGAACACAAAGTACCCAAACCATGTTTATAAGCTTTCCAAGATTTTGTATGGACTTAAGCAGACTCGAGAGCTTAGTATGAGAGGCTTAAGTCCTACCTACTTAGTCATAGTTTTGAGATGGGTAAGGTAGACAAGACCTTGCTCGTCAGATATATAGACTCGGACTTTCTCCTTGTCCAGATCTATGTAGATGATATTATCTTTGGTGGCTTCTCGCATGCTCTTGTCTCTCATTTTTCAGATGTGATGAGCACAGAGTTTGAGATGAGAATGATAGGCAAGTTGTGCTACTTCCTCAGCTTCCAGATCAAGCAGACTCAGGATGGTGTTTTCTTGCATCAAGGCAAGTACACTTGAGACCTTCTGAGGCGCTTTGACATGTCTGAAGGGAAGTCGGTGATGACTCCTATGGCCACCACGACTATTCTTGAGCCTGATGCGGATGGTGAGGTTGTTGATTAGAAGGAGTTTTGGAGTATGATCAGCTCCCTCTTGTATCTCACTACTTTGAGGTTGGATATACACTTTGTTGTATGCTTTACGCTCAATTTCAGGCTTTTCCCCGTGCTTCCCAATTCTCACCGTCAGACGGTGAAGCTCATCTTTAGGTATCTTAGAGTTACTATTGACTATGGTATCTAGTACTCTTTCTCTTCCTATCTGTCCCTTAGAGCCTTTTTAGATGCAGACTTTGTTGGCTATAGGATAGGTAGGAAGAGCACTTCTAGCACCTGCCAATTCATTAGCACTTCTCTTGCTTCTTGGTCATCTAGAAAGCGATCAGAGTTACAGTCCACGCACGAGGTCGAGTACATGGCAGCAACCAGTTGTTGTAATCAGTACTTTGATGAGATTAGCCTTATGGACTTTGGGTTAGCCATAGATAGTGTTCTACTTTTTTGTGATAACACTTCTGTCATTCACATTGTCAAGAACCCAGTACAGCATTCCAGGACCAAGCACATAGATATCCGATACCACTTCTTTATAGACAATGTGGAGAAGGGTGATATGGTACTTCAGTTTATGCGAAGTGACCACCAGATTGCCGATATCTTCACCAAGCCTTTAGATAGCTCTAGGTTTGTAGACTTGAGGGGAGAGCTTAGAGTTGTGTGCCCTTACGATATATCTTAAGGGGGAGCTGGTTTTGTAAATTATATACTATATATTTTCTTCTAGCATTTCCTTCTCTTTGCATGTTTTGGGTATCTTTGGGCTTTGCTTTTAGAATTCTAAGTTCATTTCACTTAGACTTCTAGCATGCTTTTGCATGGACCTCTCATCTTATGCTATAGGTTGCTATCATGCATAATTAGCTGCTTTCTCTTCTCTCTAGGTTGAATTCCCTCACAGTCTTGTAGGTCTAGCAGGTGTTGGGTCCCCTGGGTAGACAGGGTATATGTGTACTCCCTAGTTTGGGCATGTAGAGTCAGTTTTCCTATGTTAGTCATATGGGAAAGATGAGAGCAAGTCTAAGCCATAGTGTTCTCTATCATCTTTTCTACGCTTTATAGCCATCCAGTTTTCAGTTTCTTGGCTTTCTCTTTGTATTATGTGTTTCTAGTTTTAGTTGAGTTCATTTGGAGGTTTTTCTGCATTTAATTTGAAAATAACTCAACTTGAACTAGATTTATGCTTAAAAATGATTTACTCATTGAGGGGGAGTTTTGAGAAGCTTTTCTTTATGCATTGCATATAGAATTCATTTTCTATCTCAAATGAGCTTTATCTATTATGCAAATGAATTCTTATTCATGTTATGCACCTTGCTACTTTTTCGATGATCATTGCTAGCTTAGTCATGTCTAATTTTATAATACTTCATCATGCATGCTAAGCTTGCTGAAAATTAAAATTCGAGCTTTAAATGAAAACTTGATGAAACTTGTATTTTTTATTTGCTATATTTTCTCACTAGGTGCATATGACATATTTTTTGAAATCTTGGATTACTACTATAGTCCCTAGAGCAACTTGGGCTAAGTTAGTTTGTTTCATAATAGAATCCTTCACTTGCTCATAATTCTAAGTGCTAAAAAATGATCAAATATTAACTTGTGTGTGCTATGATTGATCTCAATACTTTACATTCGCAAGACTGCATTCTATTGCACTTGGATGAACTGGAATGTATTGTGTATGACCAAGACTATTTTTTTAAGTGTCCTGCTTGAGATGGTCATGAATCAATCAAAAATTAATAAATAAAATAAAAACAAATATGAAGAAGAGGGTGAAGCCTAGGAGATCTTTGTCGATGGCTCCTAGTCAAGGATGTGCTTTGGTAGGATAAGCCCTCAAAACCTCTTTGTGTGTGTTAAAATTTAAAATTTGCATTCACAAAAGATGACTGAGCATGAATGATCTCTTATGCACTTGTAGCTCTCCAAAGTGTTGATTAGGTTGAATTCTAGATTATCCATTTGATCCATATCATGGCTTTACTTTTAGTTTGGAGATTATGTTAAGTGTTGCTCTTGTTGAAATCATGCAAAAACAACATGGTTTTATTTTTGCTTGCTAGCATGAATATTGAAATATAGGCCAAGCTTGGGACGAAGTTGTTGTTCTCAATGACTTGTCACCCATGCATGCATTTGGTCAAACAGAGGTCGTCAACCACACACTTTCCACTCTACTTTAGACGATCATCAAGAAGAACTTGAAGGATCGGGATGATTGCCTTCCACACATGGAGTTCTCCTACAATCGCGGGGTGCATTCAACTACTTCATTCAGCACATTCGAGGTTGTGTATGGGTTCAAACCTATAACACCGCTCGATTTAGTACCACTTCTGAGCCATGTGCGCACCAACATGGAGGCTTCCAACGTGCTGAGTTCGTAAAGAAGATACACACGAAGACGAAGGAGAAGATTGAGAAGAAAGCACGCTACTTTGCTGACAAGGTGAACATGAAGCGCAAGGAGATGGTGTTCCAACCAGGTAACCTGGTTTGGGTGCACCTATGCAAGGATCATTTTTCGGAGAAGCGCAAATCCAAGCTCATGCCGCGAGGAGATGGTCCATTCAGGGCGCTGGAACGCATCAACGACAACGCCTACAAGATAGAGCTTCAAGGCGATGACTATGCCGATAGTTCTACTTTTAATGTTGTTGATCTTTCACCCTTCTTCGATGGTTACGATGGCGGTTCGTAGTCGAGGACGACTCCTTTCAAGAGGGGAGGATGATGAGGATTCCCCATCAAACCCTACCGATTCGGTTCCTTAAAGTGATCAATCCAAACCTCATTGGTGTACACGTTCTTTGGGTCTACTTCCTAGTGGTCGAGTAGATGAGTATCAAGATTGTTCCTAGAAATTTTTCTAAGAAATAGCAATTAAGTAGCAAATGAAATAAAGTAAACGTAGCAGCTCCCGCTCACCACAGTAATCGACGAGGTTCGACCCTAAGCCTCGTGTCGTGGTACTCCTCCAAGAATGCCACGGATTCCTCCTCTTCTGAAGTTTGTTGTTGCGAGGTGAGTACATAAAGCACTCAACAAGTTGTGCACAGTAATGCGAGTCTAATATTCTACATGCTTGGCTTATTCCAAGGAAAGCTAACATGGCTATTTTGCAGTAAAGCAGCATTTATAAAAGAACACAGTAAGTAGATTAAAAGACAGTAAAACAAATAATAGGAAATAATAGATTCAACTTTCAAGTAAACAGGGTTTTTCATTCTAAGTCAAATTCCAAGTTTTCATGACAACCCACCATCCCAACAAGTTTTTATTTAACAAAAGTCTAACCCTTGACTGTAATTTCCGAGCATTGCTCAATTCCGTGAGCACGGCTATTCAACAGCTTTACACTCGCAGAGGTTATGCACTTTACCCACACGATATAATCAAACACCACACAGTGAGTGATCATAACAAAGCCTTTACAATGCTTTGTTTAGACCCGTACTACCCGCTAAGGTTTCAACACCGGTGGACTGGTTACCACATCCGAGGGGCCCCCTCTTGTGCCATGTGAGCTACCCCATAACCCGGGATCACTGAACACCACCGTAGTACCAAAAATCTAAACATCACAAATTAGTCAGCTAGGCTGTCCCATTTCAGATGTGTGGTTGCAAGTATGACTCAGGTCAAAGGCTTGCAAGGTTAAGTCCTTAAAGTGACCGAGGCAAGACTTCCACATACCCCTGCCCAACTGGCCCACCTTGGCATATTGCCCCTTGCCAACTGCCCCGATCTAAAGTGATTACCACCCCAGTTGATTACCAAGCACCACGTGCCATCAGCAATTCAATCTAGTTGTGACTTCCTCGCCACGACAACCTAATATCACTGTGTGACAACACATGACACACCAATTTATAAACATTGTTCCATAATCCATTAGTCAAGATTAAATATCAATGTTCCAGATACATGTGATGACGTGGCATGGCTAAGCAACTAATACGGTCTAACTAGTCCCATGTTGATTATTACTATTAACCAACCATAGTTCCACATCCTAGGGTGACAATTAGATCATGGCATATAATTGGCAAGGTATGATTTAATTCAAATAGGCATATTATCTAATTCCCAGATTAATCGAAATCATTTATACACATAAAGTATCATGCATAAATTTTAAAGACAAAATAGCAATTTTGTGAAATTAGGTGCAATATGATCAAAGCACAACTTGCCTTGGAACAGGTGCTGGTCTTGCTCTGAACCTGGGTCTTGAAGCGACGAATCTTCCTCCGGAGCACCGAGTAATTCAACGTCTACGTGAATCGGGATAAAATAGCAATAAACACCCAAAACAGGGAGCAAATAGACTCCAAAAATTCAATTAAAAAGCACCATTAAATAGATATTAATTTTACAAATTTTTAGAAATTTGAATCACACAAATCCGAGTTAAAATGCAAAAGTTATAGCCTTTTGAAGTTTGAATAAATACTGAAAATACAGAAATTAGAAAATCCGATTTTCCAGAATTATTTTTCCATTGGAAATTACCGATTAATGCGCAAGCGACACGTGGACCAATCAGAGATGGACACGTGGCTTTGGCGCATGGACTCAGTCCACGAAATCACGCTGGTCCACCGTGGACTCGAGGTACTGTGCTGTGAACCTGCTGATGTTAGCATGACGTCATCGCGACACGTGGGCCAATAAAAATGCACCACGTCGCTCGGTCTACAGACCACGTCCACGGCACGCACCTGTCCACCGTGCACCCGGCGCACACGCTTCGGCATCCGAGCTGACACGCGTCGCACATCCGCGCAAGGATCCAACGGCTACTGATCTACTCCTACGCGGCTCAATCCTGATCGTTCATCGTAAATCTAACGTCCACAGCTTACCCGAGCAGAACACTGCTGAAGATGGAGACGTGGCACGATCTGGACGGTTCGGTGAAGATCTGACGGCTGTGCGAAGCTCCGAAGCACGGCGATGTCACGGCGGCGCTAGGTTCCCGGAGATGAAGACGACGACGGGTCCGACAACGAACTAGCTCCTTCCGGCGACGAAGAGGTGGCAGCTCCGGTGCGTCTTGACACGGTGAAACCGAAACCCACACGGCGGATGGAAGCTGGACGGCGGCGAAACGATGAGAAAACAAGCGGCGGCGCTACGAAGAACTACGGCGAGCTCTCGGGGCTAAACGGTGGCGACTCTGAGGCTAGGACCAGAGCGACTGGATGCGCAAGGGGATGAGGAACCTCGGGGTGCAGGCTGCGGCTTTTATAGCCTCGGCGTGCGTGCAAACGCGGCAACCTTTTAAATCCGCGGCGGAGACGGCGTGCGGCAGCGATTTCGGAGACCCTGTCGGAGACGACGACGGACACCCGTCCGATCTGCAACGAACGGCCACGATCAAGCCCCGGGCGATAAGATCCGATCCGCACTTTCCAAAATCAATGGATGCGATCCAACCTTCCAAACTTAACGCGAAGCGATCTCAGACGCACGATCCTGATCCAACGGCTCACAGGCGTTAGGGTTTCGCGGAGATGAAGACCGCACGATCTTCATCCAATGGCTTACGCGCGAGGCGGCGGCGAAGCGGGCCAAACGGGCCGCAGTCGCTGGGCTCGGCCCAGTACTGTTCACACGATTTTTCTCGAGTTTCTGATTTAAAATAATTACAGAAATTAGCTTAATTAGTTTCAAGCTATTAAAATATCAGGAAAAATCAAAGAAAATTCTCATAAATACTTTGAGACATTTTGAACTCAAATAAAATGTTTTTGGCAAAACATTATATTAGTTTTCATCTATTTATAATTAGTTTTCATAAAAGGTTCAATATACTTAATTAAAGTAAATTCAAATAATTTCTGAAAAATCCAATAAATTCAGAAAATCACCAAAATGCACATGAGTGAAATTATAGGCAAAATTGGGATGTTACATCGGGCAAACCCACTGTATCAGATGGTGATAGTAAGCGATACTGGTGATGAGGTACTCCGGCCGGCGGCATGTACAATGGAACCGTCTGGCATGAATCAAACCAAGATCGATTACTGAAGATACTCTGCCATATGTCCAAAAATTCTAAATCTAGGCAAATCCCATGCATCACAACAAAATAGGGATGAATCCAGCTCATTTTCCTACAAAATCTCCTCTAATTAACACAATACAAAGAAGGAGATAGGACAAGAGGAGGGGTAGTGGCTAGCTCTTATCTTCGTGGCATAAAGTGGAGGGGGTGAGCGGCGGCGATGGCTTGTGAGACCAGCGGCAAGGGAGTCCGATAGCCACGACTTACGGGATCGGTAGCAAGGGAGTTTGGGGAGGGTGAGGTAGGTGAACCTAGCATAGGGCAATGGTGGAGATTGGGGTTAAAGGTCGCGGCGGAGGTTAGGGTTAGTGGTGGAGGCACCGTACCTAGAAAGGAGGAGGAGGTGTGCACGGGAGTGGTGAGGTTGCTAGCCACCGGTGGTCATCGCCCTGGTCACCTAAGGGGTCGCAGTGGTCACGGAGGGCGTCGGCGTGGTGCTCACTTGGAGTCACCTCGTGCTCACCTTGACTCCAAAAGATCGAATGGGGAGAGACGAAGCGAATAGGTACGTGTGGTGCTCTGAGAGCATCTAGGCTCCCTATTTGTGTAAATTAAGCTTATTATATAGGTTTTGGTATTGATGACTAAAAAGGATACTCAGTGAAAACCGAAAATAGTCAGATTTGATGATCAAGGCTAAGGTGTTTTTCTAGTTTTGGCTTGGGAGTTGATTCAAGTCATATAGCTAAAATCACCGTACTATTAAGAGGGATTATACATAAGAAATAATCTTGGTTCATATGCAAAAACACTGAGATTACTTGGAGCATAGTACTTTTCATGTTTCTCTCTCAAAAATCCAGAGCTTTATCTTGTTAGCCAAAACAATTCTCTCTGGACCAAACTTCATATTATTCAGGTGCTCAAAGATTCTAAGTTCTAATTCTAACTGAGCATACACCATGTACGCCGGACCGATATTTTCGGTCCGGCGCTGAGAACTTCCTTCACCGAGCGTACTTCATGTACGTCAGACCGATTTTTATGGTCCAGCGTTATAAATTCTCTCTTGATTCTTTTTCAACCAAGTATAACTATGTTCGTCGGACCAATCTAAATTCTTTCTTAAAATTAGTCCGGCATAAGTTATATTTTCCATCTAAATAAAATTCTAGTCTGTGTTAAAATTTATTTTAACCAGAAATATAAAGTCTGATGCAGACCAGAATTCCTTGTGTACGTCGGACCAATTTTTTTGGTCTGGTGCAAACTTGTTTCACTCTGATAAAACCAGCAGTTTTCCCATGTACGCCGGACCAACTTTTTCGGTCCGACGCAAACGTTATTTGCTGGTACTCAAAAGAAACAAAAACATGTGTACGCCGGACCAACTTTTTCGGTCCGGCGCAAGCATTCTCTTGCTGATATCAAAATCAAACAATGCATATGTACGACGGACCGATATTTTCGGTCCGATGTAAGTGGGTCATTCTGAGCACAACAATGCTTTCCAATCCTATGTACCCCGAACCAAAGTTTTCGGTCGGGCGTGTGTGTATACTTTGAATTATGACTCATATAGCTTAAAATTCTAATAAAAAGGGTAGCAGTTGACCTACCCCATCTAACCTACCAACCCCCAATGGACAAATGGCAGGTGTAACGGTTATCTCTGTTCAGGATCTATATATAGAATGCCTGGGTTCACAAATAAAAAAAAGGAGCTTTGCACATTCACATCTTTGATATCCTGACCATCCTTGACATTATTCAAATCCTATACAACTCTTGATCTTCAGAATTCCTGAGTTTCATTTTCATCAAGAGTTTGAGCTTCAACTCAGAAAATCACAAACATTCATTCTGAACATTTAGAGTACTTGCTCCAAGCTAAGTTTAGGCTGCATCTAGCTACTGAACTAAGAGACAGGGCTTGTGGATAGTCTATTACTCTTGGAACTAGCTGTTCCTAGGCGGTTGGAGAAGTTGTTGGTGCGACCTATCCAACAGAGATTGTGGAAGGCCACCATTACTGTGAAAGGTTGAGACTCACCTCACTGGAGTAGTGAAAGAGTCAAGATAGTGAAAAACCAAAAGCTATTGAGATTGGCTGTTAGGTGGAGCAATACTTCTAAGGAAGTGCTCTAACGGGGACGTAGGAGTGATCTCTGAACCTCGGTGGAAAATCATTGAGTTCTCCTATTTTTGTTTATCATTGCTTATTATTCTCTTATTGTTTCTCATTCGAAATTCCCTTCCTTACAAAGTTTTCTTGAACAAGTGTTGTGCTGGACTTCTATACTAATTGCTTCTGTTTCTATTTTTATTGAGAAATGTTTTTCATAATAATTAAAAAGTTTTAAAGTTGCCTATTCACCCCCCTCTAGACCAACTTGGTCCTTACAAGTGGTATCAGAGAAAGGTTACCCCTTTAAAGCTTAACAGCTTGGGTAAAATGGCCGAGGGAATAGGATCAGCTACAGTAAGTGTAGGAAGGGTTCCTGTTTTTGATGGCACAAATTATGCTTATTGGAAAATTAGAATGAGGTGTTATCTTGAGGCTGTGAGTTATGATGTGTGGAGGGTTACAGAAAGACCTTTGCCTCCACGGGTCATACCAGAAGGGCAATCCTCATCCTCAGAACCTACACCTGGAGAGATAAGGAATTTGCAATATGATGCTCAGGCTAGAAATGCTATCTTTTCTTGTCTTAGCGTTGAAGTGTTTGATAGAGTTAGTAATTTGTGAACTGCCTATGATATATGGACTACTCTTCAAGAAATTCATGAGGGTACCTCTGATGTAAAAGAGGAAAGATATTTTGTTGTCAGAGAAAATTTTGATTAATTCAAAATGCTACCTCATGAAAATGCCAATGATATGTTCTCTAGATTAAACCCCATTATAAATGAGCTTAAATATCTAGGAACTAAAATTGATGATGTTGAAGTATGCAGGAAAATGATCAGGGTTCTACCTATAGCCTATCACAGTCTAATCACTTATCTATCAAATAGTGGTGATCTGAAGAAGCTCACACCCACTAAACTTTTGGGCAAGATATCAGCTCATGAGCTTACCTTGAGTGATGAAGTTGAGATCAAGAAGAAATCTATTGCACTCAAGGCAAAGGAAAAAGTTCAAGATTCTTCTGATTATGAAGAAGAAGAAGAAGATACATGTTATGAAGAGGATGAAGATGTAAGAAAATTGGCATTACTCATGAGATCAGCAAACAAAATCATGAGAAGGATAAATGCCAAAGGTAAATCCTCTAACCACTTCTCAAAAAGAAACCATTTCTCTAACATTGTCTACTTTGAGTGCAATGAGAAAGGACACATAGCTACCCGCTGCCCTAACAAAAGCAACAAAAAGGGCAAGAACAAAAACAAAGATGACAATGATGAAGAAAAAGCTCAGGGAAGCTATAAGAGAAGTTATCACAAGAAGAGCTACTCCAAGAAACATTGGAGGAAAGGGAAGAAGGAGGCACACATTGGTGAATGGATCATTGATGAAGAAAATTCAAGTGAAGAATCCCCCTCCTTAGATGAAGAAGAGCCAAGGCCCAAGGGACTAGCAGGGCTTGCACTGGATGAATCTACACCACCTTCACCTTCAGTTTCCTTACCTCTGTGCCTAATGGCCAAAAATGATGAAGATAAGGTAAATGATTCACCTTCGTATGAAGAGCTTGTAGAGATTATTAAAGAACTTAATGATGCTTTATATGTTAAATCTACTAAAGACAAAGCTCTTAAGAAAAATAATATTAACTTGATAAATAAAGTTGACACTCTTGAATCTGACATCAAAATCATGCATGAAAAATATGATGTGCTACAAATTAGTCAAAATGAGCTTATAGAAAAACATGAAAAACTTTCACATGCTCATTCTGTACTAAATTCTGATCATATTCTTCTTATTAATTCTCATGATTCTTTGAAAAATACACATATACAACTAGTTAAAGATCATGATGAATTGCTTGATAAATACTATGAGCTAGAAATTGGCAATGAAATGCAAACTAGCAAATCAAAAATTGTTTCATCTTGCAATATTTCAGTTAACTGTGATTTGCTATCTGATGAAATGATTATTCCCAGCTCACCTAGCATATGTAGTAAAAATTGCAAAAATGTTGTGTATGCGAAAGAACTCATGACTGAAAACAATGAGCTGAAATCCAAGGTAGCAAAATTTGACAAAGGATTAGAAAATGCTTCCTTGGTAGTGCTACTCTTGATAAAATTCTTGGTGAGCAAAAGGTTGTTCTGGGTAAAAAGGGATTGGGTTATAGAGCCAAATCTATGCCCAAAAGGAATGAACAGCCAAAAACTCAAGATAAACTTTGTCAAGAGTAGGACTCAATGCTATTATTTTCATAACTACAATTATGCTTATATAAATTGCAAGTTTGCCTATGCTTCATATGCTAAGGTTAACAGAGGATGCATGGTTGATGCACATTATATGTTGTTTAAGGATTTTAGGGGTAAAATCAATGTCAAATATGTTGGCCCCTCTAATCTGGATAAAAATCTTAAAGCTATTTGGGTGCCTAAGTCCTTACTTACTAATCCATTTGACCCCAAAGTTGTTCAGACTAACACTAATGGACCCAAAAGCATTTGGGTACCTAAAATCAAGAAATGAACATTCTTTTAGGTAAATTACAAAAGTGGCGGTCAGCACTGGGTTATCGACAGTGGCTGCACACAACACATGATCGGCACCTCAAGAATGTTCAGTTCAATTGAAAAGGAAAAAGGTTCAAGTCACAAAGTCACTTTTGGAGATAACAGTAAATGAAAGGTAAAGGGAAATGGTAAAATAGCTATCTCAAATGATCACTCTATTGAAAATGTATTGCTTGTTGATTCTTTAAATTTCAATCTTTTGTCTGTTGCTCAACTCTATGATCTAGGTTTTCATTGTATTTTTTCAAGTGATAGAGTAACAGTTCTTGACAAAAATGAGAAGCTTATTTTTACAGGTTTCAGATTTCAAAATCTCTACTTTGTTGACTTTAACTCTAATTCCTCATGCATCTCAACTTGTCTGCTTGCTAAAGTTTCACATGGTTGGCTTTGGCACAGAAGACTTGGGCATGTAGATATGTCTAATTTTAAAAAGCTTTTCAAAAATGAGCTAGTAGTGGGCCTAAAAGATGTTAAATTTGAAAAGGATAAACTATGTAGTGTTTGTCAAGCTGGCAAGCAGTAGCTAACTCTCATCCTGCTAAAAATATTATGTCCACTACTAGGCCCCTAGAACTTTTGCATATGGATGTTTTTGGTCCTACCTCATATGCAAGTAAAGGTGGCAACTCATACTGTCTTGTAATCGTGGATGATTTCTCTAGATTCACATGGGTATTCTTTTTGCCAAACAAAAGTGAAGTTGGAAGAATATTTAAAACTTTTGCAAAAAGAGCTCAAAATGAATTTGACTGTCCTATTAGGAAAATCAGGAGTGACAATGGATCTGAATTTGTCAATACTAACATTGTTGAATTATGTGATGAGTTAGGAATAAAGCACGAACTTTCAGCCACATACACTCCTCAATAGAATGGTGTGGTTGAAAGGAAAAATAGAACTCTCATAGAAATGGCAAGGACAATGTTGGATGAATATAATACTTCTTATGCTTTCTGGGCTGAAGCTATCAATACTGCATGTCATGCAATCAACAGGCTCTATCTTCACCGACTTCTCAAGAAAACTTCATATGAGCTTCTGGTAGGAAAAAAACCTAATATCTCATATTTTCGAGTGTTTGGATGCAAGGTATATATCTATAAAAAGAGAACACACTTAGGAAAATTTCAAAAGAGATGTGACATAGGTATCATGTTAGGTTATTCTTTTAAATCTAAAGCTTATAGAGTGTTCAACAATACAACCAGGCTAGTGGAAGAAACCTATGATGTAAAATTTGATGAATCTAATGGCTCACAAGGTGAGCATAAGAATCTAGCTGATGTAGGTGAAGAAGCCCTAAAAGAATCTATGAAGAAAATGGAAATTGGTGAGATCAAGCCCAAGGAGGATAAAGATGATCTACCACAAATGTCCACAATACCTCAAGATGGATCGCAATTTGAAGATGATGAAAAGAAGGATGAAGGACTGAACTTCATAAAGAGCCATCACACCATAACAAAGGACCATCATGTAGGTCAAATCATTGGTAAATTTAGTAAGGGTGTTCAAACTCGTTCTAAACAAGCATCATTTTGTGAACATTATTCTTTTGTTTCATGTGTTGAGCCCAAAAATATAGATGAAGCTTTGAAGGATGCTGATTGGATTGTGGCAATAGAAGAAGAGCTCAACAGCTTTGAAAGAAATAAAGTCTGGAGCTTAGTAGAAAGACCCTCAGATCATAATGTCATTGGAACAAAGTGGGTTTTCAGAAATAAACAAGATGAAAATGGTGTGGTCACTCGCAATAAAGCAAGGCTAGTAGCTCAAGGATACTCTCAAGTTGAAGGTTTAGATTATGGAGAAACTTATGCACCTGTAGCTCGACTTGAAGCCATACGGTTTCTTCTAGCCTTTGCATGTCATTTCAATATTACTCTTTTTCAAATGGATATTAAAAGTGCTTTTCTTAATGGTATCATTGAAGAAACTGTCTATGTTGAACAACCTCCTGGTTTTGAACATATGAAATTTCCCAATCATGTATATAAGTTATCTAAGGCACTATATGGATTGAAACAAGCCCCTAGGGCATGGTATGAGCGCCTTAGAGACTCTTTTACTAGAAAAGAATTTCAAAATTGGGAAGGTTGATCCAACATTATTTCTAAAAGACTTCAATGGTACATTAATGATTTGCCAAATATATGTTGATGATATTATCTTTGGAAGTACTAATCTGTCTCTATGCAAAGAATTCAGTAATCAAATGGCTAAAGAATTTGAAATGTCAATGATGGGAGAGCTTACATTCTTTTTGGGATTTCAAGTCAAGCAATTGAAGGAAGGGACTTTCATCTCACAAGAGAAGTATACTAAAGACCTTCTCAAACGCTTTAATCTGGAAGAATGCAAGCCTCTTAAAACTCCTATGGCAACCAATACACATCTTGATCAAGATGTGGGAGGTAAGTCCATTGATCAAAAGTTATATAGATCCATGATAGGTTCTTTACTTTATTTGACAGCATCTAGGCCAGATATCATGTTTAGTGTATGCATGTGTGCTAGATTTCAAGCTGCACCTAAAGAAGTACATCTTAGTGCAGTAAAAAGGATTTTCATATACTTAAAGCATACTCCTTGTTTTAGCTTATGACACCCAAAAGGTGCTTCTTTTGAACTTCTTGGCTACTCAGATTCTGATTATGCCGGTTGCAAAGTTGATCGAAAAAGCACCTCTGGGGGTTGTCATTTACTTGGAAGATCTTTAGTGTCTTGGTGTTCAAAGAAACAAAATTCAAGAGCACCGCAGCTCTTGAAGCTAAATATGTTCTTTGCAGCGGTTGTTGTGCCCAAATTCTTTTTATTAAACAAACCTTTTTGGACTATGGTATTAAGTTTGAAAATGTGCCTCTGTTATGTGATAATGAAAGTGCAGTGAAAATAGCCAACAATCCGGTCCAGCACTCCAGAACTAAGTATATTGAAATAAGACATAACTTCATACGTGATCATGTTGCTAAAAGTGATATTATGCTTAGTCATGTAATGACTGAGGATCAATTGGCTGATATATTTACTAAACCACTTGATGAGGCCAGATTTTCAAAATTAAGAAATGAACTAAATATTCTTGCTTCTTCAAACATTGTTTGATTCTTTCAAAAATCACACTAAGGGGGAGTCAAGTTTGCGTGTCATGCATATCTTGCTACCCTTGTATGATCAAATTACTGGTGCTGAATAATATTAAAGCTATATTATAAAATTAAATAGGTTCACTTGAAAAACTAATAGTTATAAAATTGCTGCTGAAAGCCTTCTCTTTCTCTAGTATAATACTACACTTTCCTAAAAACACAGTAATTAGGTTAGGTAAGTTTCAGAAGAAAAATATTTATAAATAAGAACTCTTGAAAACCTAAATTACTCAGCACATGAGTTCTCTTTTCTTGAGCTTGAAGTTAATCATACTCATGCTCTTATGAAAATTAGGGCTCATACATTTCCATTTTGAAATCCAACATCTCCTGAATTTATTGGTTGATATAAATATTAAGATTATTCTAAGATCCCTCTAAAAATATTGTGTGTTTTTCTTAAAAGAGATATCTCAGATAATCTTTAAGAAATTAGTTATATCTGTATTTTCAAGAACCACGGACTCTTGAACCCAACCGAGAGCTTTACAACTACGGCGGACCAAAGTGTGTACATATAAATCCGAGAGCAAGCAGTGATCGTGTGTCTTATACGGACACGGTCCGGCGCATATGGAAAACCTTCAGGAATCAGTCCGGCGCAGATAAAAGGTGTTCAGATCTATCTAAAAAAGTTGTCCAAAGCTTGTACGACAATAACTCTGTCATCTAAGCACTTATCTTTTTCAAACCGTGTTCATCTCAAAACTCTAAAAGATCTCTTCCTTGCTATATTCGTCAAAATCTTACCTATTCTTAGGACTTATCTCTACTTAACCTATCCGAGTTTGGTAAACTTGTTTCTTGGATTCTCTGTTTTCCGACCCCACTCCATAAAGAGACTTCCTTCAAAACCGGGCAATTGCAGTCATCTCTTTCCTCATATGTTATCCATACTCAAAACGACTGTAATAACTTCCTTATTTTACTCCTCGCATGACGCGTTACTTATAGCTTCATCTTCTTCAGAAACCTCTCAAACCTCTTTGATCCTCAAATCTTCTCGCAAGATTGTTCTTGAGCACAAAAAACCCTCTGCTCACCGAAGCTCATCCTGACTAGGTGATTGACAACGGTGTCTCTACGTGCTCACGGCAAGGCATTGCGTCTAGGGTTCAGTAAGTTCTTCAATCTTTATATCTTTTCTTTGCTTAGACTGAAATCCTAAGTTAGAAATCGTTTCTTAAGGTCTTCTTCTTGTTCTTTAGGGTGTTCTTCAGTTCTTGCGTTTTGCATTGTCTGCAAACAGTCTGCTTGTCTGTCAACCAAATCAGCTCAGTTTTTCTGCTTGATAAAGAAGCCTTAGTCAAGATGAGTTCCCAAAATCCAAACAAAAGAGGTCTTTTTGGAAAAATTGCTGATAAGGTCAAAGGGAAAAAGAAAACCAAAACAGACAGATCCAGTCAAACCCAGCAGTATGGTAGTGTAGTAAAGAAATTAACTACTAAACCATCAAAAAGAGGAAAACAACCAGTGCAACATAATTCAACCTCTTCTTCAGATGACAGTGATTATCAACCAAGTACAAACATATCCTCTGATGAAGAAATAGAGCTTAGTGGTGAAATTGACATGATTTGTGGGCATGAGCTAGCTGTCCTAGGTGAAAAGAAACTAAGAGCTGCTAGATTGGTGCCTGAAAGGATCTGATTTCCTTTTGATAGACCTTCCTTTAATGAGCAATTCATCACCACATTCCAGAGAAATATATATATATGGGCTACAAATACAGGAAAAATAGGAATGGTAAACTCCTGTCAACTCTATGCAAGCATCAATATGTTGATTGGAACCAGTTTAGCTCACTTCTAGAATCAAATAGAATTCTAGATTGTGTCAGATCAACTCCAGGCCTTGCTGCCCTTATGTGTTCTGCTTGGCTAGCCTGGAATGAAAATAGAATTATGGAATTCTATGCATCCTTGTTAGTGAACAAGAACAGACACTATATTCTGTTTACTATTGATGGAAATAAGAGAAAGGTGAGATCATCTCGGTTTGAAGCAGCTATTGGAGCCTCAAGTTCTTTACTAAACAGAACTAGGATTCATGATAGGATGTTTCCTGGAAATAGATGGAGGCAGATTGGTGACATGTCTGACTTACAAGTATCTGCTCACATCTACAGAAATATCCATGAGGCTGGATTTAATGCTAATAGGGTTCATTGTTTAACTGTCGAGGCCAAGGCTCTGCTCCTAATCCTCAGACACACAATTTACCATAAATCTGGCTACAAGGAGGGAGTAACTCCATGTCTTGCTTGGCTGCTGCATCTAATTCTGTCAAGACAACCCATTGTCTGACAGACTATATTTTTGGAGAGATGGAAGAAGCTATTTAAAGAAAAATGGGCAGCCCTCTACCTTTTTCCATGCAAATCACTCAGATGTTATTAGCTCAAGGTATCATCTCACAGCTTGAGATGGACAGGGATTTCAACTCTAGACCAAAGCAATACAAAATGCCCAAGCCAGTTGCTCAAGATGAAAGGCCAGCTAGACTTTCTACTCCGCTACCAGTAATTCATGAGCCAAGTACTCAAGAAGGCACTGAGATACATGGAAATTCAGATGATGATGGTGGAGCTCCAAGTCATAGCTATCATACTCAAGAATACATTTTTCCAGCTCCTGACTTTCCACATACTCCAACAGAAATGTTGAACTACAGCTCTGAACATCATAGTCAGCAAAGGTTTGGACAATCTGAACATACTGAAATCCATGTTAGCTCAGAGTCTCATCATGAAGATGAGGAATGCACAAATTACAAGAACTAGCTGCTGCAGCTAGGTTCATGGAGGCTCAAAGATTTCCATTAGCAGCCCATGAACATGAAGCAGGTGGTTCTAGGCCACCTCAGGGTCATATGCCAACATTTTCTCAGCACTCAGATGAAGACTCTCACTATTCTCAATTTGCTGAACCCGAGTCCACTCATGCTTTTGGTCAACAACCATCTTGGTGGGATTCTCAGCCTGGTTGGTTTACTTCTTTTGAGCAACAATACAACACTGACCTCAGACATGCACAAGAAAGCTTTGAAGAAGAAAGGAGGTTGGCAGCCCAGAGACATAATGAGCGGATGATGACCATCCAACAACAAAGAAGAATTATTGCAAAAGATCTACCAAGACCAAGCAAATCTCGAGATGAAACCTATAAAAGGTTTGACATGATCAGGGGAAATCAATGGGATATGAGGAAGTGGTTAGGTGAGATCAAGACTGAGGAACTGGTGATCAAGGACAGAATGTATAATCTCAACAAAAAGTAAAATACTCAAGATGCAAAGATTGACAAGTTTGCTCAAACTGTGTACAAGAACTTTGAGAAGTCTGGCAGCTGTTTGGATTGGCAAGGGGATATGCTTGATTATCTTCGAGATTACTCTGAAGATGCTAGAAATAACCTGGTGTCTAATCAGAAACAACTTGCACAAATCTTGTTGGATAAGTCTGAAGAAACTCAACAGCTAATCAGAGATATCCAGCATGATTTCAGTGAACTGTAACATCCCAAAATTTGCTTTAATAATATTTTATTGGTTATTTGAGCATTTTATGTTTTTCTAGAAATTATTGGATTTTTCAGGAATTTATTTGAATTAATTTCAAATTATTTATATTGACCCTTTGTGAAAATTAATTAAATGTAGACAAGTTTAATATAAAGTTTTGCTAAAACTATTTTATTTGAGTTCAAAATGTCTTAAAGTATTTTTGAGAATTTTATTTTCCTGATAATTTTATTGCCCAAAACAAATCAAATGGATTTCTGTAATTATTTTAATTGATGAAACCCAGAAAATTCCTATGAACAGTATTGGGCTTGAACCGTATACTGTGCGTGGGTGGCCCAGAGTAGCGCGGCCCGTTTAGCCCATTTTTTAGAGGGTTTAATCATCATCGTTGGATCGAGATCACGCGGGTGAGAACAAGGCGTACCGGTTCGGTACTCGTTTGGATCAGCACCGTTGGAAAGATATCGCGGGTGGTTAGGATCGGATCTCAGTCGCGAGATCGTGACCGGTGGATCGCGATCGAACGGCTGTGGTGAGTCGTGTTCACGCAGGTCTCGGAGCGTGCCGTCGCCGTGTCGGAGTCGGTTTTCGCCGCCGTACCGATCTAGGGTTTTCGTTTGAGTGCGCATACCGAGGCTATAAAAGGGGAGGCGGGTACACCGAGGTTCCCCTTTGTGCGCCGCAGCGTGTGGTCGGAGCCGTTCGCGAGAGCCACCGTAGAACGCGCCCGGGAGCTCGCCGTGGATTGTCGCAAGCACCGCCGCTCGTTTCTTGCTGTTGTGCTGCCGCCAAGCCATCTTTCGCCGCTTGGGTTCCGGATCTGAGACCGCCGCGTCGCGCTGCATCTGAGCTGGGAAGCAACGTTACCGTTTCATCGCCAGAACGTCGTCGCCAAGGTCGTCATCTCCAAGTCAGGTGAAGCTGTGCCGCCGCACCATCATCGCCGGTTTGAAGCTTCGGGAACCGCCAGATCTTCAGCGAACGGTCGAGATCGTGCCGCATCGCCGCGTAAGCAGTAAACTTCTCTGGTAAGCGCTGACCGTTAGATAAAAGTAGACGATGGGGATTTAGCCGCGTAACCCTAGATTCGTAGCCGTTGGATTAGTTCTGTGCGGTTGGTTTTGCGCCGCAGGGAGGAGCCAATCGAGTTGCGACGCGTGTCGGGCACGTGATGCGAAGCACCGTGGACCTTGTCCACAGTGGACCAGACGAGATCCCGTGGACCAAGTCCATAGACCGTGACACGCATCAGTATCTGATTGGCCAGATCAGGGCTGACGTCATGCTGACGCAATAAATCGGTTTTTCAATCTAAAAATAATTCAGTTAATTCCGATTTTCCAATTTCTGTATTTTCAGTATTTATTCAAACTTCAAAAGGCTATAACTTTTGCATTTTAACTCGTATTTGAGTGATTCAAATTTATAAAATTGATATCTATTTAATGGAGAGTTTTATTTAATTTTTATAGTTTGTTTGCTCTCTGTTTTGGTAATTATTTGTTGTTCTCTCTCGTTTCGCATAGAAGTTAAATAGTGCAACACATCCGAGGAAGATTCGTCGACTCAAGACCAAGGTCCAGAACAAGAATAAGGGCTTTTATAAGGCAAGTTGTGCTTTGATCATGTTGAACCCATGTTTATACAAATGCTGTATTGTTTTACTTTGTTGCATAGTATTTCAAGTATACAATTGTTTCAAATTAAATTGGGATCTAGTTAATCTACCAATTTAATCTATATACCCTACCTTGTCATTTGTAGGCCATGATCTAATTGTCACCCTAGGATGGTTAACTAATAGTTGGTTAATATTGATAATCAACATGGGCTGATTAGACCGTCGTAGATTGCTTAGCTGTGCATATGTACATGAATCATCAATGATTAATCTTAACTAAGGGAATATGGAACAATGATGTGAACTTGTGCGTCATGTGAAATCGTACAATGAGATTGAATTGTAGTGGCGAGCAATGTCACGCAATGATGTTGAATTGTTGATGGCACGTGGTGCTTGGTAATCAATTGGGGTGATAATCATTTGGATTGGGGCAAGTGGCAAGGGGCGAGTATGCCAAAGTGGGCCCGATGGACAGAGGGTATGTGGATGTCTTGCCCTGATCACTCTAAGGACTTAACCTTGCAAGCCTTTGACCTGAGTCAAAGGTTGGTATGGGACAGCCTAGCTAATTAATTTGCAATGTCTTAACTTTGGTACTATCTTGGTCAGTGTGAGTTCCCGAGTTATGAAGTAATTCACATGGCGCAAGAGGGGGCCCAGGATGTGGTAACCAGTGCCACCAGTGTTGAAACCTTAGCGGGTGGTTCCGGGTTAAGCCAGAGCATTGTAAAGGCTTTGTCATGATTTCTCTGTCGGCACACCAAAGGAAGTGTGCTAATGGCCAGGCGCAAAGAGAATATCATGTCGTGTGGGTAAAGTGCATAATCTCTGCAGAGTGTAAAACTATTCGAATAGCCGTGCTCGCGGTATTGAGCAATGCTCGGGAATTACAGTTAAGGGTTAGTTTAATTAAATGGAAACTTGGTTGGGATGGTGGGATTGTCATATGGAAGATTGGGACTTGATTTAGGATTGGAAAGCTTGGTTTACTTGAGAAATCTGAATCTATCTATTCTCGTTATTTGTTTCTGATCTTTACAATCTATTTATTGTATTTGTTCATAAATCTTTGCTTTGTTGCAAAATAGCCATGATAGCCTATCCTTTGGAATAAGCCTTGCATATAGCTATGTTAGAATTGCATTCTGTGCACAACTTGTTGAGTGCTTTATGTACTCACCCTTGCCAACAACAACATCACCAGTTGAGGAGTCTGCATCGATGCTGGAGGAGAAGTACCAGGAAGAGACGAATGTTTAGGGCCCAAGCCTTGTCAGTTGCCTGTGGTATACTAAGGGGTTGTCTACGTTTTCATTCCGCTGCAGTTTAATGTGTTATTTAGCCTTGCGAGGCATAGTCATGTAAGTGGACCATAAGGTCATTCAACTAGTAGTATATATCATATGATGTCTTTCATAATGTTTCCGCTGTGTATGTTATGATATTCACCGATGTTGAGCCTGTGTGCACTAGCGTGATCCTGGACTAGTGCAGTATACACAGAGGGTCCGAAGTTGCAAGTTCGGGTCCTGACAGAAGTGGTATCAGAGCCATACTGACCGTAGGTCTTGACCCTAGATAGTCTGGTCGTCTCCATAGGACCCTCAAAATTATTTTCTTAAGGAAAGAATTAACTTGGAGGAATAATATGCTCTTGACTTATCTTATTCTTCTATTCCTTTCCTCGTCGAAATTTCTCTCTTTTCCCCTGCTGAATTTCCTTCTCTTTCCCTTGCTGGACTGAGTTAAAATCTTACCTGGGCTGTCTTAGTAGTTGACAATATACCACACCTTAGGAGAAAGCATCAAGTGCTTGCTGTCAACCCTGGAAATCATGAAGGAAGGAATCATCGAGCTCATGGAAGGAGTAGATCGATAAAGTATTCCAGAAGCTAGAAGACCTATGCTTCGAGTAGCCAGTTGAAACTCATGTGTGGGAGTCGCGTCTGCTTAAGATAGAAGTGTTACCCCTGTAGGCGGTAGTTTTGTGTGTATAGGTTGAATTGGTTCTTCCTTGATTCTTTGAGTGTGCGTATGTGTTGCAGAGCTTTTAGGCTTATATAAGCAACCATACCAAGTTATTAATATTGTTTGCTTAAGTTATTGGGTTAAACCTATCTTCCCTGCTTTAGGATTCCTGCTTCCTACCTATGCTATTTCCCTCTTCCCTAACCCAGTGAAGAAATCAAGCGGATGGTTCAGATTCGTGGAAACAACATAATTAGTGGAAGCGAAAATCAATCCAAGGAGAATCTCAATAATGGATTAGTTCTTCAACCGTCAGTACAGATGGATATGCAGAGTTTCAGAGAGTTCTTGACTGTTCAAACTCAGTTGATGCATGCAATGATGAAGCAAACGCAGAATATGACCAATCAAGCCAATGGCAACAGAGTGTCCCAATCTGTCATCAATGATCCCGGTTGTTACTCAAGGTTATCAGAATTCATAAGGACTCATCCGCCGGTGTTTTCAGGAAATGTGTTACCTTTGGAAGCGGATGATTGGCTCAAGACCATTGAGAGGAAGCTGTTCATTGCTCAATGTAAAGGTGATGAGAAAGTCATGTATGCTTCTTATCTGTTGCAAGGAATTTCTGCGGAATGGTGGAAGAAATATTGTGCTGTTCATGAAGCCCTGCGGAATATCACTTGGAATGAATTTGTTATTGCTTTTCGTAATCTCCTTGCCCCACCTGGAGACAGTATGGTCACGGTAAATACGAAGCATAATACTATCCCTGCACCTTGTTCGACATCTAAGCGTTGCTCTCTGAAGTGCTGTCAACCAAACAAGTCAGAAGATCGTGCGTGCATTCGCTGTGGAGAAATAGGACATACCACTGACGAGCATGCGATTAATTGTTCTAGCTGTGAAGGAAGTCATTCTCTTGGAGAGTGTCCTATGAGTGACATCACATGTTACCTATGTGAAGGTCGAGATCATGGTCCATCTCAATGTCCCTTAGTTAATGCTGTAACCCAGCATCAGCAAAAGAATCTTCAAGCCATAGTTACTCAAGAGTTGTCAAGAAGAGGTGGAACGTCAGCTGCAAAAGTGGTGCCGCTCAAAGATCTAAAGACACAATACCTTAATCCTGTTGTCCCTCATCAAGAAAGAAGTAACTGGCAGTCACCAAAAGCATGTTTCCTGTGTGATGAAGAAGGTCATTGGGCTAGGGAATGCCCTACGAAGCAACCAGCTCTGACGCAGCAAGAGGACAACAATGTACATGTAGTCGCACAACAGCGAACACGAGTGTGTTACAACTGTCACAAGGAAGGCCATTATGCTAATCGATGCCCACAGAGAGGACAATCATTGTCTGCGGCCATGGATGTTCCAGAAGTTACCTCAGTCAAGTTCATAACGCCAAACGAGAGCAGTAAAATCGCAAGAGAAGTCTGTGCGGAGAATCAATTGAAAAAGAGTCGTTTGAATGAAGACACTGCCCCATTTGACAAATGCTCAAGAAAGAGATCTTGCCTTAAGCTTTGTTATACCTGCAACAATCCTGGGCATTTTGCTAACAATTGCCCTCATAAGAAAGTGATCGCACCAGTTCAAGTCAATCTCAATTCTGTCCCAGTCAACACTTCAGCGCCAACGTCAATCGAGGAAGTTTAGATCGATGACTTTATCCTATGCAAGTGTCATATTCTCGTTTGTAAAGGAAAAGTGACTAGTGATGACTTCCATGTAAAAATTTTCTTGTGTAAAGAAATAAAGTAAAGATGGCTGAGATGATGGAAGGTGAAGTGTTGGAATAAAAGCATTAATGGTAAAAGAAGGGTCAGATATTTTTCTGAGTATGCACCTGTGATGGGGTTCACATGAAAGTGATGTGTGTGCAGTGATGATCAGTATAGTGGTGATAGTGAAGCTTGTCAGTTCGGAAGAATTGTAGTTGCCAGGAAGTACAATATTGCTTGAGGTAACCTAGAATGTGATGGAGTTAAGTTGGAGAAAAGTTTCTAGCGAACGATATTAGATATCAGACCCGAGATGCTACTCCTGAAATGAATTGGTCGTCCGGACATAAGGTTGTCTTGGAGTTTGGTCGAAGAGTTTTGTCAGCTAAAAGCCCTTAAGGTGGAAAAATGGAATTTCAAGCGACTGCGGTTCATGTTGATCAACTAAAAGTCAATAGTGTGGAAGTTGTCAACTTTGAAGATGTACCAGTTGTTAGAGAGTATCAAGATGTGTTTCCTAAAAATCCCACCAGATCGAGAGATCAAGTTTGTTATTGAGTTAGTGCCTGGTACAGCGCCAAAAGTAAATAGACCTTATCGAATGCCTACAAATGAGCTAGTTGAGATGAAGAAGCAGATTGAAGAGTTGCTAGAAAAATGTTTCGCCAGAATCAGTTTGTCGCCATAGGAAGTGCTTATTTTGTTTGAAGATGAGAGCTTAAGGATGTGTATCGACCGTCGAGCATTTAATGAAGTGATGATTAAAAGGGTAAGTATTCGTTGCCCAGGATCGTAATTTGTTTGATCAGTCAAAAAGGAGCTGGAGTGTTCTTAAGGATAGATCTTCGATCAAGTTATCATCAAATAAGAATTCGTGCAGAGAATGTTCTTAAGTCAGAGTTTTCTACGCGATATGGACAATATGAGTTTACAGTTGTGTCTGCTAGAATGATCGATGCCATGGCATAATGTATGAACCTGATGAATGAAGTTTCATGGGATAATTGGACAAGCTGTTGTCGTGCACATAGAGGGCATTCTTGTTATTCCAAGACAAGGGAAGAGCATGCCGAGTAATTAAGATGGGTTCTGGAAAAGCTGCAAGGGTGGTAGTTGTGCGCTGAGTGTGACTGTTGGAAGAAGAAAGTTGAGTTTCTTGGTCATGTAATGGCTTCAAAAAGGGTTGTTGTTGATCTAAGCAAGTGAAAGTAATGTTGTATTGCGAGCAACCGAAGTTTGTTACCTGGATTCGTGATTTTCTGGAAATGATAGGGTGCTACCATTGATTTATTGAAGGATTCTTGATGATTGCGAGACCGCTTAAGCAATTGTTGAAAAATGAGAAGAAGTTTGCATGGACGCCGTAGTGCATGCTTTGAAGTTATTGCATCATTATATTGATGGAAATATGTACAGACCATAAGAGTTCGAAATGCAGACCTTAATATGGAACGAAGAGGATGGTTGGAGTTGATTAAGTGTTATAGGGTTGGGATCCGTTATCATCCTGGTAAGGCTAGTGTGGGTGCTGATGTCTTAAGTTGTAAAGGCCATAGTGCTAGTACACTGATATCAAGTGATCAATAGAAATTGTGCAAGGCGTTTCAAAAGTTGAAATTAGAAGTGGTTTCCTAAGGATTTATAGCTGCTTTGGAAGTTCAGATCAAAGTGGGTCAGAAGGATGAAGGCTTAACCGAGGATTTTACCATGGATGACCAAGGAACCACACAGTTTAAAGGTCGAATCTATGTATCAAACAAGAAAGAGCTTAAGCAGTTGATTTTAGAAGAAGTTAATGATTCTAAAGTATTCAATTCATCCAGAAAGGTGCTAAGATATATCAAGGTCTTAAGGAAAGGTTTTGGTAGCCTAAGATGAAGCATGAAGTTTGCTTTGTGTGATGTGTGTTAGAGAATAAAAGCAATGCATCAGAGATCAGCAAGTTTGTTACAGCCGGTGCAGAGTTCTGAGTGGAAGTAAGAGGCAAATCAGTTACAAGATACCTAACGTTGAGAATTGTCAAGAATCCAGAAGGGATATGATTCCATTTGGGTCATCGTTGATCTTTTGGCCGAAGTTGCTCATTTCACACCAGTTAAGACTACCTATTCAGGAGATCAGTTGGTAGGACTATTTATAATTGTGTGATTGCATGGTATGTCTAAAGAAGATTGTGTCAGATAGAGGTACCCAATTTATTTCGAGATTTTGAAGTAAGCTGCATGAAGCTATGGGAACCCATCCAAATTTTAGCACAGCATATCATCCACAGACAGATGGTCAGACGGAAAGAGTTAATCAGATTCTTGAGGATATGCTAAGAGCTTGTGCTTTAGCTTATGCTACTTCGTGGGATAAATGTTTACCGTATACAGGATTTAGCTATAACAACAGTTATCAGGCTAGTTTGCAAATGGTACCATTTGAGGTTTTATATGGATGTGCCTGTCGTACTCTGTTGAATTGGAATGAGACAGGAGATCGTATGGTATTTGGACCTGATATTCTCAAGGAAGCCGAAGAGCGAGTTGCTATGATTAGAGAGAGGTTGAAGGTAGCTCAGTCAAGGAAAAAGAGCTACGCTGATAACTGTCGTCAAGATTTGAGGTTCGAGTCAGATGATTTTGTGTATCTCAGAGTTAGCCCTCTTAAAAGGTGTCGAAAGGTTTCATGATAAAGGGAAGCTTGCCCCTAGATATGTTGGTCCATTCAAGATTCTAAGCCGTCGAGGAGAGGTTGCTTATCAGATGGAGTTGCCGTAGTTAATGGCAGGAGTGCATGCTGGGTTATATGTGTCACAGTTTAAGAAATTTCTCAGAGTGCTAGCGGAGCAGATGCCATTAGAAGCAATTGAACTGCAGGAGGATTTGATCTTCAAGGAGTAGTCGATCAGAATTTTGGATGTAATGGATCGCAAGACCAGGAATAAGTTTATTCGCTTTTGCAAAGTTCAGTGGAGCAATCATTCTGAAAGTGAAGCAACTTGGGAGCGTGAAGAGGATTTGAAGTCAGAATTCCCAAACCTATTCTTTAGTTAGCCCTAAATCTCGGGGTCGAGATTCTGTTAAGGGAGGAGGTTTGTAACATCCCAAAATTTGCTTTAATAATATTTTATTGGTTATTTGAGCATTTTATGTTTTTCTGGAAATTATTGGATTTTTCAGGAATTTATTTGAATTAATTTCAAATTATGTATATTGACCCTTTGTGAAAATTAATTAAATGTAGACAAGTTTAATATAAAGTTTTGCTAAAACTATTTTATTTGAGTTCAAAATGTCTTAAAGTATTTTTGAGAATTTTCTTGGATTTTTCCTGATAATTTTATTGCCCAAAACAAATCAAATGGCTTTCTGTAATTATTTTAATTGATGAAACCCGGAAAATTCCTATGAACAGTATTGGGCTTGGCCCGTATACTATGCGTGGGTGGCCCAAAGTAGTGCGGCCCGTTTAGCCCGTTTTCTAGAGGGTTTAATCATCGTTGTTGGATCGAGATCGCGCGGGTGAGAACAAGGCGTACCGGTTCGGGACTCGTTTGGATCAGCACCGTTGGAAAGATATCGCGGGTGGTTAGGATCGGATCTCAGCCGCGAGATCGTGACTGGTGGATCGCGATCGAACGGCTATGGTGAGTCGTGTTCACGTAGGTCTCGGAGCGTGTCGTCGCCGTGTCGGAGTCGGTTTCCGCCGCCGTACCGATCTAGGGTTTCCGTTTGAGTGCGCATACCGAGGCTATAAAAGGGGAGGCGGGTACTCCGAGGTTCCCCTTTGTGCGTCGCAGCGTGTGGTCGGAGCCGTTTCGCGAGAGCCACCGTAGAACGAGCCCGGGAGCTCACCGTGGATTGTCGCAAGCGCTGCCGCTAGTTTCTTGCCGTTGTGCCGCCGTCAAGCCATCTTTCGCCGCTTGGGTTCCGGATCTGAGACCGCCGCGTCGCGCTGCATCTGAGCTGGGAAGCAACGTTGCCGTTTCATCGCCAAGGTCGTCGTCTCCAAGTCAGGTGAAGCTACACCGCCGCACCATCATCGCCGGTTTGAAGCTTCGGGAACCGCCAGATCTTCAGCGAACGGTCGAGATCGTGCCACATCGCCCCGTAAGCAGAAAACTTCTCTGGTAAGCGCTGACCGTTAGATCAGAGTAGACGCCGAGGATTTAGCCGCATAACCCTAGATTCGTAGCCGTTGGATTAGTTCTGTGCGGTTGGTTTTGCGCCGCAGGGAGGAGCCAATCGGGTTGCGACGCGTGTCAGGCACGTGATGCGAAGCGCCGTGGACCTTGTCCACGGTGGACCAGACGAGATCCCGTGGACCAAGTCCATGGACCGTGACACGCATCGGTATCTGATTGGCCAGATCAGGGCTGACGTCATGCTGACGCAATAAATCTGTTTTTCAATCTAAAAATAATTCAGTTAATTCTGATTTTCCAATTTCTATATTTTCAGTATTTCAAACTTCATAAGGCTATAACTTTTGCATTTTAACTCGGATTTGAATGATTCAAATTTATAAAAATTTATAAAGTTGAGATCTATTTAATGATGAATTTTATTTAATTTTTATAGTTTGTTTGCTCTCTGTTTTGGTGTTTATTTGTTGTTCTCTCTCGTTTCGCGTAGACGTTAAATTGTGCAACGCATCCGAGGAAGATTCATCGACTCAAGACCAAGGTCCAGAACAAGAATAAGGGCTTTTATAAGGCAAGTTGTGCTTTGATCATGTTGAACCCATGTTTATACAAATGCTATATTGTTTTACTTTATTGCATAGTATTTCAAGTATACAATTGTTTCAAATTAAATTGGGATCTAGTTAATCTACCAATTTAATCTATATACCCTACCTTGTCATTTGTAGGCCATGATCTAATTGTCACCCTAGGATGGTTAACTAATAGTTGGTTAATATTGATAATCAACATGGGCTGATTAGACCGTCGTAGATTGCTTAGTTGTGCCACGACATCATATGTACATGAATCATCAATGATTAATCTTGACTAATGGAATATGGAACAATGATGTGAACTTGTGCGTCATGTGAAGTCGTACAATGATATTGAGTTGTAATGGCGAGCAATGTCACGCAACGATGTTGAATTGTTGATGGCATGTGGTGCTTGGTAATCAACTGGGGTGATAATCATTTGGATTGGGGCAAGTGGCAAGGGGTGAGTATGCCAAGGTGGGCCCGATAGGCAGAGGGTATGTGGATGTCTTGCCCTGATCACTCTAAGGACTTAACCTTGCAAGCCTTTGACCTGAGTCAATCATGCAACCACATATCTGGTATGGGACAGCCTAGCTGATTAATTTTCAATGTCTTAAGTTTGGTACTATCTTGGTCGGTGTGAGTTCCCGAGTTATGGAGTAATTCACATGGCGCAAGAGGGGGGCTCTGTATGTGGTAACCAGTCCCACCAGTGTTGAAACCTTAGCGGGTGGTTCCGGGTTAAGCCAGAGCATTGTAAAGGCTTTGTCATGATTTCTCTGTCGGCACACCAAAGGAAGTGTGCTAATGGCCAGGCGCAAAGAGAATATCATGTCGTGTGGGTAAAGTGCATAATCTCTGCAGAGTGTAAAACTATTCGAATAGCCGTGCTCGCGGTATTGAGCAATGCTCGGGAATTACAGTTAAGGGTTAGTTTAATTAAATGGAAACTTGGTTGGGATGGCGGGATTGTCATATGGAAGATTGGGACTTGATTTAGGATTGGAAAGCTTGGTTTACTTGAGAAATGCTGAATCTATCTATTACTGTTATTTGTTTTACAGTCTTTACAATCTATTTATTGTATTTATTCATAAATGCTGCTTTGTTGCAAAATAGACATGATAGCCTATCCTTTGGAATAAGCCTTGCATATAGCTATGTTAGAATTGCATTCTGTGCACAACTTGTTGAGTGCTTTATGTACTCACCCTTGCCAACAACAACATCACCAGTTGAGGAGTCTGCATCGATGCTGGAGGAGAAGTACCAGGAAGAGACGAATGTTTAGGGCGCAAACCTTGTCAGTTGCCTATGGTATACTAAGGGGTTGTCTACGTTTTCATTCTGCTGCAGTTTAATGTGTTATTCAGCCTTGCGAGGCATAGTCATGTAAGTGGACCATAAGGTCATTCAACTACTAGTATATATCATATGATGTCTTTCATAATGTTTCCGCTGTGTATGATTATGATATTCACCGATGTTGAGCCTGTGTGCACTAGCGTGATCCTGGACTAGTGCAGTATACACAGAGGGTCCGAATTTGCATGTTCGGGTCCCGACATGATCTCACATTCAATCCTCAGCCTGGTGATCCTGATTATCCTAGCTGGCATGATCAAGCCATGGTCACTCCACACTCTGACAAAGAAAGAGCAATCATCTCCTTCTCCTCCAAGAAGAAGCACAAGTTTTAGGATGGTAAGCATGCTGAAAAGGACTTTCTCAAAACGCAAGAAGTAATCTTTTTGGCTATTGATGCCAAAGGGGGAGAAGAATAGTATATATTTAGTTTAAGAGGGTTAAGATTAGAAGTATTCTCTCTGTAGAGCCCCCTATCTTAGTAATCTAAAGCTTGTTATATAAAGAGTTTGTTATATAGAAACTCAAGTCTTTTATGGATCTTACTTTACGCATATTTTTTGTTTATTGGAAAACCTATTCTGAATGTTTCCGATATTGCTTCACATGTTCAATTCATCTCATGCATTCATTCAGGGGGAGTATAAAGTACTTGAGTTATTTGTTCTATCAGACTAACTTTTATCTGCAGAAGAAGTAATCCTTTATAGCTCTGAGCAAAACATCAAAGATATTGTCATCAATCACCAAAAAGGGGGAGATTGAGAGCATCTAGGCTCCCTATTTGTGTAAATTATGCTTATTATATAGGTTTTGATATTAATGACTAAAAAGGATACTCAGTGAAAACCGAAAATAGTCAGATTTGATGATCAAAGCTAAGGTGTTTTTCTAGTTTTGGCTTGGGAGTTGATTCAAGTCATATAGCTAAAATCACCGTACTATTAAGAGGGATTATACATAAGAAATAATCTTGGTTCATATGCAAAAACAGTGAGATTACTTGGAGCATAGTACTTTCATGTTTCTCTCTCAAAAATCCAGAGCTTTATCTTGTTAGCCAAAACAATTCTCTCTGGACCAAACTTCATATTATTCAGGTGCTCAAAGATCCTAAGTTCTAATTCTAACCGAGCGTATACCATGTACATCGGACCGATATTTTCGGTCCGGCGCTGAGAACTTCCTTCACCGAGCGTACTTCATGTACGTCGGACCGATTTTTATGGTCTGACATTATAAATTCTCTCTTGATTCTTTTTCAACCAAGTATAACTATGTTCGTCGGACCAATCTAAATTCTTTCTTAAAATTAGTCTGGCATAAGTTATATTTTCCCTCTAAATAAAATTCTAGTCTGTGTTAAAATTTATTTTAACCAGAAATATAAAGTCTGATGTAGATCAGAATTCCTTGTGTACGTCGGACTAATTTTTCCGGTCCGGTGCAAACTTGTTTCACTCTGATAAAACCAGCAGTTTTCCCATGTACGCCGGACCAACTTTTTCGGTCCGGCGCAAGCATTCTCTTACTGATATCAAAATCAAACAATGCATATGTACGACGGACCGATATTTTCGGTCCGGCGTAAGTGGGTCATTCTGAGCACAACAATGATTTCCAATCCTATGTACCCCGGACCAAAGTTTTCGGTCTGGCGTGTGTGTATACTTTGACTTATGACTCCTATACCTTAAAATTCTAATAAAAAGGGTAGAAGTTGACCTACCCCATCTAACCTACCAACCCCCAACGGGCAAATGGCAGGTGTAACGGTTATCTCTGTTCAGGATCTATATATAGAATGCCTGGGTTCACAAATAAAAAAAAGGGAGCTTTGCACATTCACATCTTTGATATCCTGACCATCATTCAAATCCTATACAACTCTTGATCTTCAGAATTCCTGAGTTTCATTTTCATCAAGAGTTTGAGCTTCAACTCAGAAAATCACAAACATTCATTCTGAACATTTAGAGTACTTGCTCCAAGCTAAGTTTAGGTTGCATCTAGCTACTGAACCAAGAGACAGGGCTTGTGGATAGTCTATTACTCTTAGAACTAGTTGTTCCTAGACGGTTGGAGAAGTTGGTGCGACCTATCCAACAGAGATTGTGGAAGGCTACCATTACTGTGAAAGGTTGAGACTCACCTCACTAGAGTAGTGAAAGAGCCAAGATAGTGAAAAAACAAAAGCTATTGAGATTGGCTATTTGGTGGAGCAATACTTCTGAGGAAGTGTGAAGGACCGAAATGGCGAACAGAGGGGGGGTGAATGGTCGCAAATAAAAATTCCCCCAAAATACTCCAACAAAAAACTCGACAAGATCGCTCAAAAGGAATTGTGAAAAACCCGAAAAACTAGACAACTATGTGTACCCCAAGCTTGCATAGATAAGTACCATAAAATATGTGGGGATTTTTGAGTCACAATCCTGGTTGTCTAGTGTCCAAGATAAAGAGGAATCAATTCAAACTCTTGCTTTTAGAAAGGACATCAATTCAAATCACAAAAGTCACTTTCAGAAAAGCAAAAGCAGAATTCCCAGAACTTGTCCTCAATTTGCACAGGAGGTTGGTGGGTTTCTGTAGCTCACAAAATTTTGAGACTTTTTCTCCCTGTGAGCATCAGAGTCTTGAAGAACTCCACCAAATTTCTCCTCAAAAAGCCTTACAGAAAAAACACGAAAAATCGAAGAACACAGTCTGGTCAAGAACTTCGAGCAGAACGTTTGGGGCTAGGTTTTCACCTCATGGCGCCCAAACGGTACAACAAGTGAACTCCAAAATTTTTCTGCAAGTGGATATCAGAGTCCCGCACCTCCTCCAACAAGAATCACTCAAAAAGGAGTTTTCTAGATTTTTACAAAAATCATACACTGACTGCTGCGCGAAGAACAAGTTCAGAACAAAGTTGGAACTTGAAAGAAAAGATGTTCTCTACTCAATCCAAGAGTGCAAAAGAGATGTAAAACCATATGAACATACTCAAAACATCCAAGAACAGCAGCATTTAGAAGGAGGGGAGGCAAATCCAAATTACTTGAAAGTAAATTGCGGGAATGTAATTGCGGGAAAGTAAATGCTGAATTTAAATTGCGTAAAGTAAAGACATAATGTAAATGCGTAAAATAAATTCAGAGGTGGATGAATAAAACTTTCATTTCTGGAAGGGGAGGTTACAAAGCCTCACATTCATGTGGGCAAAGCTCAAATGAGCATCAAAAACCTCAACACCTTCAAGGGAAGGAGGCTACCCCTCCACCCCTATTTATACTACTCTTGGGCCACCTACCACCCTTGGATGAGTCCCTCAACCTAGAGCACTCATCTAAGGGCTAGGATTAACCCACACACACAGCCATGCAAGGGCTAACCCAAAACCCACACACATACCGGGTTTTCTTGCACGGTTTTCAAAGCATACTACCTAGACCGCTAACCTATCAACTAGACCTCAATCCGACGGTCCTCATTGATCCACGCGGCATCTAGTTAGCATCATCTCCTTTCCTTGTCTTCTTGACTTGCCCGACTCTGCCTCCGATCATCTTCCGCGATCTCCCAACCGTCTGGACCTCCGACGCCTCGCCTAGTCCGGTCATCCTTCGCCTCACCATGACCTAGCACCGCTGTCCCGCAACCATCAAAAACAAGGAAACTCCTCACATAGTAATGCCCACAAAGATGTGCAATAAACCATCCAACTCATCACTACGCGTCCATACGACCAGTGCGCCACTCTGGCGAGACAACTCAAATTGCTTCACTTTGAAAATCAATCCAAATCAAACTCAAACTTGAGCACACCTTGCTCAAATAAAGTCAAATACTCATCACAAACATGGATGGACCTCCACATGGTCCTTCAATCTCCCCTTGATGAGTATATTGACAAACCATACAAAAGGCATAAATTTGAGTTTGAAGAAAATGAAGAAGAAAGCAATTTTAGTTGCAAAGTCAAACTTAGTCCAAAGATAGAAATTAGAACCATGACCAAGTTGACGAAGAGGAATTCAGATTTTAGAGTTAAATTTAAGAAAGAGCAAGTTTTCAACAAAACTCTAAAATCCAACTAAACTTGTCAAATGTGATTATGAGATTATGATCCAAATGAAGTAGTAGCATAGTTTTACAAAGATCATAATAACCAAATAAGCATTCACATTTTTATCTTTTAGTGATGCCTTTTCTACGTTATCTCCCCTTTTGGCAATATAGGCATCAATTTTTTTATGTATGCATGAAATGCAATCGAAAAAGCTTTGAGGATTATCCAATTGATCAAAATGGAAGGATATTACACCAAGCTTGTCAATTTGAAAGATGACTAAACTAAGACATGTCCAAGTGCAAATACGAGCTTAGTTTTGAATATTTCATTTTAGCAAGATTTGACAAGTGCAACACTTAGCTTTAGTTTCAAAAATAGAAGAATAGCCACTCTAAGGATCAAAAGGAAAACCTAGAGTTCAACCTACTCAACACGTTGGGGAATCTAGAAGAGCATACAAGGTCCTTCTGCTCATTTATCACTTAATGCAAATTTTGATTTATCATCATACAAGACATAGCGGGGTGCAAATGTTTGACATTATTTGCATTCTTTACCCACATATGTCTTTGTATTTAATTTATTTGCATTTTCTTTTGACAACCAATTGACTCAAGCCGTATGCGACCATCTCAAGATGAGCTCTTAAGAGGATGGTCTAGGTCAAACACGATGTATTCCAAGTTCATCCCAAGTGCAATGGGAAGCGGTCTTGTGAATACAAGGTGTTAAGTCGTATGTGCACAAGAAGAGTCAATTTTGTTTAATTTTCATTTTTAGCACAACGATTCATGAGCAATTGAAGGACTCTGCATGGATCAAACTAGTTTCACCCAAGTTGCTATAGGGACTCTAGAGAACTCCTAAATTTCTCAAATTATGGCACAAACCTCTAGAGAAGAAACCTAGCAAGTAAAAGCAACAAGTTTCATCAAGTTTTTCATTTAAGGCTTATTTCATTTTAAGCTTAGCAAGTTAAATGAACTTGGACATACCTAAGCTAGTGATTTTCTTCAAATGATGTAGCATGGTGTATAGCATGAAGAAGAAATCAATTGCATAATAGACAAAGCTCATAAAATGAAAATGCAGTCTAAATGCAATGCATGAACAGATTCCCAAACTCCCCTCAACAAATGAATCAATTTTAAGCTCAAATCTGGTTAAAGTTGAGTTATTATCAAGATTAGGCATAAAGAAAACCGAATGAACTCAATAATAACGGAAAAAGCAGAATGAGGAGAAGAAGTCGAGAAACTGCAAAGCTGGATGGCTATAGAGCATAGAAAAGATAGAAGAGACTCACTACGGCTCGGACTCGCTCTTATCTTCCCATGGTGACATAGGAAGTCGACTCTAGATCCCAACTAAGGAGTGCACAGACACTGCCTACCCAGGAGGCCCAATACCGCTAGACTTATAAGGCGTGAGGGAACTCAACCTAGAGAGAAGAGAGAACAACTAATCACGCATGATAGCAACCTAAAGCACAAGATAAGAGGTCAATGCAAGGCATGCCAAAGTCTAAGTGAGTGAACTCAACTCAAGAAAACAAGCCCAAAGTCACCCGGAAGAAACACAAAGAAAAGAAAAGTCGAAGAAAACATATAATACATAATATACAAACCACTCCCTCACGAAAGGCCGTAGGGCTCACGACTCCAAGCTCACTCCTCAAGGCAACAAATCTGGAGCTATCCAAAGGCTTGGTGAAAATATCGCTAATCAAGGTCACTCTCTGAGATCAGCGCGATATCTCCCTTCTCCACATGGTCTCTAAGGAAGTGATATCTAATATCAATGTGCTTGGTCCGAATGTTGCAATGGGTTTTTAGCAATGCAAATAGTGAAGTGTTGTCACGAGAAAAGTGGCACACTCTCTATCTCTAACCCATAGTCCCGTAAGGTCGATCTCATCCAGAGCACTTGGCTACAACAGAATCGGCAACAACATACTCGGCCTCGTGGTGGATCAGGCAACTCGGATCGCTTCCTAGATGACCAAGAAACAAGAGAAGTGCCAATGAATTGGCAAGTGCCGAAGTGCTCTTCCTATCTATCCTCTGACCCGACAAAGTCGGCATCGGAAAAGGCTCTAAGAGATAGACAAGAAGATGAAGAGTACCAAATACCATAATCGGTGGTAGCACGAAGGTACTGAAGATGCGCTTGACCGCTTTGGCGGTGAGAGGCGAGGAGAAGCTTGAAATCGAGCGCACGGACACACAAAGAAATGTATGTCCTACCTCGAAGCGGTGAGGTACAAGAGGAGCCGATCATGCTCAAACTCCTTTTGATCAAGCGAGCTCACCATCCTCATCGGGCTCGAGGACAGCGAGGTGGCCATAGGAGTCATCACCGGCTTCCCATCGGACATGTCGAGCGCCTCGGAGGTCACGGGTATATTTGCCTTGATGCAAGAAAGTACCCTCCGAGTCCGCTTGATTTGGAAGCCAAGAAAGTAGCTCAACTCGCCCATCATACTCATCTCAAACTCTGTGCTCATCACCTCGTAAAACCGAGACACAAGCGAATGAGATGAGCCACCAAAATTATATCGTCCACATAAATCGGACAAGAAGAAAATGAGACTCATGGTGTCGATGAATGAGTTTTGTCTACTATGCCCATTTTGAAGTCATGGTGAGAAGATAAGACTTGAGCCTCTCATACCATGCTCTGGGGCTGCTTGAGTCCATACAAAGCTTTGGAGAGCTTGTATACATGACTCGAAACTTGGGGTTCTCGAACTCGGAGGTTGTTTGACATAAACCTCTTCCTCAATATAGCCATTGAGGAATGCACTCTTGACATCTATTTGATAAAGCTTGAAGCCCGTGGATGCCGAAAATGCAAGCAGGATCCTAATAGCTACTAGACTAGCTACAGGGGCAAAGGTCTCCTCAAAGTCAAGACCGTCAACCCGAGAAAATCCTAGTGCAACTAGTCTAGTCTTGTTCCTAATGACAACTACATCTTCACTCTGCTTGTTTTGAACACCCACTTGGTCCCAATGACATTATAACCAGATGGGGGCTCAACAAGTTGTCATACCATGTTCCTCTCGAAGTTCTCAAGTTCCTCATGCATAGCATTAATCCACGACTCATCAGATAATGCATAACAAATATATTTTGGCTCAAAGGAGGCAACAAAGGCTGAGTGGAGACAGAAATTGGACAAACCTGATTTTGAGTTTGTGACATGCTCAAACAGATCACCAATGATCTGATCAGGTGGATGAGCTTCGATATGACGGGAGGACCGAAGCGAGTGGCCTCTACCTCATGCATGTAAGAGGTAGGAGCAGAGCCACTCACCTGAAGGAGAGCTCGGAAGGCAAGGCTGGTCACTCGAGGTGCGAAATGGAAACAGGAGGCACCTCGGTATAGAGGGAACTGGATCCGGTGGAACACCATCATCTCCATCATCCTCATCTTCTACAAAGATGGTCTCGGAGGGATAAGAAGAGCTCAAACATCGTGTCTAGCTCTGGGCTAGCCTCATCAAGGTCACATCACAGTCTCTATGATCCTATGCGCATCAACACTCCGCACCCTATAGCTACGAGAAGAAGTCGAGTAACCTAGAAAGATACCATCAGAAGAGCGAGACTCAAACTTATCTAGGTTACCAGACTTTAAGATAAAACACTTGCAACCGAAAACGCGAAAATGAGACACACTGGGCTTTCGCCCATACCTCAACTCATAAGAAGTGCGATGCAAATGTGCTCTCAAAAACACGCGATTAGAAACATGGCAAGCAGTAGCTATAGCCTCAGCCCAAAACTTCCTAGGAGTACTGTACTCGTCTAGCATCGTCTTGGCCATCTCAACCAGGGTCCTGTTCTTCCTTTCCACTACGCCATTCTGCTGAGGAGCGTAGGGAGAAGAGAACTGATGTTCTAAACCAGACTCCACACAAAAACTCTCAAAGTAGGAATTCTTGAACTCCGTGCCATTATCACTGCGTATAGCTCGTAATGCACCTGGGAGCTCAATAGACAACCCATCGATCAAACCCCAAGTGAGAAAAGTCTCATCCTTCGAGGCCATGAAGAATACCTAAGAGTATCTAGAAAAATCATCAACGATGACAAGAACATACCACTTCCCTCCCGCTGATCGTGCACTCTAGCCGGACCAACGGTGTCCATATGTAAAAGCTGTCTGGTGCATCACCATCACTACTGATCGGAGGATGAGAAGCGAGAACCATCTTGCCATGTCGGCAAGGAGAGCAAACTAAGTCTTTGACCATCTTGAGTTTGGGCAAACCCGAATGAGATCGTGGTCGCTAACTCGGTCAAATGATCAAAACCAATGTGACCAAGTCTCCTATGCCGAAGGAGAGATCACGGGACTCGAAGCAATCAAGCATCGAAGAGAGTCTCCGGAAGAAGCGAAAAAATCAGCACGAAAGACTCTCCCAAATCTAGAAATCCCAAAACTAACCCTCCCGATGAATCAAGGATTCTACAGGCATTACTCTTGAAGCTTACCTCGAAAGAGTCATCGATAAGTCGAGAAACAGAGAGCGATTGTATTGCGACTTACTTACTAAGGCAACATCTTTAAGAATAAAATTTTGGTTAATGCGGATGGTACCTTTAGCAATGACTCTACTCAAGATGCATCCCAAAAGTGATTAACTCATCACCGGGGCTCGGACTAGGAAGAGAACCAACGAGAATCTCCGGTCATATGACGAGAACAACCGAGTCAACAATCCAAACATCGCCCTTCCCCATCCGAGCGAACCCGATCAAGACACAAGAGAGAAGATGACTCAATCTCGGGATAGAGTGAAGACTTAGGAACCCAATCTTGAACCATACGACACCTCAGTTACCGACCACGAAGAAGATCGACTCGAGTGTCTCTCGACGCTCAACTCTCACACGATCGGAGCAACTCGTAGATAATCTAGGAGTCAAAAGCGGGTTGGCACGCCGTGGTGCAAAAGCCGACCATCCCGAGAAGGCTGCTGGATCTCCTACCGAGAAAACACCTCACGCCGCCGATATCTACCTCGATGGGAAAAATGAGGAATATCAAGAGGACGGCGGAAGATCGACTACTGAACACTCCGGACTAAAACTCAAGAACTAGCATGAAAACCAAGTCCTGGACGCCGCCCAAAAACAAAGCGACTCTCTAACTTTGTCTAGAAGCGGTGTGTGTCTTAGGAGCACTCAAAGTCCAGGGATGACCACGAATACCCCTAAGAGCGACAACACGCTCACGCCGAGTGATCTTGGCGCGCTGAAGCGTAAATCTACTAGGTGACCATCCTTCTTACGGAAGGTGCATGTGTACTTCGCCTTGCTAGAGGCGAAGCAATAGAGTAACACCCTTCTCGGTCAAGTCCTATGGACAACCCAAAGAGACCTAAACATGGTGGTACTCACTCTGGGAGCTACCACAATCTCACCACTCTTGGAGCCGCGCACAATGGTGGGAGGATGCGCCGAAGCGTGCTCCAAGGGATCAAATCCTAGACCTTGATTGAATCTACTAATCTTGGATTGGTCTAGAATAAGATTGAGCTTCTTCTTGCCTCCAACAAACTTCTCGAGAGTGCTCATAAGATCTTGGCAATCTCGGAAGAAAGAAGCACAAGAAGAACAGGGGAAGGAGAGGAAGAAGAACCGGAAAGATGAGCTCTCTCAGACGTGCATTTTTCTCCAAAGACGGTGCCTCAATCTTGAGGGCCTCACAAGAAACGCAAGGAGCATCTCTAATTCTATGGGCTTGGTCTTCTAATTTCTTCCTAAGCTCGACATGGATTTTATCCAAGTCCCCACAATCTCAAGACATCGCAAGCAATATTTTTGTGACTTATCTAGTAAGTCCTTAGCAAGTTTAGCACACTTGACATTCGTGGTTTCATTGTCAAGTTTTAATTGCTTACACCCTCACATGAGTATTGGGTCCTTAGAAGCATGTGATTCAAGTTCATTGTTTCTAGCGAAAGCTTCCTAAGGTGTTCGCTCATGGCATCAATTTCGCAAGCAATTTAGGGCAATTAGAGCATGATGGAGTGGAGTGAGCATGAAGAAAACTAGCCTCAACAGAATAGCATCAACAGAACTAGTGCTAGCATTCTTCAACCTAAGACCATCAAGTTCAACAAGCACACTATCATGTATGGTCCTAAGGTTCTCCAACTCCACAAGAATAGCATCACACAAAGAGCAATCATCGGTGACTCGGGAGGAGAAGATCTAAGTGAAGCTAACTCCGAGTCAAGGTACCTACTTCCTTCTCAAGCTCCGTACACCTAGCTCTAGCTCTAGCATGAAATTTTCCTAATTTGCGAAAGCTTCGTTGAGTCGGTCATAGGAGGGTACCTCGTCCGAGTCATTTGAGAGCTCGGAGTCGCCGATGTCGTTGGTGTCGGCCATGAAGCACATGCCGAGAAGTCGTCGCCGCCTTTCTTCTCTTGCGGATCATCCTCGCCTCGTCGCTCCATGTCTCCGTGTCGGAGAGGTTGATGTCGCTGCCGCGGCGAGGACGCGGTGGAAGAGCTTCTTGTTCTTGGAGAAGTTGCGGTACTTCTTCTCGTCGCCGATTCACGAACCGGAGGCTTCTTGTTGCGGTTCTTGTCGGTGTAGTCGTTCTTGCCCGAACCGCCAACGCCGTTCTTGCCCTTCTCCGCTTGGGGACAGTTCGCTCAATGTGGTTGGGGCCACCACACTCAAGCGGTGATCATGCCACCTCTCTTCCTCTCTCTCACCCTCTTGTATGCATGAGAAAACTTGCGGCGAGAAGAGCAAGCTCATTTTCGAAATTTTTCCAGCTTGGTCATCGCTAGCTCGCAAAGGGCGGAAAGAGAGAAACCAATAGAAGGATCGGAAGAAGAAGATCCAATGGGATCGGTGACCAAAGCTATCGATCGAGATTTCGTCTTCCGAGAGACGACATCGATCTCATGAGTCTTGAGGCGGGAATAAAGCCCGCCAAGAGTCGAGTCGATAAGTCGGTGGTGTCCTTGATGGTGGTCACCTTCATCTCCCAAACCCGAAGGTCGAGTGCGGTCAAGAAATGCCGAGCATTGTCCGAGTCGGTATATGCAACCAAGCGCTCGGAGGTCGCCAAAATCTTTGTAAACCGACCAAAACACTCGTCGAGACTCTCACCGGTAGCGTTGATCAAACTTGTTGTACTCGCGCTTGAACTGTCTCCTCCACGCCTTGATTTGAGTAGAGCCCTCATGGTAAGCATCGAGGGTTACCCAAATCTCGTGAGCGGAGCGAAGGTGAGAAATCCTATCATACTCACATGGCTAAGACCTCAGTATGAGAATGTTCCTTGCCTTAGCATTCGCCTCAACGTCAACCATATTGATGGCCGTGACATTTTCATCGCCAGGAACCTCATACGGGAGTTTCACCTTCGCCATATCGTAGCCCCGGCGTGATGTATGACTCCATCCGGGACTTCCAAAAGGAAAATCAACTCCATTAAAGATTGGAGGCTTGGTGGAATATTTGTCCGTCGCCATGGCTCTTGAGACCGGTCAAGATCTATGGAAGAGCAAAACCGCTCGATACCAATTGAAGGACCGAAATGGCGAATGAGGGGGTGAATGGTCGCAAATAAAAATTCCCCAAAATACTCCAACAAAAACTCGACAAGATCGCTCAAAAGGAATTGTGAAAAACCCAAAACTAGACAACTATGTGTACCCCAAGCTTGCATAGATAAGTACCATAAAATATGTGGGGATTTTTGAGTCACAATCCTGGTTGTCTAGTGTCCAAGATAAAGAGGAATCAATTCAAACTCTTGCTTTTAGAAAGGACATCAATTCAAATCACAAAAGTCACTTTCAAAAGCAAAGCAGAATTCCCAGAACTTGTCCTCAATTTGCACAGGAGGTTGGTGGGTTTCTGTAGCTCACAAAATTTTGAGACTTTTTCTCCCTGTGAGCATCAGAGTCTTGAAGAACTCCACCAAATTTCTCCTCAAAAAGCCTTACAGAAAAAACACGAAAAATCAAAGAACACAGTCTGGTCAAGAACTTCGAGCAGAACGTTTGGGGCTCAGTTTTCACCTCATGGCGCCCAAACGGTACAACAAGTGAACTCTAAAATTTTTCTGCAAGTGGATATCAGAGTCCCGCACCTTCTCCAACAAGAATCACTCAAAAAGGAGTTTTCTAGATTTTTACAAAAATCATACACTGACTGCTGCGCGAAGAACAAGTTCAGAACAAAGTTGGAACTTGAAAGAAAAGATGTTCTCTACTCAATCCAAGAGTGCAAAAGAGATGTAAAACCATATGAACATACTCAAAACATCCAAGAACAGCAGCATTTAGAAGGAGGGGAGGCAAATCCAAATTACTTGAAAGTAAATTATGGGAATGTAATTGCGGAAGTAAATGCTGAATTTAAATTGCGTAAAGTAAAGACATAATGTAAATGCATAAAATAAATTCAGAGGTGGATGAATAAAACTTTCATTTCTGGAAGGGAGGTTACAAAGCCTCACATTCATGTGGGCAAAGCTCAAATGAGCATCAAAAACCTCAACACCTTCAAGGGAAGGAGGCTACCCCTCCACCCCTATTTATACTACTCTTGGGCCACCTACCACCCTTGGATGAGTCCCTCAACCCTAGAGCACCCATCTAAGGGCTAGGATTAACCCACACACACAGCCATGCAAGGGCTAACCCAAAACCCACACACATATCGGGTTTTCTTGCACGGTTGTCAAAGCATACTACCTAGACCCGCTAACCTATCAACTAGACCTCAATCCGACGGTCCTCATTGATCCACGCGGCATCTAGCTAGCATCATATCCTTTCCTTGTCTTCTTGACTTGCCCGGACTCCGTCTCCGATCATCTTCCGCGATCTCCCAACCGTCTGGACCTCCGACGCCCTCGCCTAGTCCCACCATCCTTCGCCTCACCATGACCTAGCACCGCTCCCGCAACCATCAAAAACAAGGAAACTCCTCACATAGCAATGCCCACAAAGATGTGCAATAAACCATCCAACTCATCACTACCGCGTCCATACGACCGGTACTGCCACTCCTGGCAGAGACAACTCAAATTGCTTCACTTTGAAAATCAATCCAAATCAAACTCAAACTTGAGCACACCTTGCTCAAATAAAGTCAAATACTCATCACAAACATGGATGGACCTCCACATGGTCCTTCAAAGTGCTCTAACGGGTACGTAGGAGTGATCTCTGAACCTCGGTGGAAAATCATTGAGTTCTCCTATTTTTGTTTATCATTGCTTATTATTCTCTTATTGTTTCTCATTCGAAATTCCCTTCCTTACAAAGTTTTCTTGAACAAGTGTTGTGCTGGACTTCTATACTAATTGCTTTCGTTTCTATTTTTATTGAGAAAAGTTTTTCATAATAATTAAAAAGTTTTAAAGTTGCCTATTCACCCCCCTCTAGGTCAACTTGGTCCTTACATGCTCGGGTTGGAGGGGGTAATTGAGTGGCATTTTACGAGTAAATAACATCAACTTCAAAGGTTACTTTGTTTAATGTCAGCTGGCTCCCCACGAGAATCCACGAGAACGTTGCTCCTTGTTGCTAGTTCATTTTCATGTTAACTCCTCGTGAGAAGCATAATTGGGTCATTTTGAGAAACTAGGTGTTTGGTATAACTTCATGAGATCTGGACGAGAAGCTGGGAGTAGGAGCTATACCAAACAGGCCTTTCATATCTATTTTTTATAGCACTAAATATAGAAAACCATAGCATCCCTGGAATCTTTGAAAAATTATCTAGCTTTCTCAAGTAATGGACGCAATTTAATTCAGCTAGCAACTAGACCTAACAAGCATATTAACACAACTAGGTTTGGCGATGACTGTTTTCTGGAAAACAGCCTTCTTCTAGCTATAACTTTCCAACCGCTTAACCAAATTCAACATTCTTGTACTCTAGTGAAACTTTAGATAATTATCTACACTTTTCATAATTTGGAGTAGCCATGAAACAAACCGCAGATGCTCCAAAAGTAACCTCGAAGAAAGAGACCACAATTTAACGAACCCCGATTACTGTCAAACACCTTTCCGATGCCACCCAACTATCCCATCTATATAGATAATATGACCACGAGATCGCTCAACTAGTATGCCAACAAGATGAATACCATCCTACGACTTATACCTACATCCCGAAGATTCGAGGAACTGTTAGAACTGGCGTCGCCTCCCCTATCTATGGCTGTCCAGATCGAGTATGGCTCAGCACACATGACAAGGCTGGTCTAGCCCATTGTTTTTTTTTAATTTTGAGATATTACATTTATCACTTTGAGTGTACCCATATACTAATTCTAAGTTACTCTTTTATCACTTTAGGTATACCTATGTACTAATTCTAAGATACTTCAATATGAACCATATAAAAAAATACAAAGGAGTCTATAGTCTTCATCATATTTTGTAAATACTTTTATATTCGCACATAAAAAGGTGTATATCCAAAATAATGTACATAACACGTCTTAAAAAAATGTACATACCACCTAGATAATTTTATGTACTCATATATTACATGTATATATCATCCCACCTTACGAGGTAATCTCATCGTGTGAGATATGATATTAGGATAACTACAACCGAGGCTAAGAGCCCATTCGGCAGGGATTCAGCTATAGCTCCTCATTGATTCTGCTCCAACTCCTTCGAATTTGGATCTTCTGAAGAATCAAGAGCTTCAAAGAAAAGTGTTCGGCTGGCAGAGGGGCTCCTAGATTTGGCCATACCTCGGCGGTGGTTGGCAGCACGAGGTCGAGGCGACGGGGACGGGGAGCGGGGTCCAAGCGACGGGGATAGGGAGCAGGATCGAGGCGACGGCGCCGAGGACTGAGCGGGGTCAAGGCGGCGGGAACGAGGACCGAGCAACGGGGACGAGGACAGAGCAGCAGGGACGAGGCCAAGTAGAGAGTCAGAGTCGGAGTCGGAGGAGCGACCCAGAGGCTGATTCTCGCGTGTAGTGTTAAATTGGAGAATCGCTCTGTGCTAATTCCGCTTCCAGTGAGAGGAGCGCGAGGCTGTTCGGTAGAGCTCCGGCTTCTCTGGGCGAGAATTCGGGAGCCGGAGCACTACTGAACGGGGCAAGAGTAGAAAAAAGGCTCCTGTATTTTTATTATTTTATTATATAATACTACCGAGCTGGTTATTATTAGGAAATACCGAATCGCCGTACCGGCGTACCCATACCGCCATACCGGCATGGCTTAACCGTGGAACGTAGCTACTCAGCTAATTAATTTACCCAGTCTATCCCTAAGCTAATTAGTACAAGCTCGCAATATGTGGGCTACAGAAGACAAGCACCTCGTCGAGGTCGGCCTTGGGCTCGTCGCCGAACAGGCTCTCCTTGCCATCCTCTCTCCTCGCGTACGACAGCCCGAGCCGCGATCGCGCGCGGCGGAGGTCGCCGACGCCGGCGCTGGAGTCGGGCCCCGTGAACACCCCCATGACGGCAGTGAGCGGCGGGCCGATGAGCAGCCCGTCGGCGCCGAACTGCGGCCCGCCCCGCGCGTAGTCGAACAGCGCCGCCCCGCTCCCACCCACCTTGGGCAGCACCACGGGCTCAGCGCCGGCGTCCGCTCCTCCTTCCTGCGCCGGCCAGTAGAAGAGGAAGGCGTCGAGCGTGTCGTAGTAGTCGTCCGTGCTGCGGTACCCCTCCGGGCTGAACCCGCCGAACCTGAACCCGCCGCCGTCCGTGTAGCCGACGACGACGCAGGGGCCCTTAAAGTCGCAGCGGCGGTGGAAGTCCATCGCGCTGAAGCCGTCCACGGTGGCCTTGTAGCAGCACCTGAGCTCGCGGCCTCTGAGGTGCGTGTTGACCACGAGGGACGCGGGGAACGGCGGCTCGACATCGTGGTATTGGAACTGCTGCGGCGGGGTCGGCGCCTCAGCTTCTTTCGCTCTTCTGCCCCAGTTGAAGAGGCTGCGGGGAGTGACGAAGGTTGGCCTGGTCGGAGCCATCGCCCTGCCGCTCGCCATGAACGCCATGCGCGCCGATCGCTTGCTCGAGTGAGGAGATGAACAGAGGACGGAGATCAACTACTCGATCGTGCGAGTCATGGCTTCGATCGTGGGCACAGGCTCCTTATCTGTTGTGTGGCAGTTAACAAGAGGACGATTACACGTGTGACGAGCCGGTTGGCTGGGGCTATCTCGGCTGATCTCCGGTGCCCAAGAACTCTCAATTTCCTTGTAGCGCAGAAAAAAATGTCGAACCAACGTTCAGAAGGAAAAGGTCAGTTTTTTCAAGCAAGAACAGCTTCGCGTCTTCGCCAAGTTGACTGCAATCACAAACATGTTTAATTCGGATGTCCTATCATTCGATATTCAAATCACACACGCGTATGTATTTTATACAATTTACAAACTCTTCCGCTACCATTCGCTATTCTTCTTACAAGTGGTAGCGGCAGAAATGGAGAAGTTGCGTTGGGGAGGAAAATGTTTCAGAACTTCGTAACTAGAAGTGTATTTTTGTGCAATTTACATACATTTTCCCCTCAATCTACTAATCGAGTGGGAGTGGCGATGAATATGGAAAATAAAATTTAAATCTTTCTGTAACTAAAAGTGTGTGTGCCATAACCAACCTACAAAAATATTGTTTCAAAATTAAATCCCTTATGAATTTGAGTCATGTTTGGAAGCAAGAACTTTAAATAAATTTGTTGAAAGCAAAGATATGGAATTCTCCGTGATGTTTTAAGAATTTCGTAAGAGTGGGATCCTGGAGAAAAGCTTCCTAGTAGGATTGAGCCCCAGCATTTTTTTTTCTTTGAGGGACAGCTTGGACAGGGTAATGTTTTTTTGGTTTAAGTCAAAATCCCATCGAAGCAGGGCAAATTCCTGTTTGCCTTTCCTTGTCACCCTATAAAAGAAATATACCCTTCAACATTACGTGTATTTTTTGTGTGAACAAGCCAAACACTTTATTTGGATTATTCCTATGTTTTCAATTCCAACATGAATATCGTATTTAATTCTTGCATATTTTTTTTTGGAATAAGGGCATGTTGGGCCTGCTAATGGTCTATAATCCAACCCATTTCTAATTCAAATCATAACAACAAGCTGCACTATTCTGAACCAATCCCATCCACTAATCATTCCTTAGGACCTAAACCAATCCAACCCACATGACACTTTAATCCAAATCAAACCAACCCATTTTCTTAATATAGCTTCATACCACTTTCCCAACCCATCTCCAACCCATTTGCCTAATATGGTTTTTTTCTCAACTAAGTTATTTTTCTTTGAATACTAAATATAATATAATTCAAAATAGATTAAATAATTATGAGATTGACCAAAAACAACACTATTTTTTTTCAAAAATTCAAACAAATTAGAGAAATTCCATAAATTAAAAATGGTTAAAATAGGGGAAAAGAGAAAATGCAAATAACTAACAAAAAAAACTCAGGAGAGTGAGGAAGAAGAGAACGGCGGCGGGAAAGAGTTGGCGAGCCAAGGAGGAGATAGTGGTGGCGGGTAAGCGCAGGTGAGCCGGGAAGGAGACGGTAGCTATAGGAAAGCACAGGCAAGCTGGGAGGAGAGGTTAGTGGTGGAAAAAGCATAGGAGAGACGAGAGGAGAGGCGGATGGGAATATTTGTTTGGATGACTTGAGGGTTTGAGGCTAGGCACCTAGCTCACGGCCATGAGTTGAACCACATTTGCCTCCCCCATGGGTTGAAACCATTTAGAACCCAAAAATATAGATTTCACACCAAACTAAACCTTTTACACTACAAACCCAACCCACATTAAATCATTAAAGGCCTCCGTCCATTCCCACTGTCTAAAGCCCACCCAAACTAAAAACCAACCCACTTAATCTATTTCCACCCAAACCATTAGGACCCTTATGTACAACCTATGCTATCTGCATACCTCTCTATGTTATCTATATATAAGACTAAAGACAGCTTTTACTGATTGTCTTATAAGCTGTCTTTATAGGATCCCACAAATTTTTAATTATTGCATAAAGAAAAGTATTTGTTAGAGACGATAACTCATATAATAGTGTTCTGTCATATCTATATTTCTTTGTTTCCAAAGTTTGGATCGTCTCCTCGTCAAGAGACAACTAATCTCTCTCCTTATTCTCCCTTGTATGTTAACAAAAAAATCCAATGTAAGAGATAAAGAGACGGCTAATATTACACCTTTGTACGTACCCTATTAAGGATTTCTATGAAAATTTAGCCATTTTCTATAAAAATCCAACATTCCAAGCTTGGTTCGTATATAAGTTGTTGTTAGCGCCAAAATTTTGTAAGGCATGACCAATTTGTTAGGCTAAGAATAAAATTGGATATTTTCGACCGATATTGGCTAAAAAGGGTAGGTTGAGGTAAAATTGGGAAAATAGCTGATATCAGTTCTATCTGTAGGAGATTGAGGCCGTTACGAATTATGATTGATAACGCATCTGAGAAGGATATGATCAGCCTACATGCTATAAAAGGAACTAGAGGCGAATCAAGAAAAATAACAATCAATCAAACAAATCGCATGTACTTTTTATCTACTTTTTCATGTCAACTAGCATTAGCCTTGTAATTTAGATATCTTGTAATTCGTCGTTGATCAATAAAGTTGCACATCGCCGATTGTTGATCTTCTTCGGTTACACCAGATTTGATTTTCTCCGATCTTGTTGCGCATCGCCTCTTTCAAAAAAATCTACCTATATTAATCATCTAATCAGCTCTAACAAGTTGTTTAGACTTATCATTACTTTCGATTTAATCGACCTTAAATAGCTGTTCAGATCCTTGCCGACCATGACGTTAGATTGACTTTGAGCGTATTTTCCATCAATCTTGCCGATTGCAGGATCAAATCGGTTGGTATGCCTCGAATCAGAATTGAACATGACATTTGAGTGTGTTTGAGCCGATCAATCCTTCATCATATTTTTCGGCATCAACAGTGGTATCCATCTACCGTAAAATAGAGTACCAGAGACAGATGGGCACGTAGTCTAGTGGTGGGAGCGAGGGTGTTCGTTCCTACTTACCCAGGTTTGATCTTTAGGATCAACACGATGTATCATATTTATTTAGAGTATACATATGTGTATGTTTACTGAGAAAACGTATGCTCACGTTCCGTGTGACCGTGGAGCCTCAGTTTCTAGTATGTGTAATGAATGTGTATACGTGTGTGTTCATAAATAGTATGATTTCTAGCGTGTGTAGTGAATGTGCGTGGGTATATGCGCGTGTATAATGTGAAAGAAACCGAAAAAAAACCCGGAGAAGGGCAGGATCAGGAAAGGTTTTTAAACATAAGAAATTCTTAAACCCTAAGAAACCTCACGAGATTCCCAGAAGCCGCCGCCATGCCTCCAAAGGGCAAGAAGAAGCAGCCGGCGGCCTCCCCGCAGCCGTCCCCACGCACCCCATCCACCCGCGCCCGCGACGGCGGCACCCTTGACCTCCCATCCGCCGTGGCGGCGGCGGCGGCTCGTTACCCGGCGCTCGTACCCCGCGGCGGCGCCGGCTGCTTCGCCGGCACCATCGCCGATGTGGGTCCCAGGGGCGGGAGACGCGGCGGCGAGGGGAGGCTCTGGCTCTCCGAGACCGCCATGGTCGGTGCCGGGCTGCGGCCTGGGTGCCTCGTCTCCGTAAGCTCGTCGTCCTCCTCAAGATTTTAGGAACGCGTTGTGTGCCGTTTTTTTGACTAAGCACTACACTTGTTTTGTAAATGTGAATCACAATGGCTCCATTTAGTATCAGTTCTTTCTATTAGGTTGTCGCCATTGTTTGTGTATATCTATATCATGATGGCCCGTTGGCTTGTGGAATTTAGATTTGTGTTGTGGTTGAGAAGTTGAATTCATCACATGGCACCGAAAATAATTGCTGTCTTATGAGCCAAAATTTGGCTTCTTTTAGCAATTAGTGATCCCAGTATGTGTCCAACTTGTGCAGTGCTACTTTGCTGTATTTAAATACACGCGGGATTGCGGTATCCTGGTTGTAAAATAATAAAATTGACCTTGAGGGTTCCCATGACTTCCAGTGAAGTACTAACACACTAGCTTACTAGCATCTGTGTGTTGTTTTGGATAAACATGCTGATGTCTTTGCCTTGTTTGTAGGTATCACTTATTTCTTCAAGCTGTAACCAACTGGATGGCTTCCCGTTTGATAGTTTATTTGAGGAGTGCAACAGATTCTTTGATCTTGATGTGGACAATGATCTAATTTATAATGAAGCTGGGAGGAACTTTGTGGTTGCCACAGTTTTCCCCTCACGTGAGGTATGTGCCTTTTCTATCTTTCCTCTCTTGACTCTTGATGTCTAAATGCTGCAAATGCCAAACTGTAAAAGGTTTTTGGTTGGGTTGTCTTACCAGGCTCAAAAGAATGGCATCAAACTCTCTTGGGATCTTGCTTGCATCCTCGGATACCCTTCAGTAGGCCGTTCTTTGTTTATTAGTCCCCTATATACATCTCAAGCCCAAACACAAACTGATGGTATTGATATTTTACGGGTGATAAAATGTAACAATCTTTACCTTAGTCTAGTTCCACCTAAGGTTGGACCTTCCAGCCACATTGAATCAGAGTCCAATTTCCATCCTGTAAGAAATGGAATGGTTATGGAGTCACCTAAGAAGATTATCTCAACTCCGCCGCACAGGAATGAAGCCCATGATGTTGCATCAAACGGTGGCTCGTCATTGTGTTTAGAACCAGCAACTGCGAGATCAGCATTAGCAGATGAGAAGGTTAATGCGTTGCTGCAGACTTGTGCATCACGGTGGCTCACTGGTAGGCACTTATTGAAAGGAAACTATGTTCCTCTTTCGATGTGTGGGAAATTGTCTATGTTCGTGGTTATGGGAGCAGAGTTAGATGGTTCTGCTCTGGATGTAGTGCAGGAGAAGGACATTTCATTGTCCAATGCAGAGGTTTCTGCTAAATTGGAGGAAGCTCCAGTTTCATTCCTTGTCGACAGAACCACGAAAGTTTATCTTTCTGATTCATCCTGCTCAGAGGAGCTTGGGTCAGATAAGTCAGACTTGCCAGCCGAATATTCCATGTATGCTGATACAAGAAATGAAGATTCCACCTGCGCTCCAAGACTTGGTGGGTTATCTAAAGAGTCTGCACAGATAAAAGAAATAATTTCAATTTCACTGACTGATCAAATTTGTTTGACAAGGTATAGTGTGAACTCATTTGTTTCCCCCTTAGATCTATAATTTATTATTTCAATTAGTAATATGTTGATTCATTTTTTTCATGTACGCTAGTACACATGTCAAATTTAGGTACAAAGGTGTTCTCCTTCATGGTCCACCTGGAACAGGGAAAACCTCGCTTGCTTCTTCCTGTGCCTATGATGCAGGGGCCAACCTTTTTACAATCAATGGACCAGAGATCATTAGTCAGTATTATGGCGAAAGTGAGCAAATGCTTTATGATGTTTTCAGTTCAGCTAAGCAAGCTGTACCTGCTTTGGTTAGATTTTTCTTCTAATGCTCAGCTACTTCCTTTTACTGTCATGTAAACTATGCTTGAAACCTGGTGCAGTTACCTCTTTAGGAGTCTAGATATCATAATTCACAACAATGTTTTTTCCTTTTGTATTGCATGGAATGGAAAAGGAACAATCTTTTGATGACTGTTGGAACCTCTGTCTACAAAATGAATAAATGATAGGCAGCCTCAGATAGTTATTCGGTCATGGAAAGTTCTTTACCACACAGTTAGATTTTTGGTGAATACTGTGACATTGTTGGAATCCTAGATGCCTGATTGTCTTGATGTGCTACGCTGTTCTTAAAATTTTCGTTCTTTTTTTCTTTCTAAATTGATGCACCCAAACTTATTACCCTTCTCACTATTTCTTGTGATCATCTAAACTGGAAACCAAACCACTGTATTTGACTATAATAGTATGCCATCTTTTACTCTTCTTATAAAGCAAAATGTCCCTTATGACTTATGATTACAGATTCTGAAAGTTTTATTGTATTTCTTTGTCCTATGATGCATAAAAGGGAGCTTCTTCCCTTAAGCAGACAAAGTGTTTAACCGAAGCAATGTATTCCCTCCAGTCGTTAAAGACAGTCGTTCTAGCCGTATTTCTTTGGTTTAACAAAGAGTGTTGTTGTGCATGTTTTATGCAAATCTGGTCAGCATTACCCCTATAATCACCACCACTTACTCCCTATATTAATCATGATAATAATGACCTCAACTCCTCGTGAAGGGTTCTTGTATTCCCAAAGCTAACAACACATGTCATGGTGAGCTGGTGGCTCCTCGAGGCCAATGAGCGTTGTTCTTAAGAAATCAATTCTAATTAATTATCAAAACTTTAATTTGGGATAGAAGAAGAACTCAGCAGGGGCCTTTTGGTAAAAACTATTTAGCCTTGGTATGCATAAAATGTCCAAAACGTCACTTATTAGTGACTGGAGGGAGTATTTGCCTGTACAGTATTCTGTTTCAGTGCTCATCTTTAGGAGCATCTCCACCTTTATTCTATTTGGTTTATTATATTTGAAGTGAAATTTATCTCTAACTTGGTTTCTACATAATCAAATCTAAAAAAAATGGATACAAACCTCTTTTCCAATTAAGATCAGTTCCTTTTTTTTTAATTGAGGTGTTTCCCTTCATCATCTCTTAACAATTGCGTCTAAATCGGGACAAACATATAAGTATTTATTGTACTAAGTAGCAAGGTTATGGATCAAAGTATTTAGTTAGCAACGGTTTCTATACTACAGAGAGGAAGTATTTAGTGTCCTAATTAGTTTTTTTTGGCACAGCATGTTACCATTGTCACAGTACCATGGATTAATCACATGTATCTTAATTCCTTTTAGATATTTATTGATGAATTGGATGCAATTGCTCCAGCACGGAAGGATGGGAGCGAGGAGTTATCTCTTAGAATGGTTGCCACTTTATTAAAACTGATGGATGATATACACCCTAGTGATCGTGTTCTCTTGATTGCTGCTACGAATCGGCCTGATAGTATTGATCTTGCATTGCGACGTCGATTTGATGAACAAATTGAAATAGGTACAATGCTCTGATGTTACTTATGTACTTACTACTTACAAAGTTAAAGATGTGGATGCAATCTATTCTACATATATATCTTGCTCTATCAGTTATTGATGAGCAGAATACATGAAAATGTAGTAACGTCATGCATTTAGGGTTGGCCTAAACAAATGTTGCTAAGGAATGGATTGCTTTGCATCATAAGTTCTTTCTGAAAGAAGGACTTTACATACTTCTAGTTGTCATCCCACGATGTGGTTACTTTGTATGGCTTCAGTACCTATTTTCTGTAACCTCTGCTACCTGAGGTTGGTCATGTGCTTATAGATGATATCAAATTCAATATGAACATCTTCAATTCGAATGTTGCATATAACATGGTCGTCCAGTTGATAAATTGTTGAATCTAAAGTAAAGTTCGCTTGCAGGAGTACCATCTCCAGGACAGAGGCTGGACATACTTGACAACCTTCTAACTGGAGTCCGCCACTCTCTCTCTCCTGAGGGACTTGAATCCCTTGCTTTGGCCACTCATGGATTTGTGGGTGCTGATCTAGCTGCACTCTGCAATGAGGCTGCATTGAGTGCTCTTCGCCGTTATATCAGCCTAAAAGAGGATATAAGCTCATTGTCATCATCTCTCTCAAAGTTAACTATGTCATTGGAGGATGTTCCCTGCACCAGTATGGGTGACGGCACAGAAAGTAGTGGACCTGGCAATAAGAAAGATGGAGTGTTATTGTCAGTGACCACCGAGGACTTTGATAAGGCTAAAATGAAAGTGAGACCAAGTGCAATGCGTGAGGTATCATTTCTATCCACCTGACCTGTCCATTTAGTGCTTTGTTGTGATCTCTACTCTAAGGAACTTGCTGTTGGCTTCTGTCGTAATACCTCCTTGTTTGTTAAGCAACGTTTCTCATCTCTTTTGCTTTTTTTTGTGTTTATGTCAACCTTACCATTCATGAACCCCAACTGATGAGCGATTAATACTAGAGAAGTTGCAAACTTGATGCAAATCGATATAATTTTTTGTCATAACAATTCAGTTGAATGCAAGGTGCTTTTGATTGTTTCGTTAATGTGCTTCATGGATGTATTGTACTGTTGTTATCTTCTTGGAAATAAACACACTGTCAGTAGATATGTGATCTGTAGTGGATAAAACACTGTTAATGGCCCAATCATTTCCTGTACAGGTAATGCTTGAGCTTCCGAAGGTACGATGGGAAGATGTTGGTGGCCAAGCAAGAGTCAAGAAGCAGTTAATTGAAGCCATCCAATGGCCACAGAAATGCCCAGAAGCGTTTGAACGTATAGGGATCCGGCCCCCTAGAGGATTGCTGATGATCGGACCACCAGGTTGCAGTAAGACATTGATGGCCCGTGCTGTAGCTTCTGAAGCAAAGCTGAACTTCCTTGCAGTTAAGGGTCCTGAACTGTTTAGCAAATGGGTTGGTGACTCTGAAAAGGCAGTGAGATCACTATTTGCAAAGGCGAGAGCTAATGCACCTGCAATATTGTTTTTTGATGAAATAGATGGGCTTGCAGTAATTCGTGGGCATGAAAATGATGGCACTTCAGTTGCTGATAGGGTCCTCAGTCAGTTGCTATTTGAAATGGATGGTAAGTTTTAATCTTGATCCATGATGTCACTCCAGCAACTGGCCAGTATTTACTCAGGGAACAATTTAATGGAATTATTTCTTCATTAATGCTAGAAGACAATTAGGTGTGTGATGCACAAACCAAGCAGCAGAGTATTGGATATGATGTTTCTAGTCAATGGTAGTTAATCACTAGCTGCATCTGAAACTTCTTTGGGTTCTACTATTTGATGTCTTATGCGTTTGATTCTCGCTATAAGTAACTTGATGCCTAAATAGTAATAACATTTAGGTGGTGATTCTGGGCGATGTTTTATTAAATGAATATCATGACTGCACAGAATGTCTGCATAATATAAATTGAGCAACTAACAGTAGTTGCTAGTTAAAATTGAGGCAGGGGCCTCTTATTAGACATTAGTTGCTTGGGTCTCTGCCATTTTCTTCTCTTCTCAATCACAGATGGAATGTGCTGATGACCTGCTATCTAGACTCCTTTTGCTATTTACAAGCTCTGAAACTCCTATTGATGTTTAGGTTCCGATCATGTCTAAGGTACTATGGTTGCAACAGGTTTGGACCAAAGAATTGGTGTTACTGTAATTGCAGCTACAAATCGTCCCGACAAAATCGATCTTGCACTTCTGAGACCAGGTTACTTATCCAATCATATGGATTATGAACTTTCATTTAATGGCTTACATACATTGCTTGAGATACAATTGTAATGCTTTCTACGGTCTGTGGGTTTGACATTATGAATGATGTGTGCACTAGGTCGTTTTGATAGGCTGCTTGATGTGCAGCCACCAGATGAAGCTGATCGTGAGGATATTTTCCGTATTCATACACGCAGCATGCCGTGCAGTCCTGATGTCAACCTAAACGAACTTGCTAGACTTACAGAAGGCTACACTGGCGCGGACATAAAGCTTGTCTGCAGGGAAGCTGCTATTGCTGCGCTTGATGTACGCTACCTGTTATCTCCTGATTATGGTACATGATTGTATTTTCGCAAAGAGATTGTAGTTCACTTATAAACTGTCTCAATTTTCACAGGAGAACTTTGATATTCCAGAAGTAGAAATTAGACATTTCAGGTCTGCAATTAACAGAATAAAACCGTCAGATGTAAAGTTCTACCAAGAACTTGCAGTGCGATTTCGCAGATTTGTTGATGATGCATCAGGGAGAAAGCAATAATGCTGGGGAACATATTGGACTAGCCTTTTTGTAGCCCAGAAGATTCTTATCTTATGCGTAAATAGAGAAGTTTGTTGTAACTTGTAAGTGATTCCTTATCATCTTGTACATCACCATCACGGCTTCATTATTAACATGGGGTGTTTGCTTTTTATTTACCAGTACTCTGAAGAACAATCGGCGCGAGAGTACATTCCTCAGTGTTTCACAGCAAGGATGCTGTTGGTACGGTGTATATTGTAATAATTATTAGATTGGGCCTGTAAGCAAGCAGAATTGGGTGTTTTGGCATAGTCTGCACTTGTGCTCTTGTTTTGATTGCTGTATCTAATTACTATTTTCCATACGTTATGTTGGGTGCTTTTGATGGGTTTTTACTCCTAAGAAATCTGGCCCATGATAACTGTTGAGTAGGATTCTTCTCCAGCACTTTCTGTAGCAGGAAGAATTTTTTTTTCTGCTGGAGGTTACTTTTGCAAGTTCAAGAAAGGCATCTTTACAATTGTGCGACATCCTGGAAGAAAACCGAAAAATAGAACCGTTTTGTTCGTTCTTCCCAATAAGCTGAATGCAAATTTTGCCTGTGGGGTGGTTTATATCAAAATTGCGGTTCGTATGGTTTCCAATTTTTTTTGAGGTTTGTATGGGAAGTATTTTTTTTCTCCTTGATACATAAGTAGCTCTCCGGCGTGTTCTCATGGTGGGGTGCTCATCGCTAGGGCATGCCAATTTTGTTTTTAAAAAAAAAAAAAAATTGGCCAAACTATTCATTATAGAAAAAAAAAACAACAGACGAGATATAAATGCACATACACCTACGTCTGCGCTCATCTTTGCGAGACGCCGGATTCAAGACTCTACCTGATCGCAAAGATGATTCGCTCATCTTTGTGAGACGCCGGATTCAAGACTCTACTTGATCGCAAAGATGATTGCACGCTGGTGGTTGTTCAGAATGAAGATTCATACATGGAAGGTGGCTGTCGCCGCGGCAGGGTGAGAGTGGGAGGCTGGCTGCTACGCTCGGGTAGCATGGAAGGCGTTCTGTTGCGGTGGGCTACGCTGTTCTTACGCTGGTATCAGCTAGTTGTGCTCTCCGGACAGGTGTTGCCTGCAGCATCTTCGGCGGTGAGAGAAGACGTCAATTTTGCAAATGCAGGCTAAGCTCGACCTGTACGGTTCTGTGATGGCCGTCCCTGGCATCACCGAGGAGTCGAGTGCTGTGGATAAAACAGATTCTCGCAGGTCTGAGGTGCGGCTAGGTGGTCAGTAGCAACTAACAGGTAGAAGAAGTAGTACTCTTTTGGTAATGTACTTAGAATCGTCGTAGGAGCAGTTGTGTTAGTAGAATGATACCTCCCGTGATCATATTGATATATGTGAAGCTAGCATGTGTGTAAGATGCGGCAAATAGATGTGCCTATCCCCTCTTTTTATGTTATCTACCATGATGAAGACCATGAGTTATGCATCTGTTGTTATGCTCTTGTGCTATTGTTGTTTCTCTAGAATGAGACGATGGTATGCTTCAGTCTGCTCAATCCTGGAGTCAAATAATATCGTTTGCTTGTGGGAATCCGAACCAGCGAGGAAACAAAATTAAATCACAAATTCAAGATGGGCAGTTGCCAAAACACAAGTACGATTGCAATTTCGCAGCCTCTAAAATACTGAACTAAACATGCAGAAATAGGGGAGGAAGAGGATGGCAACTTAGCAAGTGATTCCTGTGTTTTCTTCTTACCTACAATCGACTGGAATTCATACACTTGAAAAAGTCAAGTCAAATGCAGTATTTCTTTTTGCGTTCACATGGGTCCTGATGGGTCTTAATGGGCCTTACCCAGTTTGACCGCAGCCACACGAGCTCGGGGCCCAAGCCCAGCCCACACCAGACGCAGACGCATACGCATGCGCACACGCCACGCCCCTCCTCTCACTCCGCGTATATAAACCGCCCCTCCAACCCTAGCGCCCACCATTCCTCTCAGGTGTTTCCCCCCTCCTCGCCGCCGCCATCCCTTCGTCGCCTCGCCTACGCCTACGCCTACGCCATGGGGAGAAGTAAGCTCGCTCGCATCCCCTTCTACGCCCATCTCCCCTCTCTTGCTCCTGTAACGTTGCTCTGCCCTTGGTCCGTGCGATGTGTAGGTTGATGCGCTGTGCGGTAGATTTTTGCTTCCGTGCCTAGGTCTTGTTAGATCTGGCTGTGTGCCACCATGTCGTTGCGCGATCTGATGGGTTGTGAGCAAGCTAGGGTTTCGCTTTTTTGGCTATTGGTGACGAGTTTCCGGGGTCTAGCTTCTCTGCGCGTATGTGATTAGGTGTAAAAAATAAGACGGATGCCGTGATTATTTCGTTGAACATGTCAATTATGTTTCTTTTTAATTTCTGGACACCTCATCGGTAGCACGGACCGTCTTGTAGGCTACTAGGATCCCCATGGTTTGTAGAGAATTTCAACAACAACCAAGCCATTTGTCTCAAAAAAGTTGGTGTAGGCTAGCAATGGAACACAATCAAAGTCAAAAGGCCCTTAAACCTTCGATCTTAAGTCATAGTTCTGTTACATGAATTGCTAACTTATGAACTCGTATCCAACGCCAACTCTTTGGGTACATTCCAATCTCTCAAATCTCCTTTAACTGTTTCTTCCCAAGTCAGTCTCAGAGGATCTCTGCCTCTTCCTATGCTTTTGAGACAGCTTAAAATTCCACTGCGGACCAAGTCTCTGGGTATATTTCTTGTAGAGGATTTTCTTGCAAAAAATTTCTTTTTGCGTGTTGTGTGGATTATGCTGGGTTTCTGATTATGCTGTTTTCTATATCAGGTTGTGTCATGTTTATCTCATTAATTGTGTTAATTTTGGTGTTAGCCTTTGTAGAGACTTTGATGCCTGTATAAAGGGGATTGGATTCAGCATGGTTGCTAGCGAATTTTGTTTATAGCAAGCATTTCTGCTTCGTGTGTATGCTGTGATGGTCATCAATTTGTGACTATGCTATCCTGCATGCTGTATAGACTTTTCTATCTGTGATATTTTTCCATGCCTGAGTATTCTTGATAGTATTATGCGGACCATATTAGTGCAAAATCTGATTAGTCACTAGCGAAGTTGGGTTTTGTTTTGCTAATTGGTGATGCTTTTTTTTCTGTAGATAGATTTATCTGTATAGTTCGGTGTGAAAATGTGATGTATCTAGTATCTACAATTATTCTGTGAAGTATGTAAAATATGTGATGCTAGTGTGTACCATCTAAAGGGGTAGTACTGTAGTAGTATCTCCATGACCCTATGACTTTTAGAGAATTTGTTTAGAACAAGAAATTCTGCATGATGTATGGGTATGTTGGTGGGTTTGTTATTATGCTGTTGTCTATATCATGTCATGCCTTGATTATCTTTATTATTTGTGTTAACTTATCGTATTAATTTTTATAGACATTTCATTTGTATGGTCTATAGGGTCCCTGTGATTTGTAGAGAATTGTGTGATGTATGAAGTTGATTTCTGGTTATGCTGTTCTTTATGCCACGGCATGATTATCTTATATTTGTGTTAGCTTTCGTACATGCAACAGCAACACTATTATAGACTGTATATAAGGGGTTAGATTCACCATGTTTTCTAGGAAATTTTGATTTGATGATGACTGATTTGTAACTATTTAACTATGTTCTCATTTGTGCATCAAATATGGGTCTCTCTCTTTGATTTTACCTAAGTAATTTGGTTGGCTGATTGAACTGAGCATTATTCTTTGATTATAATGGTTTTCTCGATTGAATGCTTAGAATTATGTGTCCTGTATGTATAGTGTTGGATTTTTTATAATTAGGGTGCTGTGTTGTTTCTCTGACCAGGACCTGCTAGGTGCTATCGCCAGATCAAGAACAAGCCGTACCCTAAGTCGAGGTACTGCCGTGGTGTCCCTGACCCCAAAATCAGGATCTACGATGTTGGTATGAAGAGAAAGGGAGTGGATGAGTTCCCCTTCTGTGTCCACCTGGTGAGCTGGGAGAAGGAGAATGTCTCCAGTGAGGCTCTTGAGGCTGCCCGCATTGCTTGCAACAAGTACATGACCAAGAATGCTGGGAAGGACACCTTCCACCTGAGGGTCAGGGTCCACCCATTCCACGTTCTTCGTATCAACAAGATGCTCTCGTGTGCCGGGGCTGATAGGCTCCAGACTGGAATGAGGGGTGCTTTTGGGAAGCCTCAGGGCACCTGTGCTCGTGTGGACATTGGTCAGGTCCTCCTTTCTGTGCGCTGCAAGCAGAGCAATGCTAATCATGCTGAAGAAGCCCTCCGTCGTGCCAAGTTCAAGTTCCCTGGCCGGCAAAAGATCATCCGCAGCAGGAAGTGGTACGTTTGAAATAAGTTGTTTGCTTTTCAACTTGCTGTTTATGTCATTGTATTGCTGAAATGCTGGAATATGACTTGTTTGGATCAAATTTTCCATTTGTTTTTTTTCAGGGGTTTCACCAAGTTCGCCCATGATGATTATCTCAAGTACAAGAGTGAGGGCAGAATCGTGTCTGATGGTGTCAATGCTAAGGTGACAAATTTGTTCCATACTTCTATTTATGTTTAGTTCGGCTGTTCTATTTACGTACTGGACTGTAAAATTTAAATGTCAAACTTGAATAATCTTCCTATGTTATTTAGTGGTTTAATCGATTGTACTGCTTGTTATGTTTAGTTCAGTGTTTCTGTTTTATTGTTCTGTACTTAACATACAATAAGTTCAGCTTAAATAATCTTGTTATGTTGGTTGTTGGTATAATTCCATTTTATCTGCTTGTTGATGTCAGTAAGTAGCACACAATCTGATACTGTTTCTTCTTTTGGCTCTTGTGCAGCTGCTCGGTGTCCACGGTCCCCTCGCTAAGCGTGCCCCCGGGCAGGCGTTCCTTGCTGATACAGTTGGGTCTACCGCCTAGACCAAGTGTTAGTAGTTCCTTCTGTAGGCCAGTTTGATATGGAGGTTTACATATCTACAGTACCTTGTTCGAACCCTTTCGACAGATCGTTATCTACAGAGCTACATCTCGTCTGAATCATCATGCTTGGTACATTCATGAATGATTTTTTATGTGCGTTTGTTCTGGTGCTTGATTATGATATTGTCGTCTCAGATCATCGAATAAGTTGCGGTTGGGTTTTGTTCATCGTCTGTGTTCTTTTCCTAATAGTGATTAAATTATAGCATGCCTTTTGTGACGAAAGCAAATGTTGGGTACATGTTTCCCTTCCCGGTAAATCAAAAGTTATGGCCGTCAGTTTTGCTGTGATTTGGTTTCAACGTTGAGGAGGAATGGTCTGCTTTCCATCACAGTGGCTATTTTCTGTTTTGCACTGCTTTCCAGTAGTGCCGTCTTGTAGGCTAGGTTTATGGTCTACACGTGGCTCGTTTGCACTGGTGCTTCTAACTCTTCGGTGTCGAGAGCACCTAATCCCAGCTCGGAAATCGCAACCCCCCTAATAGTCAAATTTTTTTTTAACTTGGTCAAACAGTGCGGTCAGTTTTATCATTTTTTATCTTTGATCGGTTTATATTAAAAATTAGCACACAGCGGAAAATAAAAAAATTCATGGAAAATTGTAGAAAATGTTTGAAAATTTGTTAAAACCCGGTAAAGGCCAAGAAAATTAGGAAAAATGTTAGAAAGTTATAAAAAATATTTCGGCATATCTTTTTTATATTTTAAGACAACGTTAAGTTGTAAAGTATACATTTTATAATAATAACACAACTATGAAAAAATATGAGAAAATTCCGGCATGGGCTTTGCTATATTTTAGAGAATCTCATATTGTAAAGTAGACATTTAGCAATAATATCTCAACAAATAATCTTTCATTTCAATACCTTTTACAAATCAATTCAACAAGTCGATAGCTCAATGTCCATAGTATATAACATTTCAAATTAACATTTCTCACCGAAAATGAATGTTCGCACTTTGCATAGTTTCACTGTCCTTCCATTGTAACACATATGCCATGTTAGACCTACATGAATGCTATGTCAATAAATAATCGAGTTGCAATGAAATGAAACATACAAATGAAACATTACCTTTGGGGCTATGGGTAGTATTGTTGGGTGTATAATTAGTTGGCCATGTTGCATTCGGTGGACATTATCACCAATCCTCATGTAGCTAACAATTACGCCTTGTATTCGTGCCAGCTTTACTCCGTCCCTAGGCTAGTCGTTTGCCACTGTTGGTGCATGGCATAATAGTCGGAATCTTACCACTCATAACCTATTGGGTGGGAGGTTGTGCACAAGCATCCGGGATAGCGTAGTCGAAGTGGCTACATGAGCCATAACTCCTTTGCGTCTCGGCGACGCTGTATGAGCTAGAGCTATCCTGCGGTGCATCATGGCTATGTCAATAGTCCATTCCCTTTCCTATAGTAGTCATCATCTGTGATTGTGGACCGTCATGGTCTTCGTCTTGTGTGGCATGAGTGTACTGCGACTCACCACCATCGCTATTATCATTGGACTCTTGGTACGGCGGGTTCTGATGATCCTCAGGAGTGCTATCAGTCGAGTCATCACTCCCTACATAGTATTCTTTATCTGTGGGACGCTTCCCCTTTCCTTTTGAGGGAGTTCTTTTTGCGGTAACCCTTGTCTTCACTGCTTGGTGCTTCCTCTTCCCTGTATAACTATCACCCACTGTCCTGTCTGCCATTCGGGAATGCTTACAACTCAGTATTCTTTTGCAACGCAGCATGGTCAATCGGGTTTGTCACAAGGTGTGATGGGAGGGGGTGTTACTCTATGTGTCCTCATCAAGCAAGGGGTTAGCATTGAACATCCCTTTCTCCATCCACTGTTGGATTGGATTTTTAGCGTCGCACAGTGTAAGCTCCATAAGACGCTGGAATGGATTGTCTTCAGCTATGCACCTTTGATTTTCTTTGGCTTGAATTCGCAGTTGCATATTGTAGTTAACGTACACCAACTTATAGAGCTTCTTGTACGATAAGCAGTTGCGAACTTTCATGTGGATGAACGCAAACGTACTTCAATTGCGCTCGCATTCGCTAGAAGAAGCGCAATGCGAAATGATCCGCATGGCAAACTGCTGGAGCATGGGTGTGTGTGCTGCAAGTTAACGAAGAGAACAGTAAGTATCGATGAGAGTGGCATGACATTTAAGACGGCATAAGGAAAATACTAGAGAAAGTTTTGGTATCATGTGCCATCTTCTCAGCTAGAGCACTCGCGAACGTTCCAACATTCCTTTCTGAAAAGATCGGCCTCGTGAAGAGCTTGAACGTCGCTATCATTATCATCAGTCAGCGCTTCAAATGCATCCTGGAGATCCGGCAAAAAGGTGTTGTTCGTGCCATATGTGTAGGGCATTTGGAGGTTCAAGGTGGCAGCTGCATGAAGTTCAACAAAACATGTTAATATAAGTATCTAACATATGTGCAACTACAAGATATTTTGTTCAGAGAAGAATGTATTACCGGCTTTCATATAAGTATCGTGTGTTAGGTCGGCCATTCTTGGGTTCACGACGTCCATGTACTGCTTGAATGTAGCTGGAGCGTCATGGAACAAGCTACCATATTTCTGTCGCATGATGTTGTACCGTAGTAGCACCTTGCTCAACATAGGCACCACCCTGTCTTGATCGGCGAAGCGCAGGAAGGTGTACAATGGTTCTACGGAGTTAACAACCGATCAAAGGTTGTCCTATCAGTCTAATCTTGAGAGGCAGGAATACGTGGACCTCCCCTCCACGGTATGAACAAAGTGAGATAATAGAAATATTTTCGAAGCCATCCATTGGAAGAACTTGTCCTTGCGACGAAGGAAACTCTTCAAAAACATGTACTTTGTTCCGAATCGAGTAGCATTTCACTTGACCAACTCGCCCCTAATATGCTTTTTCATCATAACGTGAAGCTTCGAATGGTTGTAAAGTCATCGGGAGACTTTTCTTATACTCTCAATCACAGAGGCGTATTTAGGGAACTCTCCAATCTGCTTGAGCATCAAATTAATCGTGTGGGCCACACGATGCTACGGTGCTCCCGTGTGATGAGCCTGTATGTATTTTTGTAGTTGGCACCGTTGTCCGTGACAATCTACAGAACATTTCTTGGACCTACACCGTTGTCCATGACAATCTACAGAATATTTCTTGGACCTACCTCGTCGATCATTGAGGCAATTTCATGTGTCAACAAACAAAATGAAAACCTCCATTACATAGGATGAAGATATTTCCCATCTAAATATTTCCTCCGTTTCGTTGGTTTTGTTGGTGTCAAAATATTTCTTATCTATATCTCGCCCACTCGGAGACGGGACACCCTCGCCTGTAAATAAAACATAGGATGAAAATATGAGCTATTAATTGACGTATAACTGAACGAAAATTTGAAAGCTCACTTACCTTATTTTTGAGTTTCCCTTACGACGCTAACAAAGTAGGGATTGTCTGCTTTCCTCCCCGCGATACCAGTCGTGTAGAAAAATTTGTCATAAGCCAAGCCACTTGCCTGCTTCGCATTCCTCCCCTTCTATGTCTATTGCCTAGTTTCAATCCTTATTTGCACAGGGTCACAAACCGTGCCAAGGTTGTAATCCCCCACGACCGATCTTTCCCCGTTGTGAGGAACTCCGAAACATCTTACCGCCGCCACCTCTTCTAGCCCCCTAGAGGTGCCACTATCCCCATCGTTCTCATAACTGCCACCTGCCTAACTGATAAATTCTGCCTCCCTCTTGGAGGTAGCCATGGAATGCTGGACTTGCTACTCCTCATCAACATCACCTGTGTAATCTGAATATACACTTCTTCTCAGCGGGGAATCTCCAGCTGCTGCTTCTATTCTGAGGCTCTTGTCTCTCTTTCCCTTCTTCTTCTCCTTCGTCCTGTCTAGGTCACGCTGAAAGTACTCGCGAACTTCCGGAGGAACTAGATTGCAATGGATGACATTCGTACTGTGCCCTGCCAAGTGTTGCTTTAGTCGGGTTGTACAGCCTCCTTTCTTCTCTTTGTGATAGTAATTGCATCGAAATCCGGTCCCCAGCTTGTCGCCGTGCTCCCACACCATGTCGCCATGGTCTGCCATCTACTAATAGAAAACAACAAGAAGTAAGCATGCCTGTAGTTTACGTACATGTATATATAGAATCGGCAATTGAGCAGGGTCTTTGTAGATACAGGCATACAATGTATAATAACAATAATACCCAATATCTTGACAGGATCAGGGAGCCATCTGCTGCCACTAACTAAACATTATACTGCATTAGTGCTTCCTACGCACCAGATTAGACCTCAAATCTCAAATAATCCCAGATCTCATATTCTCATACTCCTATGTGCATTAGTGATTCATGTGTCCCATCGCTTCTCTACTGAAGCATCAACAACACCATCAGGACATGCTAGTCTTCACAAACAATAGTTCCAGGTTCAGATTGAACTCCAAACAAGCAATCAAGATAGCATATTCAGATTGAACTCCTGCTAGACCGATTGGTAAATAGCGAAAATCGATCGGTGAACCGAAAACCGATCGGTAAATAGCGAAAATCGATGCTGCCGTCGCATACCACGCGCTGTTCGATTTTCGCTACGGGGAAGTGATTATCAAGGCTTACCGATTGATTTTCATGCTCCAGAGACGAGAAGTTGCCCGACAGTGGGTGGATCTAGCAGAGGGCGGCAGCGAGGTTTTCTAGGGAGGAGAGGAGGGTCAGGACAGGATTTTTTTGCTATCGGAATGGTAGAGAAGACATTTAAAAAGGTGGGTGAACTTTGGTGGGCTGGACCGGGCTATTGGGTCCAAAGAGTCCTTTTTTATTATCTATATTCAGTTTTGCTCAAAAAAGTCTCCTAAATTTGGTTTTTCAACAAATTTTCATGGCAGATGTTAAAAAGATATTAATACTAATTACGTAACTTTTGGATAAATTTTTTTGAATTTTTGAATTTGAATTAGATCGGTTTATCGACCGGTTTCGTTTCTCGAGTCGGGCTGATACGGTCAAATTTTCGTCGATATTTCAAACCCTAGTTGAGAGCATTGTTATCAATACCTTATCAGTATGGTTGGTATGTACAATTTTGTTATGTAAACCGGTACAAAGTAGTCTTATATACTGTACTGGCTTCGATAGGTCATACCGGATTTGATTCCGGACAATATTGGTCATATTGGCTTCGATACTATATAATACTTGTCACACCGGTGGAGTTGATAATATTGTCTACTGAACTATATATTATATTTGATAGTATTACTATGTATTTGGAGTAATATTATAAGTGAAATTTTGTGTACGTATAATTAAACATATGCATGTTTATAAATATATACAACAACTAAGCCTTTTATCCTAAACATGTTAGGTAGATTAGTAAAGAAACATAATTAAAGTCAATAAAACCCCTAAACTTTCAATCTTAGGTCATAGTTTTGATACATGGATTGTTAATTTCCATGAACTGTTATCTAACTGCAAATCTTTAGTTGAGAGACCTCGATCTTAATGCAGAGATAGTCACTGCCGTGTCTCGTATTATAGTGACAATGGTTACTACCAGAACAAATTTGTACGACACATTTTATCGTGTGAAGAGTCTACCGCTGGAGCTTCCCAATGTTGTTTGGTGAGAGGATAATTTGACTTCGTACCTTTTAGATTTGTACAGTAGTACTCTTTCAGCATCTGAGCGCTGATGCTGGATAAATCAGTCAAAGTATATGTAACAAAGGGGGGAAATCGACAACCCTCATCATAAGTTACCTCAGGGACCTTATTTTCGTTTATATTCCCCTCCAAGTCGCATGTTAATCCTATTTCTCATGGTTTTCATTTCCTTTCTTACTTGGTTTTTAACCATTTGAGTGAATTTAGCACTTCTAATACACGATTTCAGGCACTGTAATCATTGAAGAACAAGCACAAAAATAATGAAAACCATAAGAAATAGCATTAATGTATGTCATGTGGTGTTTGAATGGTATAGGCATTGTTTGTTTCGACTTAGGCTTTTTTGGTTTATAACTTAAAGCCAATTTTTTGGCTTAAACAACTTAAAAGTAGACTAAACCAACCTATTTGGCAGACTGGCTTTTGTTGGATTGGTATATTGTTGTGAAACATGAAATATCCAAAATACCCTTATCGCATATTTTCTGTTTTGAGTTACAACATAATATCGATGAACACAGAAATTATTAGAACTAAATATCAAAATTCTCAATTAATACAAACACTTGAATTGCTGTTCATACAAACAATCATCTATGATTGAATTGCAAAACAAAAACATAGTCAAAATTATAATTGCTGTTGATACAAACAATCATCTTTGATTGAATTGCTAAACAAAAACATAGCTAATATTATAATTGTTGTTCATCATCCATCCATCGTCCTTCCACCTGGACAGCACGACGGTGGCGCCGGGGTGGAGGACGCCAGTGCGGAGGTGGAGACCGCCTCCCGCTGCGCCATGACCAGATTTGGCCGCCTCCTATCACTCCACGACCAGATCCGTCTGCCTCCACCCGTGCCACTCCCGGATCCAGCCGCCTTCTGCTGCGCTACGGCCGGATCCGGCCACCTCCTGGATCCTGCAGTCTCCCACCACTCCACGCCTAGATCTGGTCGCTTCGCACCGCTCCACACCTAGATTCGGCTGCCTCCACCCGTGTCATGCCTGGATCTGTCCGCCTCCTATAAGCTGGTGATGAGGTCGGTGTCGGTCGCGGGGAGATAGGGCCTTCGGCGTCGAGTCAGGGGAAATCAACAACAAGGCCCTAGTCGCCCTTTAGGCAATTCTGCCAGTGGGGAGACGTGAGTGGATTGGAATAGGAGTGGGAGAGGATGAGGTGGAAGTTTTATATATGATGGCATTGGTGGGTAATTTTGATAAAGTTGAGTGGCAAAGTTTATTTTCTTCCGGCAAAAGCCAAAAAAGCACCATTTTTCGGCTTATGGCCTATAGTTGTAAAGTGACTTAAGCTTTTTTATAAACCTAACTAAAAAGCCTTCCATTTGTTTGGACTTTAGCTTTTAAGCTAGAGTAAAAACCAAAACAAATATGCCCATATTATGTTTGGGAATATATTCCCCTGATGTATATTAATTATTGGCTGTTGTGTACTGCTTTGTTCAGTTCTCTTATCAATTGCTATTGTTGTTACTAGGGGTGCAATCAGTTCGGATAACTTCTGACCGATCGACCGACCGACCGAATGGGTTTGGTTCGAATTCGGATAGTTGTTGGATTCGAAATTGGTTTCAGATATTTTATTTTCATATTTGGATTCGAATTTGAGAGATCGCTATCCATCGGTTTGAGATATTCCAAGTTGATTTTTAGATATTTTTGAAAAAATAATTCAAATATCCGTTATCATCTGACCAGTAGCACTTTGATCGGCCCAATAGCACAATAGAATAAAAGCAAGATGGAGGTGGGTGATGACGCTGGGCTGTGGGCCACCACCACCACACGCCACCCGACGGGGCTAGGCTCCAAGGGCCCCAACTCTGATCTCTTCCGCATCCTCATCGACTGCACCTACCGTGGCGACGCAACCGTTGCCATGGCCGCCTTCGACTCCGCCGTCTTCGACCCCGACACAGCCCCCGCCTCGCCGCCCACCAGTACAACCAGCTCCTCCACCTCCTCGCCGCCGCCAACCCCTCCTCGTTCCCCAGCCCTGCCATCGCCGTATCTTCTCCTACATCCGAGGCCACCATCACCTCTCTCGCTCGCGTCATCGCCTCCGATGCTTTCAACCCTACCGTCGCCGACGAGGCCTTCGAGCTCGTGGTTACCATGAAGGAAAAGTACAGCGTCACCCTGTGCATCCGCTCCTACAGTCTCGTGCTCGCGGCATTTCGGTGCACTGGGGAGGCCGACAAGGCCTACGCCGCTGAGGCCCACATGGCGGCCTCCGTCGTCTCGCCTGAGGAGCCCGAGCTTGCCGTCCTCCTTGATATCAGTGCGAAGGCTGGGGACGTCGAGATAAGGTGTATGAGTATAAGCACAAGCTGAGACGTGCTGTGGATTGCATTGAGTGAGGATGCTGTAGAGGTGTTGGAGGGATGGTTCTGGGGCCAGAAGGCGGTAATGGCCGGTAAGGCCAAGTGGGATTCCGGTCGGGTGAAAGGTGCCATTTTGGCATTTGGTGGCGGCCGTCATCAGCTTGTGTGGCATGGTGGATGCTGCAGCGGGTGGGAGTTGGGGCGGATGGTGAGTAGGGGGGTTGCAGATGCCGGCTACCATGTGTTGATATTGTCACGGAGGAGACACAAAGGTTTGCTGCTTCTGTTTGCTTTGGCCCTTGAGAGTGAGACAGACCAAAACAAATTTCAGTCTCTTTCAGGTATACATCCCCTTTGCTGTATTAACGTGTCTATGTAGCTAACTAGCAATTTGGACGCGGCGTGCCATGCCGCGGGCGCTGCTCTCCACATGAGAAATTTGAGTTTTTTTTCGCGAAAAAGGCTTAAACGTAATGGCAAAAAAAGTGGGAAAAACGTATTTTTTTATCGGGAAGAAGGATCCGTACATTTTTTTTCCGACGAAAAAGGACCTAAACGTAATTTTGATTCTTTGGAAAAGGACCCGATCGCAGGCATCTAAAATGCATAAAGGACCTAAGTGTGATATATATATATATTTTTAAAAAGGACCTATTTGTAACGTAAAAGGACCTAGACGTAATTTTTATTTTGTGGAAAAGGATCCGAGCGAAAGCCTCAAAAATGCATAAAGGGCCAAAGCGTAATATATATTCTTTTTAGGAAAAAGGACCTGTTTGTAATTTTTTTACGGACAAGGACCCGATTGTAATTTTTTCTTAAAAAGGACCTATCCGTAAATAAAAAAGGACCCATCCGTAAATATTTTTTCGGTTCGGTTTACACGTGCATGCGCTGCCCTTCCAGGGACTCTTCAAGGTATAGTAGGGTTATTATTTGGTATTTTTGTAGATATCTATAATTTGTAGTTAGTTTATAGGCAAGCTTGATGGTCAAATCACTTGTTTACTTGGTTTAATTCAATCAGTAGCATGGATTTGTGTGATCACTGTTGGGAAACCACGTGGCCCAATGAAAGCCCACGATGGTCCCTTAGCCGAAACCCTAGGCAACTACTATATAAGGAGGAGGGGGTCCCCTCATTGTACAAGCAACCACAAAGCAATAAAGAATTCTGTCGTCGCTCTCCCTAAACCTGTGTCTCTCTTGTCTCTCTGTTCTCCAATTCAGATCTGTTCGGCAATTCCGGACTATTCGATAGCGAGGTTCCTTAACACGTTATCAGCACGAAGCTCTACCGGTGAACGGATTAAAAAGGTGAGAAGAGGTGAGAATCGACGATTGAATCTAAACGCTTGTTGATTCTATGCATGCATCTATCCTTTGCATCTCGTACTGTTTGTCGCATGGCATCAAGCTACGCGGATATGGCTTGAAGCTACAGTACAAGTCAATTTTACTGTTCATGCAAGAAAAAAAGAAAAAAGAAAATCGATGTTGCCTCGGCTTGCGCGCCCCGGCTCGCCACGGCTTGCAGCCACCTCAGAGCTTCGCCCGGCCGCCTCGACCACAAGACGTAGCGCCGCCGCGCCGAGGCCACGCCCAGAAGGCCGGCCGCCGAGCCCGGCCGCGCGCCGCCGCCGCCGCCACCTCAAATGAAGCATCGACGACGGCTGTGCACGACCGGTTTCGTGCTCGCAGACGCCGCCGCCGCCGAAGGGTCGCCGTCGTGTGCGTCGCCGCTGCGCCGCCGCCGTGGGCCGCCTGCCTGCGCGCCGCCGCTTCGCCACCCAGTGCTCGCACCGCTTCGAAAGTGCATCTAGGAACTTATGTTATTTTGGTGATTAATGACAAACGCATATAATGATAATCTATGAAATTGAGTAAATGCTTAACTTAGTGCTTAACAAATGACAAACCTCTAATATGATTATATTGGTATGAGACTAACTTGTTATTGCCTAGTTGAGTATCAGTCTCATCTATTTAGAGGAAAATCAAGTGGGATGGTTAAGCAAAGATAAGGTATGCAATTTTGGTATTTATTCTATATTTGTTATTGCATCCCTTTCGTGCAAATGCATAGTGAACTCCAAGTAGCATGTTAATTATATATATGCACATTGGTCCATGTCATATTTATTTGTGCAAATATATTCATTTGAGCTCATTATGTGCTTTGTTTTTTACTCTAAACTTCATATTGCTATAGATTGACTTGGTGCATGCATGTTTTAGTTGTATATCTTCTCATGCAATTCTCTTAGTGAAGTTTAATCTAGTGTTTGATCACATATTTACTCTTATTCCAAATATTATTTGCACATGTACAATTCGTGTATATTCTATCATGTGCTTCATTTAAGTAAAGACTGTGATCCTTGCCATGATTTAATTGATCCATCGTATTGGCAATTATCTCTCTAGTGTATATAGATCAATTACATATTCATCATGATGTACTTAGTAGAGAACATTTCTTATGTCAAGTGTTTCCATTTATATTGTGCTTCTTTATATGAAACACTTGTTGTAATCAATTGTTCACAAATATCAATTTGTTCATATCTATTGAGCTTTTGGGACTAATGTCTTTCATGAGTAGTTTGGAAAGAATTAGGTTCCGTATGTGTATGATGACCAAGGTATCTTGGAGGATGATCGTTAAGCCGAGGTCAACAAGACGGCGGTGTCACCAAGAGTTGAGGACTAAGTCAAGATCGACTTGGCGTGGAGATCGTCAGAGAGGATGATCAAGTCAAGGTTGATAGGATGAGAGTCTCATAAGGTGAATCGAGTCGAGTTGAACAAGGCGAAGATGTCATCAATTATATGGTGAAAGTCTTCATGCATCGACATTAAGAAAGAAGACGGCAAGTGACTATTTCTAGACTTATATTATCTTTGATTTAATTTGAGTCTAAGGATTGCCGTACTATTAAGAGGGATGCGATGTCGAATGACTTTTAGAAGTGTCAAGTGCTCAAGTGATCCATCCATGTGAAACTTAGAAAGAGAGTGGTGTTGGTGGTGCCGGAAAGTGAGAGTTGTAGGTCTCCCTTGGATTCTTTGTTAAATCTATGTTTATCCTTTGAGGTTTGGGTAGTGAGACCTTGTTAGTTGTGTAGCCCTCATTCTTAGCTTTTAATAGAGTCCAAAATCACTGAAATCGGAGTCCGGAGTCAAAAGTTATGCTCGTTGTCGGGCTGCTCAGTGCAATCCGGAGTATCCGGATATTTGGTCCGGACATTCCGGGTTGACACCCTCGGTGGCTGCTCTCAGACAATCCGGAGTATCCGGGGTTTTTTCCGGAGTCTCCGGGTTGTGTGCAGCTGTTTCCAACGGCTAGTTTTTTTGGGACCTCTATTTAAAGCCCCCTTCTTACTCACTTCGAAGAGGCTTTTACCCTGTTGATTAGAGGTGCTATACCCTTGTTCTTGAGCCCCAAAACACCTCTTTACCCTTAGATCTAAGTGGTCCCCTTGTGAGAAGGGTTGGGAAGAGTTTGAGGAGTGAGGTGCTAGGTTGAGTGAGTTTTGGGTTGATTGAGCACTTGATTGCATCTCCAAGCTTGTTCTTCGTGAGCATTTGTTACACTTGGAGGTTGAGGACTCCTAGACGGCTAGGAGGTCGTCTACGAGCCACCGGAGCTTTGTGTGGTTGGCCGTGGGAAGTTTGTGAAGGCTGATTCCGCCTCCGTAAGGGAAGGAATCAAAGGAGTGAAGACCGGCGAGTGCATTTGTGCAACATCGGGAGGAAGAGGGTTGAAAGAGACCCCGGCTCAAGTGTGACCGAGCCGCCTCAACGGAGACGTAGGATTCCCTCAAGGATCCGAACTTCGGGTGAAAAATCATCGTCTCCAAGTTTGCTTCTTACTCTTGCTTTAGTATTTGATTTTGAATCTTGAAATTGCCCGATCTACACTATTGTTGTGTTTGGCTCTAGATCTACATCATCCCCAGGTACCTGATAGCATTTAGATCTTTTGTATTCGAGTAGATTGTTGAAAAATTGCAGGGATTTAAAAGCTCATTTCGAGGTCTTAAATCCGGAGTATCCGGACTCCTGAAACCGGATAGTCTGGACATTTCGGAGTATCCGGAGATAAGTCTCGGACACTCCGGTCTCATTCCCTGTCGGGACCCGAACCGCAAATCCGACCTCTCTGTATTCTGTGCTACCCAGATCACGCTTAGCACACACAGCATACAGGTTGCACATCACGCATAATCACAAGGATATAAGAATAAATAGTGCAAACATGTATATAAACCGAGTTGTACGACCTTATGGTCTCCTTACGTATAAGTTAGCCACACAGGCTTACATTAATCAAAGTAAAGAAATAGCAATGAACATAAGTAAAAGTCGTGGAAGCCTTCATCTTGCCACAGCAACCGACTGGCTTGCCCCTAGTTCATCGTGTCCTCGATGTACTCCTCCTCCCAAACCGGTGTAGTCTCCTCCACCGATGTTGGGGTTGAAAGCAAGGTGGGGTGAGTACACAAGGCACTCAACAAGTAATGCATGTAATGCGCGCTATTACTATATGCATAGCTTATTCCAAAGGATTGGCTTAAATGGTTCTTTTGCATCAAGCAAGATTTTTAACCAATATCTTAGTTAGATTAAAGCAAAGGAACAGTTATACGTAATAATAATTTCAAATGGTTTTTCCTCGAGGATTCTCGCACACACCTTTAATAGCTCATTTTAACACTTGGCACACAACCCCTTCCATGTTTTGTTTATGAAAATCTACCCTTGATCAGAATCCCGAGCAATGCTCAATACCGTGAGCACGGCTATTCAATAGTTTTGACACTTTGCAGAGGTTGTACACTATCCCACAAGATACACCGCCACCACACGTGTGATTGTCCGCAACAAAGCTTTTCAGGGACTTCTACCTTAACCAAAGAACCTCTCCGGTATTGCCTTCACTATCACTTCCCTCACACAGAGCCGAAGTATAGGACCGGCCAATCACCGTTGGATGGGCACCAAGCCGTAGCACAGGTACGCTCCCCCATACAGATACACCCCTGTATCACACCCCGAGGTATCGAGGAAAGATATCGTAACCCTAGTCAACTAGGTCTGTCCCATATCGGATATGTGGTTGTACGGTGACTCAGATCAAAGGCTTGCAAGGTGAAGTCCTTAACTGACCAAGGCAAGGCTTCCAACACTCAACAGTGGCACACAGCCCAATGTGGCACACAGACTCACATCACTCATCAACCCACTGCCACACAGGCCCACCAGGCACACAGCCTCTTGCCACTTGCCCCAGTCTAAAACATTTCCCACCCCATTGATTATTGTGCAACACATGCCGGCAATAACTCAACATCGGTACGGAACCACACAGGTCGCGGTACCTCAATCTCATCATGTGGCATCATCACACCACTTTTCAAAATACATTCAATATGTCTTTAATCAATATTGTAGCATTTTTCCGAAAGAACACTCATGATTCGTTGCAAGGCTAAGCATTTACTCGCGATCTAGCCTCCCGTGTTGGCACAATATTAACATCCAACTAATATAATCAAACTTAGGGTGACAATGATTTAGGGCATACAGTTAATAATTCAAGGTGGCATAACAAAATGGGTTGATTAACTACATTATCCCAAATTAATTTAAATTCATTTTAAATAATTAGCATGCATAGTTTCAAAGCATAAATTACATTTTAAAATCTGGGATCAAAATGATCAAAGCATCACTTGCCTTCAAAGAGTTGCTGGTCGTGTTCCGAAGCTTGGTCTTGAGCGACGAATTCTTCCTCGAAACTTTCCGGCAAATTTGCGCTCACGCGACAACAAAATATACAATAAAAATCTAATACAGAGGACTAAATGGCCTCAAAATTCAAATAAAATTCATCATTAAATAGATCATAATTTTATGAATTTTTAGAAATTTGAACCACCCAAATCCGAGTTAAAATGCAAAAGTTATAGTCATTTGAAGTTTGAATAAAATCAAAATACGTAAATTAAGTAATCCGATTTTTCCCAATTATTTTTATACTGAAAATTCACATATATGACGTCAGCATCGCGTCATGATGACGCCAGCACAGAAATGAATTTCGGTCGAAATATTTTATATATAAAATATTTATGACGCCATCGCGACGCCATCTCGACACGCGGCACGCCCGCAGGCCGCCACGCCGCTCGTCTATGGGTCGGGTCCACGGTTCGGCTCGTCCACCGTGGACTTGGTTCACGTAACAGTGCAGCCACGCGGCAAAATCCGCACCGCTCGCTAAAATCGACGGCCGATCCTATTCTCGCGGCTCGACGACGCCGATTTCCGCACGGCCACGCGTCACGCATCGAACGGTCCCCTGATCCAACGGCCAACGACGCGCGACTCGACGACGCCGGATACGCAGGACACGCGGCGCAATCGCAACGGCTCGCTTGAATCAACGGCCGAGATTGGTCACGCCGGTCAAAGGAAACACGCGCCGCACGCGATTGGTTGGAGGCGCGGCGCTATCACCGCCAAGACGCTCAATTTGAACGGCGCGATCCTAGGGCAAAACCAGATCCGAACTCAACCGCTCAGATCCGATCCAACGGCTCAGTTACCGGAGCTGTTTACTATTCATGGCGCGACGTGGCTCAATCCTACGCGCGTACACTAACGATCCAACACCGAGATGAAACTAAGATACGAGACTAGATCTAATCTCTACCGCTCAATCCAGATCTAACCGCATGATCTACTCTAGAAGAACACAAAGAAGGGTGACGTGGACGAACCGAAGCGTGCATGGCGAAGATCGGACGGACGACGGCTCGATGAAGGCGATGGCGGCGCAGAAGAAAAGGTCACGAGTCGAGGAAGATGACGCACCCACGGCGTTCTGGGCTTCTCCGGCGTGATGAAGTGGCTCGCTCGACGCGGCGTGGCGGAAGGATTACTCCGTGACCTTGGCGACGGCGAGAGAAACCGCGCGGCAAACGACGAAAAACAGCGGCGGCACAAAGAAGCAACTACGGCGAGCTCAGACGGGCGCTAGAGGAGTCTCGGCGTGCGTGCGAGGAGTCAAAGATGCGAGGAAAGCCTCGCACGACGCCTTCAACGGGACTTAAGGGCTGCCTCGACGCGCGCGAACGGCCGACGGAAGTCACGCCATCAACGCCCACGCCTCCGATGATCTCGCGGGACGGCGACGTGGCGCGATCCTCGTGCGTTCGGCGGCGACGATCCGAAGGCTCACGCGCGGGCGACGTGGCACACGACAGCGCGCGATCCGGACGGATGGCTTGGCTAGGCGGCGCTAGGGTTTCGCGGGCGGGTTATGACACGCACAAGAATGGGCTCGCCCATTATCGCTCATGTGATTTTAAAACATTTCACATTTAAAATAATTCCGAAATTCAATTAAATCATTTGGGGCTTTTAAAATAGCGTAAAAATTCTAGAAAATTTCCGAAATTACTTTGAGATATTTGGAACTCAATTAAAATATTTTCAATAAAACGTTGCAAAAACTTTTCCTTTATCTAATTTGTTTTCAAGAAAGGCTATATTTGAATAATTCAATAAATTTCAATAAATTTCCAAAATTTCTCAAAAATCAAAAATACTTCAAACTTTAAATTAGAGCAAAAATTAGGTGTTACAAACCTCCCCTTAATGTAATCTCGTCCCCGAGATTCGTGGTCGTCTACGTAAATAGGTTAGGAAACTCCTCTTCGTGTCTTCTTCAAGCTCCCACGTGGCTTCACTTTCCGAATGGTTACTCCATTGAATTCTGCAGAAACGTGTTGACTTGTTTCTTGTCTCTCTCGCCCATTACGCCCGTAATCTCCACCGGATGTTCTTTGTAAGTCGATCTTCTTGCGATCAATTGACTCCAAAGGTGTTTGCTCCTCCGTGCTCAAGACACTTCTTCGCCAGATACATGAAATACATCATGCACTCGCCAAAGACCGTGGTAATTCCAATCGATAAGCAACTTCACCTCTGCGCTCAAGATCTTGAATGGTCCGACATATCAAGTGCGAAGTTTCCCTTTGGATGGAACCTCCGACTCCTTTGAGAGGTGTGACTCTAAGTTACACAAAATCTTCTGGTTCAAAGCTCGCCTCGCGACGGTTGTCGGCATAACTCTTCCGCCTTGATTGTGCAATCTTCAATCTTTCCCCGATCGTATGCGATTTGTTCTTCCGCTTCAAGAATGTCCGTCCAAAACTTGTCGCTCGCCTATCTCATTCCAATTCAATGGTGTTCGACAAGACCGACCATACAAAGCTTCAAATGGAGACATCTCAGAACTCGCTGATAATCGTTGTTGTAACTAAACTCAAAGATATGGCAAACACTTGTCCCATGAGGTTGAATATGCTAAAGCGCAGCTCTCAACATATCTTCCAATACCGTTAACCTTCTCGCTTGACCATCCGTCTGCGGATGGTAGGTCAGATCGATGTTCAAACGAGTCCCCATTGCCTCATGTAGCTTACCCCAAAATCTGGAGGTAAATTGGGTACCTCTGTCTGACACTATCTTTTTCGGTACTCCATGCAAGCAGACGATCCGTGCCATATAAAGTTGTGCTAACCGGTCTCCGGAATAAGTGGTCTTTACTGGTATGAAATGTGCCACCTTGGTTAAGCGATCCACTATGACCCATATGGAATCATATCCACTTTGTGTTCTGGGCAATCCGGTTATGAAATCCATACCAATTTCTTCCTATTTCTATTCAGGTATCTTTAAGGGTTGTAACAGCCCTGCTGGTCTTTGGTGCATAGCTTTGACTCTTTGGCATGTGTCACATAATGCAACATATTCGGCGACTTCTCGTTTCATGCTTGGCCACCAAAATCTTTCCTTTAAATCTTGGTACATTTTCGCACTTCTGGATGAATTGAGTATCCGAGTCATGAGCCTCCTCCGAATTAATCGCTTCAACTCCTTTTTGTTCGGTACACAAATGCGCCCTTTAAACCACATAATACCTTGTTCATCCAGTTTGAAATCTTTTGTTTGCCTTCATCCATTTTGCCCTTAATTCTTTTGATCTTATCATCATCTTTCTGCCCTTCCTTGATCTGATCTTCCAGGGTAGGTCTTACTTCCAAAGTTGCTAGGAATCCTTCTGGTACCATTTCCAGTTCTAATTTATGGAAATCCTTACACAATTCCGCCTGACCGGTTTCCAACAGCATATTTACACTGTGGTTCTTTCTGCTCAAGGCGTCTGCCACTACGTTGGCTTTACCAGGATGGTAGTGAATTCCCACATTATAATCCTTGATTAACTCTAACCATCTTCTTTGCCTCATATTTAGGTCACTTATGTGAAGATATACTTAAGACTTTTATGATCTCATACACTTCACATCTATTTCCGATGAGATGATGACGCCATATTTTTAGTGCATGCACCACGGCAGCTAATTCCAAATCATGGGTCGGATAGTTCTCCTCATGTGGTCTCAATTGCCTCGATGCATAGGCAATTACCTTCCTATTTTGCATCAACACGCATCCCAATCCTCGACGCGATGCATCACAATAGATGTCAAGTCTTGATGAACGCCGTAAAACTAGTACAAAGCCGATGTTAATCTCCTCCAACTCCACGAAAACTCTTCTCACACTCAAAGGCCCATAAGAATTTCTTTTCCTTTTTCAACAATTGCGTAAGAGGTCTCGCAATCGTAGAGAATCCTTCGATGAATCGACGGTAATACCCGCCATTCCAAGGAAACTACGGATTTGGGTTACCGACTTGGGTTGCTCCCAATGCGTAACCGTCTCCACTTTCTTTGGATCTACCGCAACTCCCGCCGCAGTCATTATGTGTCCAAGAAATTCAACCTTATTCTTCCGTAAATCACATTTGCTAAATTTCGCAAACAACTGTTGCTCTCTCAACTTTTCAAGGACTAGCCTCACATGCTCGGCGTGCTCTCTTCTCGCCTTGGAATAGATAAGGATATCATCTATGAATACGACGACTAACTTGTCCAAGTATTCCATAAAACCTTATTCATTAAGTTCATAAAATATGTTTGTGCATTTGTCAAACCAAAGGACATCACTTGTAAACTCAGAGTGCCCATATCTTGACGAAAATGCGCTCTTGAAATATCCTCCGATCGGATCTTCAATTGATGGTATCCTCGATCGGAGATCAATTTTGGAGAATACTCCTCGCCTCCTCTCAATCGGTCAAACAAATCATCGATCCCGGTAGCGGATATTTATTCTTTATCGTCACATCATTGAGTGCACGATAGTCTATACACATCCTAAAACTCCCGCCCTTCTTCTTGACGAATAAGACAGTGCTCCCATGGCGATGAACTAGGTCTTATAAATCCTTTTCCAAAGAGTTCTTCAATTTGCTTCTTCATTTCCACCAATTCCTCTGTGGACATCCTGTAAGGTCTCTTAGCTATTGGAGCTGTCCTCGACCAGCTCTATCACGAACTCAATATCTCTATCCGCGGCATTCCGTAAATCTTCCGGAAAACATCCGGATATTCATTGACTATGGAAACTTCTTCTAAGTCGATACCTTCATGTCGTTGACCATCAATTGTCCCTCTCGCACCGATTTTGCTTCAAATTCAATCTTTTTCCATCCGGCTCTCGAATCGATATGACTCTTTTTCCACACCCAAGATCGCTTTGTGATTGGTTAACTAATCCATTCCTGTGATAACATCCAAGGTTTGGGTATTAAGGACGATTAAGTTCGCTAGGAACTCAACTCCATTAATTATTCGTCTTACCCCGTAACATCCTACTTTAGATCGGAGTTCGATCCGTGGATTGGACTATGAGCACACATTTAAGATTCACTATTTCCATATCATTTTGAACAGCAAAATCTCGGAAATAAAAGAATGCGAAGCTCGGAATCAAATAAAACAATGAGCTGGTATCGAGTTTACTAGAACTTACCCAAGACAACATCCGTGGCGCTCGACTTCATCCGCTGTAATGTGGTTGACTCGGCCTCGTGCGCCTCCTTGGGATGGAGTTGTCACGTTGATGCCCCGCGTTCACGATTGGCGGGAGTCCTTGCCGTGTGTTCCCTGTGTTAAAGCGGACCGGGTGACACCTCCTTCTTAGGGCAATTATTGGCAAATGCCCCATTTCATTGCAATGATAGCAACGCCTTCCCACTACTCGAGAGGTTCCTCCACTGCGCTACGCTTGGCCGAGTCTCGAACATTCGACCCATCGGGCGATTTGCCGCAGTGGTACCCTATCATTTCCTCCGGCTGGTACGGATGAACTGCTGAGGTGCCATCCTCTCCTCTCGCTGCCCTCGATGACCTCCTTGTTGCGCCATTCTCGCGCTTCTGTTGTCATCCAACTCTCGCGCTTGTCCTCTAATATAAGAGCTTTGTTAACTAGCTCTTGGAAGTCGTGGAATGTGGGTGATCACCCCACTGCAACCTCGCATTCAATCCCTTCATGAAGCGGGATTGTCCGCCTTATCCGTAGCCACGCCCTCTAGTGCGTAACGTGCGCTTGGGTGAATTTGTTCGTAATCGCCACCGATCGCCCCTTGCTTGAGGCTCCGAATTCCTCCTTTTGAGATCCATGATACCCTCGGGTACATGGTATCGGCGAAAGTCGAGGTGAATTCCTCCCACGTGATACTCTGTGGGTCCTCATGAGTCGCGCAGGTTTTCCCACCATTCTGCGCAGTCCTTCGAGTTGATGAGAGGCATAGAGTACCCTCTCATGTCCTACACACCGGGTAATGTGCAGCTTCCTTTCGATTGTCCTTAGCCAATCGTCCGCCTCCAAGTGGATTGGCGTTACTCGAGAAAGTAGGTGGACGGGTTCTCATAAACTCCGACAACCTTGAGTAGGGTGTGGTCCATGGTTACCCCTCACTTGAACATTCGCAGCAGCTTGGTTGGATATCTCACGCATGGTTTGAACCATCGTGTTCATAAGTTGAGTCCGGCGATCAAGAAGGCTCCTGTGTTCGCATATCGACCTACGGCGGTTGAGGAATCGGCTCTTCATTCTGGTTATCCGCCTGGTTAGCTCCACTTCAGCTGGCTCCAACATTTCCACGTGTCCTCACCATCTGTTGCAAGCTTCCAAGGTTAAGAAAAGAAGAAAGCATGACGAGTAAAAGAACTTATGTGGGAAACAGTGTAACTTAAATTATTTAGCCACTTTATTGATATAATATAAGGCGATGGTTGCTCACAAGTGCCTAAGGGCAATGCAACACATACGAGACACTCACAACGAAAAACAAGTAAGCAAACATAGGAACCCATGACGACTCACACCTAATGGTGACACTGAAGAAAAAGACGCGACTCAACCTTCGAGTCTCGACACTATACTCTACTAGACTCGATCACTCATCGAGCCAACCCGGCTGCGGCTCCCCCGGAGCATACACTGGTGGGTGCTCTGGCATCGGGGCAAACTAGTCTCGTGACCTCATCGCACTGGTGCAAAAGACCCAATCGACTACCGTCCCGGTGCTCTCGCCCAGACTGGTGCCTCCTGCTCTGGCTCCTCTGGATCCGGATCTTGTAACTCCAGGACTGGCTCAGGCTCGGGTCCATACAGAGCCATCTCCAACTCCTGGATCTTCTGCATGGAGTGAGCTAAGCCCTCCCGCAGCTGGATCCTCGCCTCTGTGACCTCGGCGCGGGTCCTCTCGCAACTCCCGGACTGTCTCGCCCAAGGCGCCCTCTGGGCGATGACGCACTCGCCAGATGGGTGATAGTGGCGCCCTCCTCCACAAGCTCCATCTGTCAAAATGATTGTCTCGACGCGATGGTGACGAAAGACGGTGCCTCCAACTCTGCGGAGTAAGTGCGGGCAATCCGCCGCACGCTCGTCGCGCCGCCTCTCGGATTCCACCTCAAAAGAAGACCTCTGACCGAAATGTAGATAGGACGGCTCGCCTCGCCCTCTCCCGAGCATACATCGTGATCTTGACATCCCAGCGACGCCAAGTCCTCGCCTGCACCACCAAGTCCTCGATCATGCTGGTTCATCAAAACCTCCGAGCAATCGCATCATACGCCATAACTCCGCGCGTATCCTCCGGCGCTCTCCATAGGTGTGGATCATCCTCATCTCGCCAAAATAAACCTTGTTTAAATTAAACAGAGAATAATAAAAATTCAAAGATAGGTATGAATAAGGGAGAAGAGATAAGTCGAGATTTCTTTGACATTCTTGCTCAAGTTGATTAGGTCTTTAGAAAATAGTTTTACCCTCCTAGGCACAACCAAACTAGGGTCAAGACCTACACCAACCCGCTCGATACCACCTCTGTCGGGACCCGAATCCGCAAATCCGACCCTCTGTGTATTCTCGTGCTACCCAGATCACGCTTAGCACACACAGCATACTGTGGTTGCACATCATGCATAATCACAAGGATATAAGAATAAATAGTGCAAACATGTATATAAACCGAGTTGTACGACCTTATGGTCTCCTTACGTATAAGTTAGCCACACAGGCTTACATTAATCAAAGTAAAGAAATAGCAATGAACATAAGTAAAAGTCGTGGAAGCCTTCATCTTGCCACAGTAACCGACTGGCTTGCCCCTAGTTCATCGTGTCCTCGATGTACTCCTCCTCCCAAACGGTGTAGTCTCCTCCACCGATGTTGGGGTTGAAAGCAAGGTGGGGTGAGTACACAAGGCACTCAACAAGTAATGCATGTAATGCACGCTATTACTATATGCGAGCTTATTCCAAAGGATTGGCTTAAATGGTTCTTTTGCATCAAGCAAGATTTTTAACCAATATCTTAGTTAGATTAAAGCAAAGGAACAGCTTATACGTAATAATAATTTCAAATGGTTTTTCCTCGAGGATTCTCGGCACACTTTAATAGCCATTTTAACACTTGGCACACACCACCCCTTCCATGTTTTGTTTATGAAAATCTACCCTTGATCAGTAATCCCGAGCAATGCTCAATACCGTGAGCACGGCTATTCAATAGTTTTGACACTGCAGAGGTTGTACACTTTACCCACAAGATACGACCGCCACCACACGTGATTGTCCGCAACAAAGCTTTTCAGGACTTCTACCTTAACTAAAGAACCTCTCCAGTATTGCCTTCACTATCACTTCCTCACACAGAGCCAAGTATAGGACCGCCAATCACCGTTGGATGGGCACCAAGCCGTAGCACGTACGCTCCCCATACAGATACACCCCTGTACTGTCACCCCGAGGTATCGTGAGGAAAGATATCGTAACCCTAGTCAACTAGGTCTGTCCCATATCGTATATGTGGTTGTACGGGTGACTCGGATCAAAGGCTTGCAAGGTGAAGTCCTTAATCGACCAAGGCATGGCTTCCAACACTCAACAAAGGGCACACACCCAATGTGGCACACAGACTCACATCACTCATCAACCCATCGCCACACAAGCCCACTGTGCACACAACCTCTTGCCACTTGCCCCAGCCTAAAACATTTCCCACCCCATTGATTATTGTGCAACACATGCCCGCAATAACTCAACATCGATGCGGAACCACACAGTGTCGCGGTACCTCAATCTCATCATGTGGCATCATCACACCACTTTTCAAAATACATTCAATATGTCTTTAATCAATATTGTAGCATTTTTCCAAAGAACACTCATGATTCGCTGCAAGGCTAAGCATTTACTCGCGATCCAGCCTCCGTGTTGGCACAATATTAACATCCAACTAATATAATCAAACTTAGGGTGACAATGATTTAGGCATACAGTTAATAATTCAAGGTGGCATAACAAAATGGGTTGATTAACTACATTATCCCAAATTAATTTAAATTCATTATAAATAATTAGCATGCATAGTTTCAAAGCATAAATTACATTTTAAAATCTGGGATCAAAATGATCAAAGCATCACTTGCCTTCAAAGAGTTGCTGGTCGTGTTCAAGCTTGGTCTTGAGCGACTAATTCTTCCACTAAACTTTCCTAAAAATTTGCGCTCACGCGACAACAAAATATACAATAAAAATCTAATACAGAGGACTAAATGGCCTCAAAAATTCAAATAAAATTCATCATTAAATAGATCATAATTTTATGAATTTTTAGAAATTTGAATCACCCAAATCCGAGTTAAAATGCAAAAGTTATAGTCATTTGAAGTTTGAATAAAATCAAAATACGAAATTAAGTAATCCGATTTTTCCCAATTATTTTTATACTGAAAATTTGCATATATGACGTCAGCATCGCGTCATGATGACGTCAGCACAGAAATGAATTTCGGTCGAAATATTTTTATATATAAAATATTTATGACGCCATCGCCGACGCCATCTCGACACGCGGCACGCCTGCAGGCCGCCACGCCGCCTCGTCTATGGGTCGGGTCCACGGTTCGCTCGTCCACCGTGGACTTGGTTCACGTAATGCGCAGCCACGCGCAAAATCCGCACCGCTCGCTAAAATCGACGGCCGATCCTATTCTCGCGCGCTCGACGACGCCGATTTCCGCGACGCCACGCGTCACGCATCGAACGGTCCCCTGATCCAACGGCCAACGCCGCGCGGACTCGACGACGCTCGGATACGCAGGACACGCGGCGCAATCGCAACGGCTCGCTTGAATCAACGGCCGAGATTGGTCACGCCGGCCAAAGGAAACACGCGCCGCACGCGATTGGTTGGAGGTGCGGCGCTATCACCGCCAAGACGCTCGAATTTGAAAGGCGCGGATCCTAGGGCAAAACCAGATCCAACCCAACCGCTCAGATCCGATCCAACGGCCAGTTACCGAGTCTGTTTACTATTCATGGCGCAACGTGGCTCAATCCTACGCGCACACTAACGATCCAACAAATGAGATGAAACTAAGATACGAGACTAGATCTAATCTCTACCGCTCAATCCGATCTAACGTGCATGATCTACTCTAGAAGAACACAAAGAAGGGTGACGTGGACGAACCGTAAGCGCATGCGATGAAGATCGGACGGACGACGGCTCGATGAAGGCGATGGCGCGCAGAAGAAAAGGTCACGAGTCGAGGAAGATGACGCAGCCCACGGCGTTCTGAGGCTTCTCCGCGTGATGAAGTGGCTCGCTTGACGCGGCGGGCGGAAGGATTACTCCGGTGACCTTGGCGACGGCGGAGAGAAACCGGCGCGGCAAACGATTTAAAAACAACGGCGGCACAAAGAAGCAACTACGGCGAGCTCAGACGGGCGCTAGAGGGAGTCTCGGCGTGCGGCGAGGAGTCAAAGATGCGAGTGAAAGCCTCGCACGACGCCTTCAACGGGACTTAAGGGCTGCCTCGACGCGCGCGAAACGGCCGGCGGAAGTCACGGCCATCAACGCCCACGCCTCCGATGATCTCGCGGGACGGCGACGGGCGCGATCTCGTGCGTTCGGCGGCGACGATCCGAAGGCTCACGCGCGCGGGCGACGTGGCACACGCACAGGCGTGCGATCCGGATCGGATGGCTTGGGCTAGGCGGCGCTAGGGTTTCGGCGGGGCGGGCTGCGACACGCACAGGAATGGGCTCGCCCATTATCGCTCATGTGATTTTAAAACATTTCACATTTAAAATAATTCCGAAATTCAATTAAATCATTTGGGGCTTTTAAAATAGCGTAAAAATTCTAGAAAATTTCGAAATTACTTTGAGATATTTGGAACTCAATTAAAATATTTTCAATAAAACGTTGCAAAAACTTTTCCTTTATCTAATTTGTTTTCAAGAAAGGCTATATTTGAATAATTCCGAATAAATTTCAATAAATTTCCAAAATTTCTCAAAAAATCAAAAATACTTCAAACTTTAAATTAGAGCAAAAATTAGGTGTTACAAACCTCCCCCTTATGTAATCTCGCCCCGAGATTCGTGGTCGTCTACGTAAATAGGTTAGGAAACTCCTTCTTCGTGTCTTCTTCGTGTTCCCATGTGGCTTCACTTTTCAATGGTTACTCCATTGAATTCTGCAGAAACGTGTTGACTTGTTCCTTGTCTCTCCGCCCATTACGCCCGTAATCTTCATCTGATGTTCTTTGTAAGTCGATCTTCTTGCGCATCAATTGCCTCCAAAGGTGTTTGCTCCTCCTGCATCAAGACACTTCTTCGCCAGATACATGAAATACATCATGCACTCCTGCCAAAGACTGTGGTAATTCCAATCGATAAGCAACTTCACCTCTGCGGCTCAAGATCTTGAATGGTCCGACATATCTGGTGCGAGTTTCCTTTGCATGGAACCTCCCGACTCCTTTGAGAGGTGTGACTCTAAGGTACACAAAATCTTCTGTTCAAAGCTCGCCTCGCGACGGTTGTTAGCATAACTCTTCCGCTTTGATTGTGCAATCTTCAATCTTTCCCCGATCGTATGATTTGTTCTTCCGCTTCTGAAGAATGTCTCGTCCAAAAACATGTCGTCACTGTCTCATTCCAATTCAATGGTGTTCGACAAGACCGACCATACAAAGCTTCAAATGGAGACATCTCAGAACTCGCTCGATAATCGTTGTTGTAACTAAACTCAAAGATAAGGCAAACACTTGTCCCATGAGGTTGAATATGCTAAAGCGCAGCTCTCAACATATCTTCCAATACCGTTAACCCTCTCGCTTGACCATATGTCTCATGGATGGTAGGTCAGATCAAGTTCAAACGAGTCCCCATTGCCTCATGTAGCTTACCCCAAAATCGGAGGTAAATTGGGTACTCTCATCGACACTATCTTTTCGGTACTCCATGCAAGGCATCGATCCGTGCCATATAAAGTTGTGCTAACGGTCTCCTAATAAGTGGTCTTTATCGGTATGAAATGTGCCACCTTGGTTAAGCGATCCACTATGACCCATATGGAATCATATCCACTTTGTGTTCGGGCAATCCGGTTATGAAATCCATACCAATTTCTTCCCATTTCCATTCGTATCTTTAAGGGTTGTAATAGCCTGCTGGTCTTTGGTGCATAGCTTTGACTCTTTGGCATGTGTCACATAATGCAACATATTCGCGACTTCTCGCTTCATGCTTGGCCACCAAAATCTTTCCTTTAAATCTTGGTACATTTTCGCACTTCCTGGATGAATTGAGTATCCGAGTCATGAGTCTCCTCCGAATTAATCGCTTAACTCCTTTTGTTCTGTACACAAATGCGCCTTTAAACCACATAGTACCTTGTTCATCCAGTTTGAAATCTTTTGCTTTGCCTTCATCCATTTTGCCCTTAATTCTTTTGATCTTATCATCATCTTTCCGCCTTCCTTGATCTGATCTTCCAGTAGGTCTTACTTCCAAAGTTGCTAGGAATCCTTCCGTACCATTTCCAGCTCGATTTATGGAAATCCTTACACAATTCCGCGACCGGTTTCCAACAAAGATATTTACACTGTGGTTCTTTCGCCATATGCCCGCCACTACGCTGGCTTTACCAGATGGTAGTGAATTCCCACATTATAATCCTTGATTAACTCTAACCATCTTCTTTGCCTCATATTTAGGTCACTTATGTGAAGATATACTTAAGACTTTTATGATCTCAGTATACACTTCACATCTATTTCCGATGAGATGATGACGCCATATTTTTAGTGCATGCACCACGGCAGCTAATTCCAAATCATGGGTCTGATAGTTCTCCTCATGTGGTCTCAATTGCCTCGATGCATAGGCAATTACCTTCCTATTTTGCATCAACACGCATCCCAATCCTCGACGCGATGCATCACAATAGATGTCAAGTCTTGATGAACGCGAGTAAAACTAGTACAGTGCCGATGTTAATCTCCTCCAACTCCTCAAAACTCTTCTCACACTCAAAGGCCCATAAGAATTTCTTTTCCTTTTTCAACAATTGCGTAAGAGGTCTCGCAATCGTAGAGAATCCTTCGATGAATCGACGGTAATACCCGCCATTCCAAGGAAACTACGGATTTGGGTTACCGACTTGGTTGCTCCCAATGCGTAACCGTCTCCACTTTCTTTGGATCTACCGCAACTCCCGCCGCAGCCATTATGTGTCCAAGAAATTCAACCTTATTCTTCCGTAAATCACATTTGCTAAATTTCGCAAACAATCTGCTGTTCTCAACTTTTCAAGGACTAGCCTCACATGCTCGGCGTGCTCTCTTCTCGCCTTGGAATAGATAAGGATATCATCTATGAATACGACGACTAACTTGTCCAAGTATTCCATAAAACCTTATTCATTAAGTTCATAAAATATGCCGGTGCATTTGTCAAACCAAAGGACATCATCAGAAACTCAGAGTGCCCATATCTTGACGAAAATGCGCCTCTTGAATATCCTCTGATCGGATCTTCAGTTGATGGTATCCTGATCGGAGATCAATTTTGGAGAAGACTCCTGCTCCTCTCAACTGGTCAAACAAATCATCGATCCTGGGTAGCGGATACTTATTCTTTATCGTCACATCATTGAGTGCACGATAGTCTATACACATCCTAAAACTCCCGTCCTTCTTCTTGACGAATAAGACAGGTGCTCCCCATGGCGATGAACTAGGTCTTATAAATCCTTTTCCAAAGAGTTCTTCAATTTGCTTCTTCATTTCCACCAATTCCTCTGTGGACATCCTGTAAGGTCTCTTAGCTATTGGAGCTGTCCCTGGAACCAGCTCTATCACGAACTCAATATCTCTATCTGGCGGCATTCCAGGTAAATCTTCCGGGAAAACATCCGGATATTCATTGACTATGGAAACTTCTTCTAAGTCGATACCTTCATGTCGTTGACCATCAATTGTCCATCTCGCACCGATTTTGCTTCAAATTCAATCTTCTTTCCATCCGGCTCTCGATCGATATGACTCTTTTTCCACACCCAAGATCGCTTTGTGATTGGTTAACCAATCCATTCCTGTGATAACATCCAAGGTTTGGGTATTAAGGACGATTAAGTTCGCTAGAACTCAACTCCATTAATTATTAGTCTTACCCCGTAACATCCTACTTTAGATCGGAGTTCGATCCGTGGATTGACTATGAGCACACATTTAAGATTCACTATTTCCATATCATTTTGAACAGCAAAATCTCGGAAATAAAAGAATGCGAAGCTCGGAATCAAATAAAACAATGAGTGGTATCGAGTTTACTAGAACTTACCCAAGACAACATCCGTGGCGCTCGACTTCATCCGTTGTAATGTGGTTGACTCGGCCTCGTGCGGTTCCTTGGGATGGAGTTGTTGCTGTTGATGCCCCGCGTTCACGATTGGCGCGGAGTCCTTGCCGGTGTGTTCCCGTGTTAAAGCGGACCGGGTGACACCTCCTTCTTAGGGCAATTATTGGCAAATGCCCCATTTCATTGCAATGATAGCAACGCCTTCCCACTACTCGAGAGGTTCCTCCACCGCGCTACGCTTCGGGCCGAGTCTCGAACATTCGACCCATCGGGCGATTTGCCGCGGTGGTACCCTATCATTTCCTCCGGGCTGGTACCAATGAACTGCTGAGGTGCCGCCCTCGCCTCTCTCGCCGCCCCGACGACCTCCTTGTTGCGCCATTCTGCGCTTCTGTTGTCATCCAACTCTCGGCGCTTGTCCTCTAATATAAGAGCTTTGTTAACTAGCTCTTGGAAGTCGTGGAATGTGGGTGATCGGTCCCACTGCAACCTCGCATTCAATCCTTCATGAAGCGGGATTGTCCGCCTTATCCGTAGCCACGCCCTCCGTGCGTAGCGTGCCGCTTGGGTGAATTTATTCGTAATCGCCACCGATCGCCCCTTGCTTGAGGCTCCGAATTCCTCCTTTTGAGATCCATGATACCCTCGGGTACATGGTAACGGCGAAAGTCGAGGTGAATTCCTCCCACGTGATACTCTGGGTCCTCATGAGTCGCGCAGGTTTTCCCACCATTCTGCGGCAGTCCCTTCGAGTTGATGAGAGGCATAGAGTACCCTCTCATGTCCTACACACCGGGTAATGTGCGGCTTCCTTTCGATTGTCCTTAGCCAATCGCTCGCCTCCAAAGGATTGGCGTTACTCGAGAAAGTAGGTGGACGGGTTCTCATAAACTCCGACAACCTTGAGTAGGGGTGTGGTCCATGGTTACCCCTGCTTGAACATTCGCAGCAGCTTGGTTGGATATCTCACGCATGGTTTGAACCATCGTGTTCATAAGTTGAGTCCGGGCATCAAGAAGGCTCCTGTGTTCGCATATCGACTGCGGCGGTTGAGGAATCGGCTCTTCATTCCGTTATCCGCCGGTTAGCTCCACTTCACTGCTCCAACATTTCCACGTGTCCTCACCATCCGCTGCAAGCTTCCAAGGTTAAGAAAAGAAGAAAGCATGATTTAGTAAAAGAACTTATGTGGGAAACAGTGTAACTTAAATTATTTAGCCACTTTATTGATTTAATATAAGGCGATGGTTGCTCACAAGTGCCTAAGGGCAATGCAACACATACGAGACACTCACAACGAAAAACAAGTAAGCAAACATAGGAACCCATGACGACTCACACCTAATGGTGACTCAAGAAAAGACGCGACTCAACCTTCGAGTCTCGACACTATACTCTACTAGACTCGATCACTCATCGAGCCAACCCGGCCATGGCTCCCGAGCATACACCGTGGGTGCTCGCATCGGGCAACCGGTCTCGTGACTCATCGCACTGGTGCAAAAGACCCCATCGACTACCGTCCCGGTCGCTCGCTCGTGATCGGTGCCTCCTCGCTCTGCTCCTCGGATCCGGATCGTAACTCCAGGATCGCTCGGGCTCGGGTCCATACAGAGCCATCTCCAACTCCCGGATCTTCGCATGGAGTGAGCTAAGCCCTCCCGCACCGGATCTCGCCTCGTGACCTCGGCGCGGGTCCTCTCGCAACTCCCGACCGTCTCGCCCAAGGCGCCTCTCCGAAGATGACGTACTCGCCAGTGGGTGATAGTGGCGCCCTCCTCCACAAGCTCCATCCTGTCAAAATGATTGTCTCGACGTGGATGGTGACGAAAGACGGTGCCTCCAACTCTGCGGAGTAAGTGCGGGCACCGCCGACGCTCGTCGCGTCGTCTCCGGATTCCAACCTCAAAAGAAGACCTCCCGACCGAAATGTAGATAGGACGGCTCGCCTCGCCCTCTCCCGAGCATACATCGTGATCTTGACATCCCAGCGACGCCAAGTCCCGCCTGCACCACCAAGTCCTCGACATGCTGGTCTGTCAAAACCTCCGAGCAATCGCATCATACGCCATAACTCCGCGGCGTATCCTCCGGCGCGCTCCATAGGTGTGGATCATCCTCATCCGCCAAAATAAACCTTGTTTAAATTAAACAGAGAATAATAAAAATTCAAAGATAGGTATGAATAAGGGAGAAGAGATAAGTCGAGATTTCTTTGACATTCTTGCTCAAGTTGATTAGGTCTTTAGAAAATAGTTTTACCCTCCTAGGCACAACCAAACTAGGGTCAAGACCTACACCAACCTGCTCGATACCACCTCTGCCGGGACCCGAATGCAAATCCGACCTCTCGTGTATTCTGTGCTACCAGATCACGCTAGCACACACAGCATACTGAGGTTGCACATCACGCATAATCACAAGGATATAAGAATAAATAGTGCAAACATGTATATAAACCGAGTTGTACGACCTTATGGTCTCCTTACGTATAAGTTAGCCACACAGGCTTACATTAATCAAAGTAAAGAAATAGCAATGAACATAAGTAAAAGTCGTGGAAGCCTTCATCTTGCCACAGTAACCGATCGGCTTGCCCCTAGTTCATCGTGTCCTCGATGTACTCCTCCTCCCAAACCGTGTAGTCTCCTCCACCGATGTTGGGGTTGAAAGCAAGGTGGGGTGAGTACACAAGGCACTCAACAAGTAATGCATGTAATGCGCGCTATTACTATATGCGAGCTTATTCCAAAGGATTGGCTTAAATGGTTCTTTTGCATCAAGCAGATTTTTAACCAATATCTTAGTTAGATTAAAGCAAAGGAACAGTTATACGTAATAATAATTTCAAATGGTTTTTCCTCGAGGATTCTCGGCACACAAATTAATAGCTCATTTTTAACACTTGGCACACACCACCCTTCCATGTTTTGTTTATGAAAATCTACCCTTGATCAGTAATCCCGAGCAATGCTCAATACCGTGAGCACGGCTATTCAATAGTTTTGACACTGCAGAGGTTGTACACTTTACCCACAAGATACACCGCCACCACACGGTGATTGTCCGCAACAAAGCTTTTCAGGACTTCTACCTTAACTAAAGAACCTCTCCCAGATTGCCTTCACTATCACTTCCCTCACACAGAGCCAAGTATAGGACCGCCAATCACCGCTGGATGGGCACCAAGCCGTAGCACGTACGCTCTCCCATACAGATACACCCTGTACTGTCACCCCGAGGTATCGAGGAAAGATATCGTAACCCTAGTCAACTAGGTCTGTCCCATATCGTATATGTGGTTGTACGGTGACTCAGATCAAAGGCTTGCAAGGTGAAGTCCTTAATCGACCAAGGCAAGGCTTCCAACACTCAACAAAGGGCACACAACCCAATGTGGCACACAGACTCACATCACTCATCAACCCATCGCCACACAGCCCACTGTGCACACACCTCTTGCCACTTGCCCCATCCTAAAACATTTCCCACCCCATTGATTATTGTGCAACACATGCCAAGCAATAACTCAACATCGATGCGGAACCACACAGTCGCGTACCTCAATCTCATCATGTGGCATCATCACACCACTTTTCAAAATACATTCAATATGTCTTTAATCAATATTGTAGCATTTTTCCGAAAGAACACTCATGATTCGTTGCAAGGCTAAGCATTTACTCGCGATCTAGCCTCCCGTGTTGGCACAATATTAACATCCAACTAATATAATCAAACTTAGGGTGACAATGATTTAGGGCATACAGTTAATAATTCAAGGTGGCATAACAAAATGGGTTGATTAACTACATTATCCCAAATTAATTTAAATTCATTTTAAATAATTAGCATGCATAGTTTCAAAGCATAAATTACATTTTAAAATCTGGGATCAAAATGATCAAAGCATCACTTGCCTTCAAAGAGTTGCTGGTCGTGTTCCGAAGCTTGGTCTTGAGCGACGAATTCTTCCTCGAAACTTTCCGGCAAATTTGCGTCTACGCGGACAACAAAATATACAATAAAAATCTAATACAGAGGACTAAATGGCCTCAAAAATTCAAATAAAATTCATCATTAAATAGATCATAATTTTATGAATTTTTAGAAATTTGAACCACCCAAATCCGAGTTAAAATGCAAAAGTTATAGTCATTTGAAGTTTGAATAAAATCTGAAAATACAGAAATTAAGTAATCCGATTTTTCCCAATTATTTTTATACTGAAAATTCGCATATATGACGTCAGCATCGCGTCATGATGACGTCAGCACAGAAATGAATTTCGGTCGAAATATTTTTATATATAAAATATTTATGACGCCATCACGACGCCATCTCGACACGCGGCACGCCTGCAGGCCGCCACGCCGCTCTGTCTATGGGTGGGTCCACGGTTCGGCTCGTCCACCGTGGACTTGGTTCACGTAATACGGTGCACCACGCGGCAAAATCCGCACCGCTCGCTAAAATCGACGGTCGATCCTATGCTCGCGGCTCGACGATGCCTCGATTTCCGCGACGGCCACGCGTCCACGATCGAACGGTCCCCTGATCCAACGGCCAATGCACGCGGACTCGACGACGCCGGATCACGCAGGACACGCGGCGCAATCGCAACGGCTCGCTTGAATCAACGGCCGAGATTGGTCACGCTTGGCCAAAGGAAACACGCGCCGCGACGCGATTGGTTGGAGGTGCGGCGCTATCAACGCCAGACGCTCGAATTTGAACGGCGCGGATCCTAGGGCAAAACCAGATCCGAACTCAACCGCTCGATCCGATCCAACGGCCAGTTACGGAGTCGTTTACTATTCATGGCGCGACGTGGCTCAATCCTACGCGTACACCAACGATCCAACAAATGAGATGAAACTAAGATACGAGACTAGATCTAATCTCTACCGCTCAATCCAGATCTAACAGTGCATGATCTACTCTAGAAGAACACAAAGAAGGGTGACGTGGACGAACCGTAAGCGCATGGCGATGAAGATCGGACGGACGAAGCTCGATGAAGGCGATGGCGGCGCAAAAGAAAAGGTCATCGAGTCGAGGAAGATGACGCAGCCCACGGCGCTACTGAGGCTTCTCCGGCGTGATGAAGTGGCTCGCTCGACGCGGCGTGGCGGAAGGATTACTCCGGTGACCTTGGCGACGGCGGAGAGAAACCGCGCGGCAAACGACAAAAACAGCGGCGGCACAAAGAAGCAACCACGGCGAGCTCAGACGGGCGCTAGAGGAGTCTCGGCGTGCGTGCGAGGAGTCAAAGATGCGGAGGAAAGCCTCGCACGACGCCTTCAACGGGACTTAAGGGCTGCCTCGACGTGCGCGAAACGGCCGGCGGAAGTCACGCCATCAACGCCCACGCCTCCGATGATCTCGCGGGGCGGCGACGTGGCGCGATCCTCGTGCGTTCGTCGGCGACGATCCGAAGGCTCACGCTACGGGCGACGTGGCACACGACAAAGCGCGCGATCCGGATCGGATGGCTTGGGCTAGGCGGCGCTAGGGTTTCGCGGGCGGGCTGCGACACGCACAAGAATGGGCTCGCCCATTATCGCTCATGTGATTTTAAAACATTTCACATTTAAAATAATTCCAAAATTCAATTAAATCATTTGGGGCTTTTAAAATAGCAGAAAAATTCTAGAAAATTTCCAGAAATTACTTTGAGATATTTGGAACTCAATTAAAATATTTTCAATAAAACGTTGCAAAAACTTTTCCTTTATCTAATTTGTTTTCAAGAAAGGCTATATTTGAATAATTCCGAATAAATTTCAATAAATTTCCAAAATTTCTCAAAAAATCAAAAATACTTCAAACTTTAAATTAGAGCAAAAATTAGGGTGTTACAGTCCCTCGGGTCCAATCCGGAGTATCCAGATTCCTGACCCCGGACAGTCCGGGCATATCGGAGTATCCGGATAAAAGTCCCGGACACTCCGGACTTAGACCCTCGGGAGATTTTATCTAGCTGCAAATTTTTTATTCCGCTGTAATTTAGTTTTAAATATTTTAATTCGCCTATTCACCCCCCCTCTAGGCGACATCCCCTGTCCTTTTAATTGGTATCAGAGCAAGGTCTCTCTTTTTATTAGACTTAACCGTCTAGAGAGTAAAGGATGTCGACTAGAGGATTAGTGCACTCACATGATCCACTTGTGCTAGATGGCACAAATTATGCTTCATGGAAATTAATTATGACTTCTCATTTTAAATCCATGAGCCCCCAAATATGGTGGATCGTAGATGTCGGTTTTTCCTCTCCATTGAATGAAGTTGCTCCAACTAAAGGAGAGAGGAAATTCCTACATCTCGACGCTCAATCTACTAATGTTTTATTTTGTGTTGTGAGCAATGAAATCTTTGATAGAATATGCAATCTCAAGAGCGCTCATGAAATGTGGATAAAGCTTCAAGAACTATTTGAATCATCCACTTCTATTGAGGATTGTACTAAGGAAGAGATGTCGGGAGATGAAACATCAAGCTCCACCTCAAGCTCAAGTGATGAATAACCGACATCTCCATCAACCTCAACCTCCACCTCAAGTGACGATGAAGATGCTCTTCCATCACAAATCCGTTGCTTCATGGCGAAAGGTAAGAATGAGGTAAGTGACGATGATGAGCTCATTTATGATGAACTTATGAATTTGCTAGAGGAGCTCAATAAATGTCTTGGAAAGAAGAAAAAGAAATATAAAATTTTGAAGCTTGAACATGAATCACTTCAAAATGATTATAATGTGCTTCAAGAAAATCATGAATCCCTCCTTTCCAAAGAAATTCATAAGCCTAAGGTGGATATAGGAATCTCATGTCATTTAATTGATGAAATGTCTTGCTTAAATGTTAATCCTAATATTTCATCAAAATTTAACATATCCACCTCTTATAATGATTTACCTTGTTGCTCAAATTCAAATGTTTCTACTTCCTCTATGCATGTTGAGACTAACCTTGCAGAGGAAAATAAGGAGCTCAAGGCCAAAGTCATTAGATTAGAAAATGACTTGAGGAAGTGCGTAAAGGGAAAAGCCATCCTTGACGAGATCTTGAGCAAGCCAAGGGCGCCTCAAGATAAGCGAGGACTTGGCTACATCTCCAAGAGGGAGACTAGCAAGACAAGGCACAACGAAAGACATTCGAAGATCATCAAGTGCTTTGCTTGCAACAAGAAGGGACACCTCGCCTCCGTGTAGCCTAATAAAGTGGAGATCAAGCCACAACCATCAACAATGAGGCAAACCGACAAAGAGCAAGTCAAGAAAAAGAGACGCTCAAAGCCTACTTGCTACAATTGTCGGGAAAAGGGGCACATCGGTAAGGATTGTCCCAAAGGTATAACCCCTAAGCCTACTCATTATTTTAATGATTATTTGCTTAGGAAGGACAAGAATGGCAATGTATTTGCCAAGCTTGTTAAGTCCCATATGCCTGCTCAAAATGATAATGCTCATTTGCATAGAAAGAGTGAATCTAGAAATGGATTTGCTAAATTTGTTAGGACTCCTAAGCCTACACAAAGCAATTCAAATAAATTGCTTAGGAGAAATAACGATAGCAAAGCATTTGCTAGATATACTAGATCCTCTAAGCCAATGAATAATTTCAATTATCCTATGCTTAGAAGAGATCAAACTAGAAATGGTTTTGCAAAATATCATTGTCCTCCTAAGCCTTGTTATAAAAATGCCAATCAATTGCCTAGGAGGAATAATTATCGCAAACCTATTCCTAGTCATGTTAGTCTTGTCAAAAATGTTAATATTAGGACCATTTGGGTTCCTAAATCTATTGTGACTAACATTGTTGGACCCAACAAGGATTGGGTACCAAAAACCGCCTAAAAGATTTTTAGGCAATATGAGATGGATTGGACGTTTGGCTTCTTCAAAAGGGAAGATGACTTAATCATTTGCAAAATGAAGCCAAGCATGAGGAGGATCACTTCAATCTTGAGCCAATGTCATCTCGGGTAACAAGTATCTAATTTGATTACTATTTAGCTTATAGCCTTGTGTAGGTTATATTGCATTATTCATGAAAATCAATTTAGATTGCTTGTTATATGCTTGCTCATGCTTATTAGTTGTTTTGATTGCAATCTTGAGTAAGTTTGGGATAGTGGCACATTAAGGGGAGTGTTAATTCATATCCATGTATATTACATCCCTACATGTGCCCATATTTATATAAGTGCTAATATATATTTTCAAAATCAAGCCATTTAGCCAAAAGTCAAAAATTTGTATACTATTAGTATTCTTGTGAAAAACTAATTGCAAAATGTATACAAATATATTTGAAACGATTTTCAAAGGTTTTGGCTTCACAAAATCTATTTTGAAAAGAAAATGAGTTTCATGATCAAAATCTAGATAGTAGTATCTTGTTTTGGATTTAAACTTATAATTTTCATAGAATTAAATGTAAAATGAATTTGAAAGTAATTCCAAAACGAAAATCCTAGAGTTGGTCATTCTTAACAATTCTTGTGTTCAAAAGACTTTCAAAAGACCAACCTAGCGAAAGTTATTCGATTTTGAAACTCGCCGAAAAACTATATTTGACGCATAATAGTCATATTATTGCACTTAGTGAGTTTCTCCCCTTGAACCGGATTCTTAGCAATATCTTAGTTCAAAATGGTATTTCAAACTCATACATACCATTTCCAATCAAATATCTTCTCATTTGCTTCATTTGATACTTTTTGGATTAATGTTGAAAGCATATGCATCCATATCCCTCATATGAGCCTTTTAGGTCAAAAGTCAAAGTTCATATTTAAAAGGCTCAAATTTGTGAAGAGATTTATAAAAGTATTCTATTATGTATCTCAATGTTTTACAAGCTCTCAAAATAAAAATATATTGAAATCAATTTTAGCCCGAAAAGTTTTTGGTTTGAACTAAAATAGCTTATTTAAGCATATTGCTCAAATCTTAGCATTCAAGTTGGATTTCATTATAAATCTTGGCTAGAAACCATCTTGATAATCAATTCTAAGCCATGGAAATTGAAATTTCATGAAATCCTAATTGAGTTGTATTTTGAGGCTTTTTATGAAAAATTATTTCCTATTTAAGTTGCTTCAAAAAGGGATAAAAGCAAAATATTTGTTTGAAATGCAAAATCTTATGAAAATAGTCTTCTAAAATGTTTTCAAATGCATTTCAAATGTTTTCAAGTATCTAACCCTTGGCGAGAAGCTAAAAGTCAAACTTTGGCCTAAAAAGATCTTTGTGATCTTGCTTTTGCATTTAACTTTAAATTTTTGTAAAGCAAAATCTATTTGGAGTTTGAAAAAGTGATCAATACAAAACTCATAGGGTTGGTCATTTTAAGCATTTCTCTAGTTCAAAGTTTTTCCAAACGACCAACCGTTCAAAAGTTATAGCCATTTGAATTTGGCCAAAATCATCCATTTGACCTAAAATGACCCGTTGTTGCATTTTGTGGATTTCGCTATTTGAATTGGATTTCTTTGTATATCTTGGATTGAAATAGTATTTCTAACTCATACAAAGCTATTAAAGTTCAAATCTCCATAAATTTCAATCCGGAATGCATTTTGAGCACTTGGTGAAAATTCAATTTCTTTTCAAACCTACAAAGCGTATTTTGCCATATCTTTTGAACGAAAATACCTTTTAATGAAATTATTTTTGGGAAACCTTATAAATAGTCCAATGTTTATTTCTGGAAAGTTTCAAACCATTTGGACTCAATTTGAAAAAGTTTTGACTTTTCTTCTCTTTGAGTAAAAATCATTTTTGGAAAAGTTTCTTGGGAGTCTATAGAATGTTTCTGCACAATTTCAAATAATTTCAACTTAATTTGAAATATTTATGGCTTTTTTCTCTCTTTTGATCCTATTTGGCATGCTTTCGCATAAAGTTGGATTTTACGATTTGAATGGATTTGATTATGCAAATAGGTTTAAAAACATCTCTCTAAATCATATGAAGCCGTATGAGTGCATATTTCCATTCAAAACTCATTTGGTTCCATTTTGAGGATCTGGTGAAAATCTTAATCTTTTATGTGGTTTAATACATCTTTCACCATATTTCTCGAAATAAAATTTATTTATTGAAAATTTTTGTTGGAAAACCTTATCTCATATATGGAGTTCATATCTGAAAATTTTCAAATTTATTTGAACTCATTTGCAAAAATGTTGACTTCTTTTGACTTAGTGTCAAAATCAAACCTCCAATGCCCATTTTGATCTAATTTTTGATTGGAGGGTGATTTTTTAGAAATTATTTTTGGAGAAGTTTCTTGGATGTCCATGGAATATTTATGCAAAATCTCATGGCTATTGGACTTCATTTGATTAAGATTTGGCCCAAATTCAAAATGTTCAGTTTGCTGAAATTTCAGGTTTAGAATGATTGTGGGGCTGTTTTGTGATTTTTGTATCTTCAAATGGGTTTATAATCAGAGGAAAGTATTATAACATATTTTGATCCTCTATATTTGGACTTCGTTTTCTATTTTTTTCAGAATTTATGAACATTGTTTGAACCTTCTTTCTGCCCTATCAAAAAGCTTAAATGGAATGTCAAAACTGAATTTTTCAGCATATTACACTTTTGAAATCTTGCATACCTTTAAGATGATTTGAGTATATTTCCTTGTGATGAAAAATAAGGTAACTCAATTTATTTCTCCATGATTCATCTAAAATTATTTGGGAGCTCATTTTCTGTTGTTTTCATCCTCAGGACCATTTCAAAGCGAGGTTTCTTTTCCCGAAACCTTCGGTTCAGCATTCACTATTTTCAAGCTTTCGAGGTTTTCCTTTGCTCAAATGAATGTTCGGTCTTCATAGCCCTCGAAGAGAATTTCGAGACGGATCTTTTTCGCGTTAATAATGTTTGCATTTGAGCAATGATTTAAAAGCTATAATCGATTTTGTGCTGCTATTTGGGTCTGTTGAGACTTTGAGAGTTTTAAATTGGAATCTTGGCAAGCCTTTCAAGATGAAAACTAAGTGAACTTATTCATTGCTCTAAGCTTCAAAGTGGAGCATATCTATTTAAGTTTCCATTCTAATAAAAGTACATCTTTTGGCTAAGTTATTTTGAAAATTAGATTTAATTGTATCTTAGCCTCAACATGTTTCCTCTCTTGCAAACTTGGAGTTTATTATGGAAAAGAGAAAATTTCCCTTGTAAGCTCAAGAGTGAGTTTGAATGTGTTTTACCCATTGTCTCTCTTACAAGTGGATGTCAAGATCAAATTTGAATGAGTTTCAAATATTTTCATTGTAAAGTGGTGTAATAAAATCGTTAATTGATATCTTGAATTTCTTTGCATGCAAAGGGTATTGTCTTGTATATCATATATATCATGCATGTTGTACTTAGACATTATCAAACTAATTTGGGTCAAATTAAAAGATATTTGTTCCCAGAAATCGTGTGCTTGTCTATTGATGTTCAAGGTATTGGAAAAGGGGTCATCTTCGACGGTGGGATGAGGAAATGGAGAGGAGCTCCATAGTCCAAGGGATCTAAGGCCGGGCGCGGTGATCATGACCGATTCGAACAGGCGGTGGACAAGAATCGACAAAGGGACGTGTTTCTTTTTTGACCATATTCAATAATGTCTGTGCACACCATTATGCTAAATTGTGTCATTCTAAATGGTGTTGTATCTTTCAATTGGTATCATTAATTGGTATCTTTCGAGAGGTATCCTCTAATCCTAAATTGTTTTGAAGTGTCATCTAACTTGCATTTGGCATTATCAAGAATTAAAAGGTACATATGGGTGACACATTGCAAAGAGGTATGCCCTTGATAAGTTTATGAAATTCTTGATCATGAAAGTGCATCTTACTTATACAATTTTGATTCATGATCTTGTATACATCTTGTGATCATATAAGCAATTCCTTCTTGTGTAATCTTCTTCATATGATCTTGATTGTTAGAATTTAATTTGATCATGAGCATGTGCTTAAATTATATAAATTTGCTATATGATCGTGATGTTTAAAGAATAAATCTTCTCCATGTGAAATCATATTCGTGTGTCATGTTTAAGCATCACTTATATCCTATGAATCATGACTACTTTAAATTGGTTTAATTATAAAAATCTATTACCTAAATCTTGAAAATCAAGTGGGATGGTTAAGCAAAGATAAGGTATGCAATTTTGGTATCTATTCTATATTTGTTATTGCATTCCTTTCGTGCAAATGCATAGTGAACTCCAAGTAGCATGTTGATTATATATATGCACATTGGTCCATGTCATATTTATTTGTGCATATATATTCATTTGAGTTCATTATGTGCTTTGTTTTTTACTCTAAACTTCATATTGCTATAGATTGACTTGGTGCATGCATGTTTTAGTTGTATATCTTCTCATGCAATTCTCTTAGTGAAGTTTAATCTAGTGTTGGATCACATATTTACTCTTATTCCAAATATTATTTGCACATGTACAATTCGTGTATATTCTATCATGTGCTTCATTTAAGTAAAGACTGTGATCCTTGCCATGATTTAATTGATCCATCGTATTGGCAATTATCTCTCTAGTGCATATAGATCAATTACATATTCATCATGATGTACTTAGTAGAGAACAATTCTTATGTCAAGTGTTTCCATTTATGTTGTGCTTCTTTATATGAAACACTTGTTGTAATCAATTGTTCACAAATATCAATTTGTTCATATATATTGAGCTTTTGGGACTAATGTCTTTCATGAGTAGTTTGGAAAGAATTAGGTTCCGTATGTGTATGATGACCAAGGTATCTTGGAGGATGATCGTTAAGCCGAGGTCAACAAGACGGCGGTGTCACCAAGAGTTGAGGACTAACTCCAGATCGACTTGATGTGGAGATCGTTAGAGAGGATGATCAAGTCAAGGTTGATAGGACGAGAGTCTCATGAGGTGAATCGAGTCGAGTTGAACAAGGCGAAGATGTCATCAATTATATGGTGAAAGTCTTCATGCATCGACATTAAGAAAGAAGACGGCAAGTGACTATTTCTAGACTTATATTATCTTTGATTTAATTTGAGTCTAATGATTGCCGTACTATTAAGAGGGATGCGATGTCGAATGACTTTTAGATGTGTCAAGTGCTCAAGTGATCCATCCATGTGAAACTTAGAAAGAGAGTGGTGTTGGTGGTGCCGGAAAGTGAGAGTTGTAGGTATCCCTTGGATTCTTTGTGAAATCTGTGTTTATCCTTTGAGGTTTGGGTAGTGAGACCTTGTTAGTTGTGTAGCCCTCATTCTTAGCTTTTGATAGAGTCCAAAATCACTGAAATCGGAGTCCGGAGTCAAAAGTTATGCTCGTTTTCTTCGGGCTGCTCAGTGCAATCCGGAGTATCCGGACATTTGGTCCGGACATTCCGGGTTGACACCCTCGGTGGCTACTCTCAGACAATCCGGAGTATCCGAGTTGTGTGCAGCTGTTTCCAACGGCTAGTTTTTTTGGGACCTATATTTAAAGCCCCCTTCTTGCTCTCTTCGAAGAGGCTTTTCCCTGTTGATTAGAGGTGCTATACCCTTATCCTTGAGCCCCCAAAACACCTCTTTACCCTTAGATCTAAGTGATCCCCTTGTGAGAAGGGTTGGGAAGAGTTTGAGGAGTGAGGTGCTAGGTTGAGTGAGTTTTGTGTTGATTGAGCACTTGATTTCATCTCCAAGCTTGTTCTTCGTGAGCATTTGTTACTCTTGGAGGTTGAGGACTACTAGACGGCTAGGAGGTCGCCTACGAGCCACCGGAGCTTTGTGTGGTTGGCCGTGGGAAGTTTGTGAAGGTCGGTTCCGCCTCCGTAAGGGAAGGAATCAAAGGAGTGAAGACCGGCGAGTGCATTTGTGCAACACCGGGAGGAAGAGGGTTGAAAGAGACCCCGGCTCAAGTGTGACCGAGCCGCCTCAACGGAGACGTAGGATTCCCTTCGCCAGCTCGCAGCCATCGGCCTCGCCGCCCTCGCACCGCCGCGCGCCACCGTCGGCGTCGCCGCTCAAGAACGCGTCACCGCCCGCCCGACCGCCGGCTTCACGCCTATCGCCATCGCCCGACCGCCTCGGCTTATGCGCTTCGCGCGCCAGCGCCAAGATCGCTTTGGGTCGCCAGATGAAGCATCGCCGCCGCTGCCGTCTCGTGCCGCGCGCTATGGCCCGCCGCCGTCGCCACCTCGGCCGCGCGCCTCTCGCCGTAGAAGGTCGTCAGCAGCGCTGCAGCCTCGGCCGACACCGCCTCGCGCCGCGATCGTCGCCGCCGCCGCCGTCTCCTCGGCCGGAGCGCCTTGGTCGGCCGCCGCGCGCCTCCTCGGTTCGCCGCCGCGCTCTCCTCGATTCTGCCAAGACGTGAGCTTGAAGCACCACCGCGCGAGCCCGAGGTCGCGCCAGTAGCACCGGCCGCCGCACCAACCTCTCGCCACACACGCCAGCATGTCGCCCGGCGCGCCGCGCGTCCCTCACAGATGCAGCACCGCCGCCTCGGCCCACAGATGCAAGGGCTCGACGCCTCCCACGCGCATGCAATGGCTCACAGACGGCGCCGCCGGCCGCGCTTGAAGCCGCCGCCGCCGCTCGGCTCCGCGCGCAAGAAGCGCCGTCGCCAACCGGGCTCGCACGCAGCTTGCCGCCACAGATTCCGCCCAAAGCCGCCGCCTCGTGCCGTGCAGCACGCCGCCCGCAGCCTATCGCCGCCAGCCCGTCGCGCCGACATGCATTTGCCGCCGCTGCCATTGCCCCACCGTCGCCTTGACTCCGCCACCATTCCTCGCATTGAAGCCGGGAAGCGGAACGGCGAGCGATGAGCGGCGAGCAGGTGGTGGCTCAAGGAACACACGCGGGCTGGCGGCGAGCGCGCGCGAGGCGCGGATCGGGCGGGCGACGCGAGGCGCAAAAGGAGGCTACGCACGGCGTGAGGCACGAGGGGGAAACCCTAGCCGCGTGCGCCCTTATGGGCCGGAGCAAGGCCCAAATAGCCGCTTGGCCGGAAAAGAAAAGGAAAAAGGAAAAGGAAAAAGAAGAAAAAGAAAAGAAAAATAGCAGAAAATTTTGAAAAAATTGCTAGAAAATTCCAGAAAATTATCTGGCTCTGTTTTTAATTTTTCTAGCTTTATTCTCTGCATTTATGAATATTCTTTATGAATTTTGGATTCATTGCTTTATTTTAGTATACTGGCAATTTATTTTCTGCTCTTTTTGCCTTTTGCAACCATTTTCTATTTAGATTACACGCAGTAATCTAATGTCGAAATTTTAAAATCATGCAAATGTCCGGCATCGTGAATCGTGAGTTTGAAGAACTGGCCCCGCACGGTCAGAACTACCTCACTTGGGCTTCGGACGTGAAGATCATTCTTGGGGGCAAGAAGCTCCGTGCTGCAATTGGTCTAGGGTCCTTGCAGGACGCGAAACCTACCGCCGAGCAGAACGATCAAGCCTTGCACTTCCGTTTAAATGCATGAATCGCATTTTTTTAGATTATGGTTGTTAGCAGTTTCTTTTGAATAATGAATTGTAAGCTCTAGAAGAGCATACTTCTCTCATGAATAAATATGCAATTTATTCTTTATTCCAGTATTCTTTAATTTGCAAGCAATGTTTGAATTATTTTGCCACTGTTTGATTGGAATTATTTTTCCTTTTTAGAAATCGTGTAGCGCCCAAATGGAAGAGATATGCATTGTTGATAGTGGCACAAATACCATCTTAAGAGAGTCCAAATACTTCCGGTCGATCACGAAGAACACTAGAAAGATTACTACGATCGCAGGAAGCGATTTCTATATAATAGGCTCCGGAAGAGCCACAATTATATTACCTATGGGTACAACTTTGGTAATTGAAGAAGCCCTTTTGTACCCCGAATCAACGCGCACTCTCTTAAGTTTCAAAGACATCCGCGCCAATGGTTTTCACGTAGAAACCAATGAAGAAAATGGAAAAGAATACTTGTGCATTGTGAAGCACGCGATATGTGGAAAAATGATATTAGAAAAATGTCTCTCATATGAATCTGGGTTGTACTACACGAATATTCATGCACCCGAAGTGTATACTTCCTTGAAGACTGTCTTTAGAAGCTCTGAGTTATTTTCTTTATGGCATGGTAGATTAGGTCATCCTGGTCTTAGAATGATGAGAAATATAGTAAACAACTCACAAGGTCATGGCATTAATGTTAAAAATTTTCCGAATCATGAAGATTTCGTGTGCCCTGCATGTGCCACCGGGAAATTAATAACTGCACCCTCTGTCATGAAAGTGCAAAGTGAAATTCTGCATTCTCGAACGCATCCAGGGGATATTTGTGGTTCGATTCAGCCTCGCTGTGGCCATTTCGATACTTTATGGTGCTCATCGATGCTTCCTCGAAATGGTCGCATGTATGCTTATTGTCAACAAGAAACCATGCTTTTGCAAAACTGATCTCGCAGATCATAAGAATTAAGAATGCTTTCCCTGATCATCGCGTGAAGTCCATCAGAATGGACAATGCCGGAGAATTTACTTCAAAGGCATTTGATGATTATTGCACTGCAACAGGGATATTAGTTGAGCACTCTGTACCGCATGTTCATACGCAGAATGGACTAGCTGAAGCACTAATAAAGAGGATTAAATTCATTGCCAAACCACTTTTCTAGAGTCATAACTTGTCCAACACTTGTTGGGGACACGCAGTCCTGCACGCAGCAACTCTCATCAATTTTAGACCTTCGGCCTACAACATCCATTCTCCTATGCAACTTGTGCACGGGATCATCCCGAAAATCTCCCATCTTAGGAAATTTGGGTGTATGTTATATGTTCCTATACCACCCCCTCAGCGGACCGCAATGAGCCCTCTTCGCAAGTATGGAATATACGTTGGTTATGAGAGTGCATCCATAATCAGGTATTTGGAACCCATGACTGGAGACTTGCATACAGCCCGATTCGTTGATTGCATATTTGACGAGGATCGTTTCCCGTCATTAGGGGGAGGAAATCAACCTTTGGATGAAAAATGTCGGAAAATCATATGGCATTCCACTCGGATCCCCGCGCATGACCCCCGCACTAATGAAGCAAATCAAGAAGTCCAGAAGATAATTGATTTGCAGAATTTAGCAAATGAACTACCTGATCATTTTTGTGATCTGAAGGGCGTGGTTAAGTCACATGTACCCGCAAGAAATGCACCAGAAAGGGTGGAAATACCAAAGAAAATAGAAGGTATCCCTTATCCTGTTCAGAGGCCTCAAAGAAAAAGAACAGGAAATCTGGCTCCTCAAACCCAAAGTACCCGAGACGCCCGAGAAAATCAAGCAGAGGACTTACCACAACCAATCACGAAAATACCCTAAGGAAAGAAGGGGAGCTAGTTGAGACCTGGCACTGGAAAGAAGCCAACAAAAAAGGCAATTCTAGACTTGAATCTTCCACTGCAGGAAGCCGTCGAAAACAATGTGTGCGCACACATAGGCGATGAAAAGCTAAAAGAACTTGCTCCTGCGATGGGAAATAGCAGCGAAGAGCAAGTAGAAGTGCATGAAGCACCCCATGATGAAATGGCCATAAACTTTGCAATAACAAGAGAATCCCTTAATAGAGCAACAACCAACGTTGATGCATACTTTGCAAAGAAGATTGTCTCGATCATTGATCATGATCTCGAGCCTGCATCTCTAGTAGAGTGCAAGAAAATGCTAGATTGGGAAGAATGGAAGAAGGCAATCACTGCAGAGTTAGTCTCTCTGAACAAGAGAGAGGTGTTTGGGCCCGTATGCCGCACACCTCCCCATATAAACCCTGTAGGTCGCAGATGGGTCTTTGTTCGGAAGAGGAATGAAAACAACGAAGTTGTAAGGTACAAGGCAAGGCTTGTAGCTCAAGGTTTCACTCAACGTCCTGGAGTTGATTATGAAGAAACCTATTCTCCGGTCATGGGACAATTACCTTTAGATATTTGATCTCAATGGCAGTCAACTTGAAGTTGAGAATGAAGCTAATGGATATTGTCACAAAGATATTTAGTATGGAAACTTGATTCGAGATATACATGAAAGTACCAGATGGTATTCCTATCCCAACCAAGACGGAGCAAATAGAAACCTCTGTGAAAGGTGAAATTGGAGAAATCATCAGATGGGCTAAAACAGTTAGGAAGAATGTGGTACAATAGCTTGAGTGACTTTCTCTGCAAAAAGGCTACACAAACAGCGAAGATTGTCCATGCGTATTTATACAATGATCCCGAATGGATTCTCAGATAATCTCCGCCTATGTAGATGACTTGAACATCATTGGGACGGATGAAGAGATTGAAGAAGCATGCTCATACTTGAAGTCTGAGTTTGAAATGAAGGATTTGGGTAAAACCAAGTTTTGTTTAGGCTTGCAGCTTGAGCATGTCCAAGGAGGAATCTTGGTACATCAATCGACCTACACACAGAAAGTGTTGGAAAGATTTGGCTTTGAAAAGGCATATCCTGCAAAGACTCCAATGGCTCAAGGTCACTCCAAGCGCACTAGACCCATACAGCACCTAGAGAAGAGGGGGAGGAAGTCCTGGGAGCAGAATTCCCATATCTGAGTGCAGTTGGAGCGCTCATGTACCTTGCGAATAGCACTAGGTCGGACATTGTATTCGCTGTGAATTTGTTAGCCCGGTACAGTGCAGAACCCACCAAAAGGCATTGGAAAGGGATCAAGGACATCCACTACTACAGAATGGTACATCACTATCGCTTCATCTGTGTCGGTTCTTAAGTTTTTAGGAAGAAACGATTGTGATAGATGACTTAGGAGAGGCATTAATCATAATCACTATCGGTTCTTAGGTTAGAAGTGATAGTGATGTAGCACTGGGAACATTACAATCGGTTCTTACGCGAGAAGGGATAGTGATATGCATTATCATCACTATCGGTTTTCATATAAGAAGCGATAGTGATGAGCACGTACACATCACTATCGGTTCTTATTTAAGAAGCGATAGTGATGATAATGACATCACTATCGCTTCTCACAAAAGAACCGATAGTGATGAGAACTCTCATCACTATCGGTTCTTTTGTGAGAAGCGATAGTGATGTTCATTATCATCACTATCGCTTCTAAATAAGAACCGATAGTGATGTGTATGCGCTCATCACTATCGCTTTATATGAAAACCGATAGTGATGACTATTATAATCACCGCCGCTTGTCTTGTAAGAACCGATCGTGATGTTCATGATCACATCACTATCTCTTTTATATGAGAACCGATAGTGATGTACCTCGTTAGGTTATTTATACCACTCGAGCTGAACTCTTCTCTGTTATTGTTCCAGAGGAGGTTTCTCCGCCGCCACCAGAAAAAATAGCTCATATTCTGTGTTTGGAAGCAATACTTGGGTGAGAAAATTTGAAATCCTCAAGGGTGGGTGTTAAGAGGGTAAATTTGAAGCCCTAACTTGAGGAGATTTCCCCTCATTTTGCATAATTTGTGGTTTTCTTCAAAATGTGAGCATTCTTTCAAACCCCTTTAATTTTGTACTATGTAATTTTGATATGTCGCGAAGAAAGTTTAGATTGCACTGGTATTGTGTATATCCTATCGATTTCACACCCTTTATTTCACAAGCATGTACACATGTATTTAATTATCTTAATTTGTAGTGCTTTGATGTTAATATGGAATTATTATTGCTTGCTACTTGATGAATGCTAGAGTTTAGGGTGCGGAACCTCGCCTCCTGCTCGAGGATGCTTGTTTATAAATATACCGAACTAAATGGTATATTTATGCGGCAGTCTCGAATTGTCCACGTTTTTGATAAGCCGAGGATATGTGCTTGCAAGTTCTCGAAGGTGTGTTGTACAATCGCAGTAGAGATTTCGTAGCGTCTCCTGGTATTCTCCGATACACACCCTCTTGACCTGTTGTCGAGACGTGTATATGGAGAATAGCGAGATGTCTTCAAATTTTCTCCGAGTTGTACAACGGCTTAGGAACTTGTCGAACCACATATTCTCGAATGGGATTAGGACCAAACCTATTTAGAGATTAGGAGTCATCGTTGGTACCCTTGTATTGTTTCATTGTAGTCAAAAGATCTGAGGCTAACGCACTATATAATTAGATTGTTTGATATCATTGTTCATGTTAAAAATGTATGTCTCTTATCTAGGAAATTGGAAGCTCTAAACCAGGGAAGAATCTAGGTATCGATCGGAAGTACATATTTCATATATGTTGCAGGAAATTGTCATCTATTTTGCAAAGGTAATATTAATCAAATGATGTCTCAATATTTCAAATAACTAGCTTGTTTGTCGCTCCGCTTGTGCATAATTTATTGGGCTAAGTTTAATTGCGTGATGAACCGTAAGGAATGGATGTATGCAAAAGTCGTGTGAGTGCCGAATTTCGAGGGGTGTTAAGGAGTTCAAAAAATTGCCAAGAGGACATGGTGAGGAGGGTGCAAACTTCATATATTGTCCTTGCATTGATTGCACTAATCTGAGAAGATTCAAAGAACTCACCAAATTGAGGACCACCTGATTCGACGTGGCTTCGTGAGGAATTACACGTGTTGGATCCATCACGAGGAGACAGGTAGTACCCTGCCGGTATGCAATGAAGACACGGTGGAACCGGATGATGAGTTGCAATTTGATATGTTTGAGGCAGAGAATTTGGAGCAAATGTTGCGGGATGTGGAGGGTAATTACACAGAAAGAGAGTTTGGAAAGTTTAAAAGCCTAATGGAAGACGATGCGAAACCACTGTTCACAGGTTGCAAAGCAGAATACACTAAGTTAGGTTCGGTCCTTGCATTGTTCGAATCAAGGCAAAACACCGCTGGATGATACAAGTTTTAATGCACTTCTAGTTCTTCTATCTGACCGCTCCGAGGGAAACGAGTTGCCAACAAGCATTTATGAAGCGAAGAAGCTACTATGTCCCATGGGAATAGAAATAGAAAGGATACATGCATGTCCAAATGATTGCATCTTGTACCGTAACGCACATCGAGCTGCACATTTGTCCAGTTTATGTGTGCCTCGGTACAAACAAAAGGAGAAGCGTAAGAGCCGGGCAACGAGGGTGAAGAGGTCACTAAAGGTGCACCGCCAAGGTATTGTGGTACTTGCCCATCATTCCGCGTCTAGAAAGGTTGTTTGCAAATCCTAGAGAAGCAAAATTGTTGCGCTGGCATTATGAGTCTCGAAGGAAGATGGCAAGTCGAGACACCTCACGATTCGGCTCAATGGAGAAACATCGATTGGAAACATGAGGAGTTTGGTGCCAAATGAGGAACATAAGATTTGGATTGAGTACCGATGGAATGAATCCGCTTGGTAACATGAGCAATCGTCAAAGACGTGGCGCTTCATGTGTATCTACAACCTCCTCCTTGGTTGTGCATGAAGCGGAAGTATATCATGATGTCGCTATAATCTCGGGACCCAAACAGGTGGAAATGATATTGATGTGTACCTCGCTCCATTGATCGAGGATTTGGTAAAATTGTGGAATGACGGGTCATTGTGTGGGATGCGCATGTAAGAGAGCATTTCACCCTACGGCTATAGTATTTTGCACCATAAATGATTTCCGCTCTTGGTAATTTGGCGGCTACAAGACGAAAGGAGCAAAAGCGTGTCCTATTTGTGAAGAGGAGACCGAGAGCCTATGGTCGCCGAATTCTAAGAAAACTGTATATGGGTCACCGAGGTTTCTACCTCGAAGTCATCGATACCGTAAGATGGATGACAAATTTGATGGGAAGAGGGAAGTCCGCTCAAAGACCGCAGCCTATGAGTGGAAGGCAAGTATATTCACGTGTAGAGGATATCGATGTTCAGTACGGAAAGAGTCGTAAATCTGTTCGTTCTAGGACTATTTGGAAGAAGAGGTCAATATTTTGGGACTTACCGTCGAAGGAGTTAGATGTTCGGCATTGTATTGATGTCATGCACGTTGAGAAGAATGTCTACGACAATTTGGTTGGTATCCCACGAACATACCGAAAGACAAAGGATGGTGTGAATGCTCGTCGCGACATGGCCTACATGGGAATCAGGCCCAGGCTTGCAGTGATAGAGGAGGATGGAAAAGGTCCGTATATCCCCGCTACATGCTACACCCTGTCCAAGAAGGAGAAAGAGGACCTTTGCAATTGTCTCCATGGTATTAAAGTTCCATCTGGCTACTCCGCAAACATTAAGAAGCTTGTGTCCTTGGATGATTTGAAGTTGTTGGGCATGAAGTCCCACGATTGCCATGTCTTGATGACCCAAATGCTCCCAGTTGCAATAAGAAATATTCTGCCAGAGGATGTCAGGTTTGCAATCACGAAGGCGTGTTACTTCTTCAATGCGATCTCCAAAGTTATTGACCCCGACGTGCTAGACAACTTGCAGAGTGAGGTGGTGCGCACTCTATGTCGCCTTGAGATGCATTTCCCACCGCCGCTTCTTCGATGTCATGGTCCACCTTGTTGTTCACCTCGTTAGAGAGATTAAGATATGTGGACCGCATTCCTACGTTATATGTACCCGCTCGAGAGGTACATGGGTATATTAAAATCCTACGTGAGGAATCGGTCAAGCCCGAGGGTAGTATTGTGGAAGGTTATGGTATCGAGGAGGTTATTGAGTTCTGTGGACTATCTCGGGAAAAGACAAGCAATCGGTGTTCCTCTATCTCGCCATGAGGGCGGATTTGTCGGCAAAGGAACCGTTGGATCGAAACTAACGAGGCCACGGTTTGATATGTATTGCAAAGCGATCCGATACTTTGCAAAGAGCGCAGAAGTTGCGAGGTACATCGAGCAAAGACAAGTCGATATTACGGAAGAGAATCCACAAATGGATGAGCTTTCCATCATGCGAGAACACAACGATAGATTTCTCACATGGTTCAAACAAAGGGCGGAGGTCTCATTAGTGAGACTATCAAATGGTTGGTGACGGACCTAGATTTAATGTATAGACATGGCGAGGTACGATATTAATGGGTACACCTTTTACATCGAAAGTCGATGCGAAGAGTACTTGCTCAAAATAAAGGTGTAAGCATAGATGCTTTTTCCGATGAACATCACTCAAAGGAGGATCCTCAATGGCAATGAACTCTTACTTGGGGTGATCAAGAAATTTGGGAGCTCGATTACGGAATATACCAAATTCCATTGTTCGATGTAAGTGGGTGGGACTCCTACATGGAGTGAAGGTCGACAAGAGAGGTTTTACTCTTGTGGATCTAAACAGACTCGCTTATAAAGATGACCCATTCGTACTTGCGAAGCAAGCAAATCAGTCTTCTATGTGCGTGATCCGCCAATCCGAGGTTGCACGTCGTCCTTCATGGCAAGCGGCGGATCGTTGGAGTCGAAAATGTCATAGATGAAGAAGAATACGACCAATTTGATGAAATACCTCCGCTTGCGGATGGGGCTGTCTTAGTGGCGATTTATGACACACATGGAAGAAATTACATGCGTGTAGATCATCGTGAAGGGTTGTATTGCAAATAAAAGGAGTACATCATTGTATCGCTTGCTATGTGTTTGAAATGTTTGTATTGTACATAATCGTAGTTTCGTGTTTGCAAAGGTTACGTAATGCGTATGAAACTTTTGCAAAAATTTTCAATGGATTGTGGTATGTATCATCTACTTGAAGCAAGAAAAAGAAGCTCTACATCAAATCCTTTCTCGCAATTTTCAAAATACTTGGACTTCATTTCAGAAAGATTTGACTTTGAGACTCTTTGAACAAAATTCATGCCTACAAAGTGACTTTGGCCTTCTTTTTCAATGTCGACTCTTTTGCCGAATACTTTTTGGAAAAGATTTGTAGTATCACAAAGTCTGCTCTGCAAAATTTCAAAAATTCCAACTATGTTTGCAAAAGTCATGGCCTTTTCACTCTTTGATCGATATTTCGCAAGTTCGTAATTCATGGTTTCTCCGGAAAACAAATAGTGCATTGAACAACATTTGTGTCGGTTTTATTAGAATACCGATAGAGATATAAGCGTTTATTTGTATCGCTTTTGTGAACAAAACCGATAGAGATATGCATGTTTCTTTTTATGTCGGTTTTATTCTAAAACCGATAGAGATATAGAATTATTTGTGTCGGTTTTATTCTAAAACCGATAGATATGTACCAGGTTTTTGTGTCGGTTTTCGAAAAACCGATAGAGATATAGCAGTTTTTTGTGTCGGTTTTACAAAAAAACCGATCTGATATGCATTTTTTTTTGTGTCGGTTTTACTCAAACAAAACCGATAGTGATGATTATTCGAGAAAACTAGAGTGATCTTTTGTTTGTTGTGTCGGTTTTACGAGAAAACCGATAGAGATACTATTTGTGTCGGTTTTCAATAAAACCGATTGAGATGGGCCTTTTCTATTAGTGTCGGTTTTCGAAAAACCCATGCATGTATGTACCTTTTTTATTTGTGTCGGTTTTCAAACAAAATCGATAGTGATGATTATTATGAGAAAACCGTAGTGATCTTTTGTTTTTGTGTCGGTTTTACAAAAAGCAGATAGAGATGTCCTTTTATATTTGTGTCGGTTTTACAAAAACCGATCTGAGATGTGCATGTTTTATTTTTGTCGATTTTTGAAACAAAACCGATAGTGATGATTATTCGTGATCTTTTCTTTTTGTGTCGGTTTTGTGAAAAACCCGATAGAGATGTTCCAGTGTTTTTGTGTCGGTTTTACGAAAAAACCGATAGAGATGTGCATTTTTATTTGTGTCGGTTTTCAAACAAAACGATAGTGATGATTATTCGAGAAAACCAGAGTGATCTTTTGTTTGTTGTGTCGGTTTTAAAAAACCGATAGAGAAACTATTTGTGTCGGTTTTACGAATAAAACCGATTGAGATGGGCCTTTTCTATTAGTGTCGGTTTTACTCAAAAACCGTATAGATGTACCTTTTATATTTGTGTCGGTTTTACGAAAAAACCGATATGTATGTGAATCTCTTTATTTGTGTCGGTTTTACAAACAAAACCGATAGTGATGATTATTCCGTAATAATCTTTTGTTTTTGTGTCGGTTTTATAAAAACCGATAGAGATATTACTTTTTATTTGTGTCGGTTTTACAAGAAAATCGATAGAGAAATGAGGACCACGTGATTCATTAGGGCTGCACTTCAACATTTGGCAAAAAATTATAAGTCCGCGCGCCTCCGGCTTGTTCTCGCCACTTTCCCGCTTCCACGCCGCCGACGCCCTTGCCCCCGCCGCTCCTCCCCCCCCCCCGCCCCACACCCCGACGCCTCGCCCGCCGCCGCTCCTCCCCACCTTGCCGCCCACGCCCGACGCCTTGCCCCGCCGCCTCCCCCCCCCCCGCCGCCCCACGCCCGCGCCCGCCCCGCCGCCGCCGCCTCCCCCCCCCGCCCCCACGCCCACAGACGCCTTGCCCCGCCTCTCCCCCCCCCCGCCCCCCGCCCCCCCCCCCCCCCCCCCCCCCCCCCCCCCCCCCCCCCGCCCTAACGCCTTGCCCCGCCGCCGCCCCTCCGCCCCCTCGCCCGACGCCGCCCCCGCCCACCCCGCCTCGACTCCACCCCTCCGCCCCGACGCCACCCCTCGCCCCGACGCCACCCGCCGCTTCGACGCGCCACGGCGCCAGATTTTGTTTCGCCAATGACACTCGCTTTCTTTCGATTTGACGCTGTTCGGTGAAGATAGCTTTCTCTTTGTTGATTTGATCCCGTGTTTTGCTTCTGTGATGGTAATGTTGTGCTAGCATTTGGAGTCTGATCACGAATTTTGAAAATTGTCGTTGGTTGTCTAAATCGGTGGATAAATCAATTGCCTTTGAATACAATTTAAATAAATTAAGGCACCATTAGAATGCATCTATTATGACAAGATAGCATCTTTGTTTATGTACCGCATGACACTTGACAAGAAAGCCACCGCACCGACCATTCCTTGAGAGTACACAACGAGAATCACCAAAGATTTCCAACAATGATCCGTTGCCTCTAATGAGAGCCACACATGCGGTACATCCTTCATCTATTGGCCCATGATATGATGGTCTCTGAAACAAAATCCAAGCTTAAGTAAATAATAGATTTTCGAATCTTACATTTTTCTACATACAAATAATTGAGATATTACCTTCACACAAAAACAAGCGAGGATAGAAGCCTTGTCGGGTTGTTCGTTATAGTCCTTACCACTACACTCGCTTAATTCCTCTCGTGCTCTTGTTCTCTCAAAGAACTCATCCATTCTCGCAACAATTAAGTGGGAACATCAATTATATATTTCATATTTGGATGTGCAACAGTGTAACTATGGACAAAAATATAGAGTGCATCAATTAATTAGCGAGAAAATAACCTCGAAAATGCTCTTCCCATCTGCATTAGGCGATTACTTACGAAACTCGGATCATTGAGAACTTCAAGATGAAAGTGTGCGCACAATATTGTGCTACAAAGAGTCTGAAAAGAAAATAAATAATTCAGATGGTCATCATACACAACTATTGTAGTAAATGTTACCTATTACAAAAAAAAGGATGGATCAACATAATTCTTTTATACGTTCTCTAAATCGTTGCTTCTTTTATTTCTCATCAATTAGGAAGCCCTGAAGGCCCTTTGGTGTGCTTCTTTTATTGGAACCGCAAGGGAAAGACCCATCTACACTTTTAGGTACAGGATTTTCTCCTTTATTCAATGCTACCCTTTTGTGTATAGTTTTAAATATCGAACAAGTAAATGAACCATTGTCGCCTCTGCTCACATTAGGGTTATCTATGTTGATGCTTCCCATGTAAACACAACAACTTGGCAAGACAAGATTTATATATAGATTTATCTATTTATCACATAGAAATCTCCTCATCCTATTTCCATTATATATTCAATTGAAGGGTTGCCTCTATATTCAATTATTCATGATATACATGTTCCTTCATCCTGCTTTCCATGTATGTTACGATGCTTTTCATTACTTTCTCATATGTGCTTTTGTACTCAAAGATTTGTTAAGAGTTTAGGTTATGTAACCTCGTCTCCTGCTCGAGAGTGCTTATTTATAAATATGTCGAATGACATATTTATAAGCAAGCATCTCGAATTGTCCACGATTTTGATAGCTGAGGATATGTGGTTTGGGCATGTTCTGGTCGTTGTACAACTCACGAGTAGATTTCGTAGCGTCTCCCCGGTGTTCTCGGATACACACCTCTTGACCTGTTGTCGAGACGTGTATCCGGAGAACAATGAGATGTTCGCCAAATTTTCTCTGAGTTGTACAACGGCTTAGGAACTTGCCCAACCACATATCCTCGAATGGGATTAGGACCAAACCTATTTAGAGATTAGGAGTTATCGTCCAGACGTATTTAGTTGGTCTACATACGCACTTGTCTTGAAGATCATTCATTCATCTGTTACTCTAGTGCAATATGCTAGAACAATGACATGCTATGAATTATCCATTGATCTGTTATTTTAGATGATTTATTGTGAAGTTCACATAATAGCTACGAATTGCTTTCTCTCATGTGAAATATATGTCCATGTTAGATAAGAAAACTCAAAATGTCGCAATTAGAGCATCGGCTCATCGCCGTAAAGAGTAGAAGGTGCTCCCGAGGGCCAAGCCAACTTCCAAGTGTCGAGCGGAGCTGTGTTCCAAATGTCGAGGGGCCGAGTAAGGTGAGGAAGGCCCGAGGACCGAGCAAAGGGCCCACAGCGAGAACGCCGCAAATTCTCCACTTCAATGCGACGGCGTTTGCACGGTCCTCCCAAGTATAAGGGGCGATACCGCCATTCCTGCAATCGGTGAGGAGAGAGTTCCCATAACGGTTAAGGATTGGAGAAAGGAGGTCGTCGAGCGTAAGAACCGGTGTGGGGCGAGGTTAAGGGAAAATGGATTATAGAAGAGGAGGATGAAAACAATGCCAGATGTACGCCTTGAAGAGGATGGGTGTGGCTCGAGGCACTTCAGTGGTCTACATGCACGCGGTGAGTACGTCTTTGAAAGGCCGTGCACCATTCGAGAGGTATCCGTTCGTGACTAACGATGTTTGGGAGGAGTTCACAGGATCAAGAGTACGCCGAGGCGCATTTAGCCGAGACAGAGGAACGTTGCTACCCAAAGGTCGAACACGCACGCGCACCACCTCGGTTCGGTGGCTACGAAGGAAGAAAGCGTAATGGGCACGACTAGCCGAGGAGTGCGCCAACTCGGACAAATATGCCTTACTCGCACATATGTGAGGAGCGGCACGTGGTCGGTATTAGCGAGGACAAAGAAAACCGCGGACGGGCACCGGTAGTACCAAACCCCACTACCGCGCAAGTCGCCTCCGCCATCGTAAGATATCAAACTTACTACATTGCAAGAGATCATTCCTACTTGATTTGGATCTAATTGCATCGCTATTACGGAAGAGGTAAGCCGGAGGAAAGAGCAGGAACCTTTCTTAGCCAAGGGTCTAATGACATCCTATCCATCGCGATCGGAAGCTCGACCATAAGGGCCGGTGCTTGCCGCAGGTCGGGCATACGAAGAAGTCCTACTTCCAAGATGCCGCCAGTACCGGATCAAGAACATGGGAGGCACGTGCGAGCGCTCAAGGACACGCTTAGGGAGCAAATGAGGAGGAGATCTCGGAGGAGATGAGGGAGGAGATGAGGTGCGATGATGGCACGTGAGGAGGAGATGAGGTGGAGATGATGGCACGTGAGAAGCGCCTAAGGGCCGAGATGATCTCCCGCAGTCGAGCCGATGCCCCGCCATCAGAGAAACTCAGTGCCCCACCAAGTAGTCTGCGGTTCCAAAATGATAAGTCCGGTCCCACCAAGGTAATAATTAATTTTGCCTTACTTAATGGTGCGAGGGTAACTCTTCATATGTTTTCTCTCAAGTTGCGCACTTTTGCAAAGGCGTCTACCAAGTGCCACCACACCGACGAAAGACGGATTTCTGTTGAGGTCTGCAGCGGTGTTGCATTTCCATGCAAGGAGACCGACACGGTGCATGGTCACCTTTGGGGAAGGGCTACATGAGGGTCCAGTGGACTACGCCCACGGCCTTCTTATCACATGTGCTCGAGTTCCCCTAACGAAGACATCACCACTCTCGGGCAGCGCGGATGTCGCTCATCAAGTGGCCCACGACAGCGCCGATCGGTCAAGGTAAACATCCTCACGCCTTCCGTACCATTCCAAAGAGTATTGCAACAAGTTACTTAATTATGCGCGTGCTTTGTAGGTTCCTACCGTACCTGCGCCTGCTCCCACGACCGTGACGAGCCCTACACAAAGTACAGAGTGTTAGTGTTATGCCCTTGAGGCAATCATTTAGATGATTGTAACATGACTATGTTTATGAATAATAATATGATTATTGGTCCAATGAATGTATATCATTGTATTGATCAACAAGTATGTGACTTGATTATGAAGCTCTTTACTTAATGATGTAATTCGATAAATATCTCTGATCGGATATCATCGTATAGGACTACGATGAATAGATCAGCACATGTAGTGATCGATGATCATGCTTCATAGATCATGGGATATGGAGATATCATCTCTACATTGTGGACCATGTTGAAGAACATGGGTTAGATAGACCCGCTATGGGACATCGCGAGAATGTTTCATTCTTATGTGTCATCGTGTATCTCATACCTAGAAGATGTATGATCCTTAGACTGAGATTGTCATATTCCCTACATGTGTAATAGTTTTCCTTGGGGCTATCAAACACTACTTCCTAACCGGATAGTTATAAAGGTAGCTTTCATGTTTACTATGAAACGTGCAGAGGGAAGTGAGCAATAAGATGGAATTTGCCACTCCAATGAAACGGAGATATATGACAAGGCCACTCGTGTGATATGATTAAGAAAGTGCATGGCCATGCCGTGATTGAGGAGTCAATCACAACTTATTAATATATCACGGATACGAGAGATGGATTGAATCATCAAAGGATGACATGCTTCTCGCCTTGAGATCAATCTTCATATACTTGGCAAAGGGATTATTACATGAGTTCTTTTGATAGGTTCTGCTCGATTTGATCACAAGATGTTTGGGAGTTGGTATACTTTGCAAGAAGCCGCTACCAACTATTGGATTGAAAAGGAGTTTTCCAATCCATGTCCAAACGTCGTGAACTGCAGGTCACACACTTAATGGGCTGGGACGCATTAATTTGGATTGATCCGTAATTAATGAACCTCGTGGGCTTAGCATGTTTGGTGGGCCCCGGTTTAGGTTTCATCTCGTGGCTATATAAGGAGGGAGGAGGAGGCGCAGCGCAGCTTTCCACGGTTTAGGTTTGATTCACTTGAAACCCTAGCCTCCTCCTCTCGCCGCCTCGCCGAGCGACTAGGTGCTTGCACACGACGCACGGCGCCCATCTCCGGACGTGTGGACTATCGCGTGACGCTGCTGCGATCAAGGGCGTGGGAGGACGATCCACGGCGGCGAGGACGATCCACTACATCGACGCAACGATCGCGGCGAGGACGAACCACTACATCGACGCTGAAGGATTCCAAGAATCGCGCGTCTAGTGGTAATCTTATCTATGATCCCCTTCTTGCGAGTAGCTTTCGTTGCGCTGGTAGTTTTTTTGTGCTAGCGTAGCATACCGCGCTTCTTCACGTAGCCGGTGTATAAAAGGACTAGCACGACAACCACGTAACCACTTGAGGCCTCTCGCTAAAAGGCTAGGCTCACAAAGGCCATAGCGCCCCTCGTGTACATGAAAAGCCCATCGCCTTGGTCTCGAGACTCCTTCGCCCGAAAGGAGAGCCAAGATGCACTACGTGAAGCCTTATGATTTTAAGGCCTACGACATGGAAAGCCCCTTCGCCTCCCAAAGAAATTGAACGCTCTAGGCATATGGACTCGATACCCATGGATGGTACTTTGACAAAGCGAAAGATAGCGAGCGTGTCGACTTCAATGTTAGATACGTGAAGGGACATTTCCACCGCGAGGAGGATGGGACATTCCCGCTTAGTTTTGAGGATCTGTCTGGCTGTACTCAACCGGTAGCCATCGATATTTCTATCTTGATGATCCTCGACGCCGTGAGTATCGCACCACGCTGTACCCACCTTATGACTTCCATAGGATTTTGCATTACGCTTTTTAACATTCAATGCGAGTTGCGGCGATGAGGCGCTGGTCGTGACGAATCAACAACTAGTTGGGTTCATCAACCCTGAGCTTGTGTCCGCGACGATGGCTAGGCTTCAACCGGAATGGGTTGCCAGCTACATCAAGAGGGCATTGCAAGCTGAGTCGAAGAAGGACTTCATTCTATTCCCGTACCACGAGGAGTAAGTACTACTTCACTGCTCAATTACTTCTACACATCAAACCGTATGTGAACTTATTTTCTTCACGCATACCATTTAATAAGCAACCATTGGGTTCTACTCGTGCTCCTTCCGAGAGACAACAAAGTGTACACTTTTAATTCGGTTGATAAGAGACCGATGGCTTACGCGATCAAGCCTCCTTTGGAGCAGTAAGTGCACCACTCTTATCTAACATTTTCTGTATTTAACTACATTCATTATTTTTTACTCAACGACATCTTTCCAATGTATATAGGGGTTTCAAGGAATACGTCAAGCGAGGGACACACGACGACAAAAGGGCTCCAAGCCGAGTATGTCCGCTTCAAGGTACAAGTTGCTATCATATATAAGATTTAGATTTTCCACATATTTTCTTTGTCTCTTAATTTATTTTTCTTTCTTCACAGTGTCATCAACAGGGCATCGACGACCACTGTGGTTTGTATGTCATGCAACACATGGTGATCTTCATTGTCGGCTCGCACCGCTTCCACGAGGTAGTACATGCATATACAATTAGTCTTTCACATGGAAATTTGAAAACTCAAATTAGAGCACTCGCTTTCTATCTTGCGTAATACCGTTATCCCCGTAAGAGTGTAGACACAATTGACTCAACAAGATACGAGACCACTTATGCCGTGGTATCGGATAGAATGCTTGTCGGAGGACTGACGGTTTAGAGATCCCAAAAGCTCCTACTAGACCAGATGTGAACAAATATTACATATCTGAATGCGATTGCATGTGTACTTATGGTTAAGCATGTTTACGTTCTATTTTGTTAACGAATGTGATATGTGTTTGTTGAAACAAGGTGTTCATGTTCGTTGAATGTGATATGTTGTCTGTAATTTCTGTGTGAATGTGATATGTGCATATTGTGTGTAATATGTACTGATTAGAATGTGATAGCACACCACCCCTTCATCTCTGTCGGTTCTCACAAGAAAATGATAGAGATGTGACGGTCATCTCTATCGGTTCTTTGAAAGAAGCGATAGGGATAATGAACTCATCTCTATCGGTTCTTTACAAGAAGTGATAGAGATGAGGATATTCATCTCTATCGGTTCTTTCAAAGAAGTGATAGAGATGAGTATATTATCTCTATCGGTTCTTTTTAAGAAGCGATAGAGATTATGAAGTCATCTCTATCGATTCTTTAAAAGAAGCGATAGAGATGATGGTATTATCTCTATCGGTTCTTTGAAAGAAGCGATAGAGATGATATGGTCATCTCTATCGGTTCTTTAAAAGAAACGATAGAGATAATGGTATTATCTCTATAAGCGATAGAGATGATATAGTCATCTCTATCGGTTCTTAAGAACCGATAGAGATGACTATATCATCTCTATCGCTTCTTTCAAAGAACCGATAGAGATAATACCATTATCTCTATCGCTTCTTTTAAAGAACCGATAGAGATGACCATATCATCTCTATCGGGCAAGAACCGACTGTAATAATGCCCGCCTCATCTCTGTCTCATGACTTTGTGTCACCACCAGAACCGACTGTGATGACGAAAAAGAACCGATTGTGATGTATATTTGTGTAGTAGTGATCTTCCGTTACCTCCAAGGAAGCAAAGATCTCGGTTTGTTTTTCAGAAGAAACAATGAACTGAATTTGGTCGGTTACGCCGATGCTGGGTACTTATCAGACCCGCATAATGGCAAGTTCCAAACTGGCTATGTTTTCCTATGTAGAGGAACAGTAGTTTCTTGGAAGTCGTCTAAGCAGACTCTCGTCTCGACGTTGACAAACCACTCGGAAATCATCGCTTTGTATGAAGCATCTCGTGAATGTGCATGGCTCCGAAGAATGGTTCACCACATCCAGAAGTCATGTGGCTTGAACATTGAGCAAACTCCCACGATCATATATGAAGATAATGCAGCTTGTGTTGCCCAAGCACAGATGGGTTATGTGAAGAGCAATCTCACGAAGCATATCAACCCCAAGTTCTTCTATGCTCATGAATTGCATAAGATGAACGAGATCAAGATATTGCATACTAAGTCATGTGAAAATCTTGCAGATTTGTTCACTAAATCACTTCCAGCATCTACCTTTGAAAGATGCGTAAAAGGGATTGGAATGATGAAACTTAGAGAAGTGCAGATTTCAGGGGGAGATATTTCACATACTCCCACATAAATCTTGAACATGAAGTTTGAGTACCCAACATGAATCTCGAAGATTAGCGATTAAAGTTTGGGTGAATTGTACTCTTTTCCCTTAGCAAGTTTTTCATGAAGTTTTCTTGCATAAGGTTTTAATGAGGCAATTCGTGCAACACAGTAAGCGTATGCTATGTACTCTTTCTCCAAGTATTTTTCCCACTGGGTTTTTCTGGAGTTTTAATGAGGCATATGCATCTCGCGGCAAAGGGCCCAAGGGGGAGTGTTGGGAAACCATGTGGCCCAATGAAAGCCCACGATAGTCCCTTAGCCGAAACCCTAGGCGACTACTATATAAGGAGGAGGGGGTTCCCCCATTGTACAAGCAACCACAAAGCAATAAAGAATTCTATCGTTGCTCTCCCTAAACCTGTGTCTCTCTTATCTCTCTGTTCTCTAATTCAGATCTGTTCGGAAACCCCAGACTATTCGATAGCGAGGTTCCTTAACAATCACTAAGAACAAATATGGGGAAATTAGATGGGGGAGATATTGTGCTCACTATCTTGTTCAAATAACCACTTATGGTAATATGCTGTGGTTAGTGGCGACGCCATGCCGCTAAGGCGGCCTACCGAAAAGTCGGCTCCGCGGGCCGGGCGAACAGCGACTTGAAAGGCGCAAGCTCGCGTGCGGTGGTTGAGCTCTTCTTCTTCTTAATTGGCATGGTAAGTTATACTTCCTATATTGATTTTTTTATAAGGCGTTCATGTATTCTGAGATTCTAAGTTTGTAAATTTTGATCAACAATTAGTCCAACAATATATAGATTTTATGGAGACATAGAGTCATGGTTATGTTATTGTGATATTATTTACGTATCGTTCTATATTCCGTAACGTTTTGCTATGTGCACCGTTGAAATTGAATGTACTTTTGCAATTTTTTTGGACTACCTGATAAAATAACTTGTTAAATTGCGATAGTTCTGTTGCATTTGAACTCATACGGTTGATTAATCATTACTATATACGTGCTTTATGTGTTATCTATTTTCGCATGATATCTGACAAAAAATATCCGATACCGTATCGATTCAGCTCCATATTTTCTTCGAATCCGTGATTGATATTATTTGCACCATATTCGTATATGGCACTATCTGTATTCGACTCTAAATCTAACAAAAAAAATGGCTTATGATACAGAAAGAGCGATATCCGACCGAATCCTAGCCGATTTCATCCTAGTTGTTACTTGCCGCAAGTTAGTCATTTCTCGTTACCGCCACCTTAATTGCTTTCTGATGTTTTTCTTTGTGCAAACGGACGTCTGTTTTCGATATGATGAGGTAGTCATGAGCCTCATGGTGTTGAGTTTATCTTTGCCTGTTTAGGAGCTTTAGCTCCGTAGAGTCAAAAGAGAAATTGCCCTCTTTCCTCCTCAAGAGGAGAAAAATCAGAACATAATTTTCGGTTCTATTCTGTCAAGCACCATATATATGAGAATCAATTCATCCTTCCTGTTCTTCCGGTGTCTACCTAGGTCCAGGATTTCCAATCATTGATGTGTGAGGGTGCTTTAATTGGAAGCAGGACTTGCATGCTCGCTCACCTCAAGTTCAGAATTCTTGGAAAAGTTAGTTACTTCTGAATGTTGCCAACCACGATCATTGCATATATACTGAAGCAAACCTTATTACTTTTTCTCTTCTGTTTTCTTTTTGGTCTGAATTGAATAACTTAAGAATATCTTACAACAAATGCATGAAAGCAAAATCCTCCTAACGAGGAAGAACGAACTATCACATTCTGAAATTCCAAGGTCGTTTGCTCTGAACTCCATTTTATTTTCTGCAGAAAAAGAATTCAGAAGTGTTGATGTGATGGCATAGTAAAAGCAAGCTTATCATTTAGGTTTCAGTAAGCATGCACTTTGCGCGCCATTTTGTACCCTTTCCCGTCTGTCCATTCACTCTGAAATCTGGACTGCAACTCTGTAAGCTTGCTTGACTTCCTGTACTTATGCACGAATTTTCTCCGTTAGTTTTTCACACAAGCCACATGTTTTTCTCCCATGTTTCCTGAAACCACCGCATCCTTTAGTTGTGCCCGGATGCATGTATAATCTCATCAGTCATCACTAACATGGACCTGAATCTGATTTAGAGTGAGAAAGCAGAGTATAGGGGTGCCGTGGGCCTTTCTCTCCTGCAGCTAGCCTGCAGGGCAAAGAATACTGCCGTGAAACTGAGAAGAACCTCATGGGAGCCGGCCAGTTAGTCAAGGTGGCCATGTTCAGGAGCTAACTGAGCTGAGGCCTGAGGTGACCGCCATTTTTTCCCCTCCGGGCAAACAAGAGGGAGCAGTGTGCGCGCCTTTGCGGGGAAAGAAACGTACAGCAGATGCACGGGGCAAAAGCCTCCAGTCCTCGGGTTCTTTTCTGGCAGCTGGAGGGAGGGAGAGTGTGAAGCTGTGATGATAATGGTGTTGGTGGATCTATTTACGAGCGGATCTAGGTGAGGCGCTGGTACAAGATTATAGAGTTACACGTATAAAGTTGTTTGCACCAAAATTCGGCAGATAGGGTTAAAATAGGCAGTCCAAGATCAACAAGATACGATTGGATAACGGATCAAGATATTTGAAAACAAAAATAAGTTGTTAAGGAAAACACCCTCCAAATAGAGGCCGATACAGATTTTATTCCTAACGTGCTGTACCAGAACTCTATCGGCCAATGGCTATAAAAGAGGTCTAGAGGTGATCAGAAAAGCTGCTCAGAGCCAACCAACCAATTCACGTCTACTTTTCATCTACTTTTCCGTCGACTAGGAGTAGTTCTTGTAATTTAGTCTTTGTAATTCGATCTTGATCAATAAAGTTGCGCATCGCCGATTGTTGATCTCCTTCAAATTACGCGCTAGGGTTGATTTATTCTGATTTTGTTGCGCATCGCCTTCTTCAGAATCGATCTGCCTTTATCCTCTGATTAGCCTTAATCGGCTAATTAGATCTATTCTGATACCTTGATCTTGATCGGCTTCAAGCTGATTGAGTTTAAGCTGATTGATCGTTACGATCGGCTTCAAGTGAACTTTATATCTTTTACATTTATCCTCTGATTAGCCTTAATCGGCTAGTTAGATTTACCCTTTTTTATTTTGATTTAATCGGTTTTGAGCTGATTGAATTTAAGCCGATTGATCTTCACGATCGGCTAGTTAGATTTATCCTGTTACTTTGATCTTGATCGGTTTCAAGCTGATTGAGTTTAAGCCGATTGATTTTCACGATCGGCTTTAAGTGAATTTTATATCTTTTACCTTGTTGATTATAGGTCAAATCGACTGGCACGCTCTTGAACTAGGTGTTCGTCTGGTGTGCTGCTGTCAGAAACCCTACTTCAAGTTTTTGACGCCAACAGAAGTATACATTTATATTGAAAATTTTCTGATTTCACAATTGGATTAATTGGCCAACCTATAGTTATCCGTAGCGCGGTATGTGACGAATGTGAAATATGGTTTTATTACACGGATCACCACTTTTTTTAACCTAATTTCAACAATGAATTGCGCCTGTCTCGGTGAATCGTGAAATGGTGTAACGACAATGCTGGGTGCAGTGAATTTGGTAACCGTGTGTTAACCAGGTTTGCCATGGCTAGCAACTCCTGAAATTTTCAGAATTTTTTAAAATAATATATTTTAAAAAACGATTTGCAAAAATAATACGCCAAAATTAAAAATCACAGAAATACACATATGTAGCCATTTGAAAGACGGACATCATTATGTCGTCATTTCACAATAGCAACAGAGCCTTGGTGACAGACTGTCGCCAAAGGTCACAGTCTTTGTCTAGTAAAAAGGGAGCCAAGCGGCTACTGGCCAGAACGGCAGGAAATGCTCGGCACCAGAGGAGAAAAGATAGGGGGAGGGAGAGGGAGAAGAGAAGGAAGAAGAGAAGAAAGAGGAGGGGAAAGGGAGAATAATAAGGGGGAGGAGAATGAGGTTGTCGGCAACGTCAGAGGTACAATTTTTGTTCCTATGAATTACGTTTTAAAATATGAGTTAGCGACCAGATTAATTAGATTTGTAACTAATTAGCTGTGTAGAGTAGCAATAGTTGTGTACATATGTAGGTATTTGTGTACAGTAGCAATAGTTATATAGATATGTAGGTATGCGTAGATTTGTAGCACTATTTTTATGGCTTAGGATGGATTGGATTAGACATGAAAAATTATGGAAAGTATGTAAGGTAAGATGTAGTTGAAAAATTAAATTTATATATATTTAGCGTAGTTGTTTCATATAGGGTAGAGTAGCTTTTCGTTGTACATTTGTTTGATGGGATATTTATCAGATCGTGTCAGATCGAAAACGGATATGGATTTTCAAGATTTTATTAGCTTTTAAATTTTGAAGATTTTATTAGCTTTAAATTTTCTCAAAAATGCAAACACGGTTGTTATTAATAGGAAAATATTTTAAATAAGGAGCTAAATATGCATTAGAACTCATTATACGTAATTTATTATTATAAATATAATTCAACAAAGAATACAATTGTTGGGTCATTACATGTTTGTCAGGAATTTCAAATATTTTTATGTTTACGTTTGTATGTATGAACTCATTTTTTCGTCAAACTAATAGTGAACACTTGAATTGCAGGTATGATGGACGACGAGGCATGTACGTAGCTGCAGTACGAGCTACTTGGCTCAGCAACAGATGGAACACACCACAGTCGCGTGTCCACCTTGACTCTAACGGAGGGTGAGTTAGTAATCGAGCTTGGCTCCCTCCGCTTGCGCATCCCGATGAGGGCATGGAGGATCGACGCGCAATGAATTCCAAGGTAAGTGCACTTATTTCATAGTTGTGTTAGGATATGGCGTATGTATCGCACGAGCGTACTGATAATGTCTACCTGTAGGTTGAGAGCGATAGGGTTGCTTCAGTTAGCACGGATAGTGGAGGCGATAGGCACTGACACGCAGGATAAACGTGGTGCCTTCAGGCGGTTTCCAAACGATAGGTGCTTACCTACAGCTCTCATTGATCGCTGGTGACTGAAGATGCACACATTTCATCTTTCGTACAAGGAGATGGCCCCGACACTTGAAGATTCCAGCTACCTACTAGGCCTTCCCTGCACTAGGGACGCGGTTGTGCTTCAGGACATCGACCCAGAGTGGCATACTGAACTACTTGCTAGGTTCGACGAAGTGCTACCAGAGAAGGCAGCCTACGCATCGTTCTCTAATGTGCACGGTCTGACGCAAAAGTGGCTCACATAATTCTATGTATGTATGCATTCATTTGGATATTTCTATTTTGCTTTGCATTTTCGTTATGGTACACATAATTATATTTTACGGTCGGAGAGGATGGCGAACAGAGTGAGGGACTACGTCGTGCATCATCACTTTGAGGTGTATCTGCTATGGTTCTTCGGCTGGATCATGTTCTGCTAATCCCATAGGAATAGTGTGGACAAACACATGATTCAGTATGCGAGGACGATAGCAAAGACGGACCCATAGGAGATCCCACAGCTGGTTTGGGCCCCAGCTATACTGGCTAACACGTATCATGCCCTTTGCAACAGGTGTCGTCGCGTGGCAGACGGCTCCACTCTCATCGGATACCCTCTACTTTTCAGGCTCTGTGTCGCTATTTCAAATAGCGACAGGGACCTACCCTATTGTCAACAGCTTTCTATTCAAATGGTGAGCCTGTCACTGATTCAAAATGGCGACAGGCAAGTATTTTTGTCAAATTTTGGTTTGACATATTATTTCTGCAATTTTTTTTAAAATATATTATTTAAAAAAATTCGAAATTTTCAGGAGTGAGGATAGCCGTTACAACCGTTGGATCATGATCTAAATCGTTACGATCGATTTAGCGACCGTGGAAGAAGGCCTCACTTGGGGCCCTTTGCATAGGGCTGCCCCCGGGTACCTTCTCTTCCGGATTTAAACAAGGGCCAGTTGGGAAGTTCGTAGTCAAGTAGCATTGCCAATTGTGGTCGGGTGGCCTCTTATCGGCCATGGGTTCTGTAGGACATTCGTAGTTTAATTTTTGGAGAATTTCATATGTATCTGTTGGATGTGGTTCGTCAATTTTTTTTTCACAGAAAGAAAACTACAGAGAGTGACTAGGGTTCGGATGTCCGATTTGGATACTAGCACCATACACCCTAGCAGCCCTCGGATCATCATAACGCAACTTGTTTTCGTCTGTCATAATTACATTCCCGCTTGGCGCAACAAAAAACGAAAGTGAAAAAAAGCATCTTGCGAGAAAACGTGGGTCTACCCTTGTTTATTTCTCATGTGCACACGTGGGGCGTCGACTTCAAACTTGTGCCTCTAGCATCACCTCCACCTGGATTTCTAGCTCTAGTGGTTCAACTAATTCAAAGAGAATCCAAAATCCACCACCAAATCATCGATCGGCATGATGCAATGCAAACAATTAGGACCCTACACTTTGCAACAACTTTTGATCATAGCAAAAAAACAAAATACCTAGTGCAACCAGGGTTTACAAAACCGCGAAAAATCGCTCGGTTTTCGACCTTACTGCGCCGGCTCGAGATTCTAAACCGTTCGATAAACCGATCTAATTTTAAAAAAAATTCAGAAAAATTCAAAAAATTTGAAAAAAATTATTTGTTGAAAACCGCTCGAAAACCGTTGAAAAACCACGGTTTTCGCATAAAACCGCTCGAAAAACTATTTTTCAAGAACATTCAATTGGTCGGCTGGTTTTTCACGAAAAACCGTGGTAAACCGCAAAAACCGAGCGGTTTTCGATTTTTTAATTTTTTTTTATTTCTTAACCCTTCGATTTCTGACGATTTCAAGCGATTTTTCGAGCAATTTTACGGTTCTCACAGTTCCGGTTTTTGCGGTTTTTCACGGTTTCGGTTTTGTGAACCCTGAGTGCAACAAATGCCCTTCCCCCCAAAAAAGGTGCAAACATTTGAAAATACTTAATGCAACGAAAAGATAACATTGACACAAAAAAATTCTAGAGATCTATGCAATAAAAATTATTCTTACTGCAACAATAGAAAATACTATTGCAACAAGAAAATGAATAATTGATGAAATACCCTCATTTACTTGTGCCACTGATCATTTGTTCCGTGATGTCTCACTGACATGCAAGCCCTGGAATCACATGTCAGTGAGATAAACGGGGCAAATGGTCAATTGCACCGAGTAAAACAGAGCAAATGATTAATTCTCCCACAAGAAAAACAATTGCCGCAATAATTGAATACAATTTCAGCAACAAAAATGGTGCAGGCGCATGGGTTCCCATCGGTGAGCTCTAGCCCAAACGAGCTCCAGATGTGAGCTCGTATGTGGTAGAGGGGTTAGAGATTGGCATGCTTTGCGTAACATTATCTCCAAACCCTAATGCTGGTTGTGGCCCGAATGAGTGACCACTGATAGATGCGTGGTTGTGGTCCTGTAGTTATATATAATTTTATCCTCCTTTATCTGAAAAATGATAAATATGTTCACTCGAAAATTGCGTGCGTATCTCATTCTTGTCCCCAAGCTAACTTTAACGAGTCCTGCTGTCTTTCATGATAACAAAACGATTTCGTATAATCATCGATATCAGCAAGTGACTAGATTTCCCAGTTGTAATTAGTGCATGCTCATAACTAGGCTTAATTATGTGAGAACATGCTACCACATCTCTTTCGCTGTGCCTCGAGATATGAGATTTATGGTTACGTTTGGACCAGGGCAATCCACACGTGCCTGGCTGGAATGTGCTTGCGATTGAGCAAATTAAAGATGATTATGAGACAACGACGATGACGAGGATAAATATATCGGAAGAAGCCTTTGATCGAATGACCATTAAACACTTAAAACTATAAAACCAAACATTTAACACCTTAAACTTTGTAATCCGGTTCAACTAACATCCTGACCCGATTTCGCATAGTATTATTGTTCACATGACGCAATAAACAGGCGATTTTGCCATATAGAATAGTACGCCTTCTCCCCAATCATGTTTCCATAGCTATTGGCCCTTGTAGTTCACTCCCTCTCTATTTCGGTTTACAAGAGAAGCCCCTATAAGTCTCACCTATCATTCACCTAAATTTGTTCAGTGTATCATTATATATGATAAAATTGCTTACTCATCACGCCATGTGAGGCAATACCACTGTACAAAACCGGGTTAGGATGTTATTTAAACGGATTACAAAGTTCAATGGTCAAATATCTAGTTTCATAGTTCAGAAAGTCGGATGGACTTTCGACCAATGTTTCGAGTGTTATATGGACCTTTTCCTAATATATACTACTAATTTAACTAGAAAAAATCTCAGTAAATTTATAAACTCTAGTTAAAATTCTGAGTGCGGTTGCTTGTTCTATGACAGTGTTTATCCAAGTGAAAAATTCCTCGACGACTATGGGCTCCAGCTGAGAAGAGCTCCACAGAATTGGATACTGTGCTCTGCCTCCATGCATATGACCTAGCCGGAATTGTGCGTCATCCTGCTGCAGTGAAGAGGAGTGGCATTTGTTTGAAGATCTCACACAATTGAAAGGGTAAATTAGTCATTATAATTAGGTCAAAAATCGCTTTTATCTTTACCAGAGGTGCATTTCTCTCAGCTAAGGTGCAGAAAACTAGTGGCAGTTTTATAAAGGTTACACGAAGCTAATGGGATTGACAGTCAGGCGATTATTGATGGTAGATGCACTAGTTAAGGTTTAGCCTTCAAAAAAAAAAGTAGCTAGGTTTGACTAGTGTCATGGATCGTGTAACACTCTGATAAAAAATTCGCTTAAAGCCTAATTCACTGTAGGGCAGATCTATACATGCATAGCACTCCACTTATATTTTTGCTCTTGCTTTGTATAAGAGGGTTAATCCAAAGTTGTTATGTTTGGACTTAACAAACATTACTACTATAACTTATTTTAGATAAGTAATAAGAGACTAATCCTATCATTGCTCCATATGAGCTTTTACATTAATGGATCGGAGTATTATAGATCATAGATGAGTGCTGGGTGGTGAAGTGTGGGGTGCACAAGCTTGAGGTCTAGGGTTAGAAATCCATATACGCAGGAAGGAAAGAATTGATCACTTTTCTAGCTACTTTGCCTTTTTTTTCTTCAAATCTAGCCTTCCGTGAACGTATTTGAAGATTTGGCCCTCTCTCCTACCGTAGAAGACGCGACAGGTGACACTTGTCCCCTGCCATGCTCGGGGAGCGCAGAACCTGGCAAGCGCGGAGCAGGTGTTGCTGCAACTGCGGAGCGTGGGAGGAGGCGTGTTGTCGTGGCCGGCAAGCGCGAGAGGAGCGCTGTCCTGGTCGGCAAGTATAGGAGGTGCGATGCCACGGTCGGGGAGCGTTGTAGGCGTGGTACTGACTTTTCGCTGTAGGGGAGTGTAGAAGATAACAAGTGTCACCTTCCGACGCTTCTGCGGTTAGGAATAGAGCTAGATTTATAATTCTGTTCGGAAGGGAGTCAAATTTGCAAAAAAATAAGGTAAAGGGGACTAAAAAAGTGATCAATTCGGAAGGAAATGCCCTTCTAAAGAAACAATTTTCCTAGTTTTTCTATGTGTGTTGTAATGCTTGGGTGGCAGTGACCCTTCAGAACTCACAAAGGCATTCAAGGGAGATCATAAGCTCGAACGTAGAATTTGCATGAATTTGCATATGTTTTAGCAACGAAGCCAAACAGTGAGTATACTTAATACCCTTCTCTTTTGAAGACACATATAGAGGAGCTACAGACCATATATAGACCACTCGAGAGAGGGAGAGCTGATGGTGCAAATGAATGAGATAGAACCCCTTCTCACATGCCTCTTGGGGCCTTTATATAGAAGTGATGGGATGGTTATTTCTCATCTTACCCTTAACAATTACGAAGTAGTGAGAAAAAATGATACATTTGCATGTGTACATTATTCTGTTTATAGACTAACCCTAAGACCCAAGTGCTTGGTAGCCCAAGGGATTCAGTACCCTACTTGGTGGTCTTATGCTAAGACCTTTTAGGCCATGCTGACAGCCCAAGAGGTTGGGCACCGCACAACAACATATTTATGAATTCTCCCTTGCTCTAGTTTGAAAGATTTATGTAAAATACTTTAAACCATGAACTAAAGTACATAAGTACTTGGAAAATTTTTCAGAATATATACAAACTCTTTTTTTCAGAAATGGTATAGTTTGATAACACAAATTATATTAAGATCCAGCAACCGAGAATCCGAAGAACAAATCCACAAATAAACCCATCGAACATATAGCTAGTAGGAATTAATCGAATCTAAACCCATGGAGAAATTATATTAAGAGTATCGGCCTTTTCATTTTCTCAAAGAACAAACAACAAAAACAAGATTGAACATTCTAAAGCGATGTTCAAAGATTTGATGGACCAAGCTGGCTAAGGAGTACAGTTTTATGAAAGAAACGGTGGCTGGCCGGAAGAGACAGTTAATTGTTAAGTGTGTAGGGCTAGCTGCTAGATCGGTCAGCTGGAGTGCACACGCATGTGTTGATGCCCTCCTGGGTGATCATCCGATCACGACTCAATTTGTATGTGAGTGCAGTGGATCGTTCCCAGTCGAAGAGATTGCATGCTCGATGCCCTCTTTAATGGTTTCGTCGCATCAATCTACATGTGCACCACGATGTGTGCATGCATCATGGATTTATGTGTGTGTGAAGTGATCGTTTTTTTTTACTCTCTGTCTTTTTTTTTTTTTAAATGTGGTCCATTTCCAAGCGGAATTGCAAATATAATCTCGTCCTGACCGCAGAATGTGACTCCCGTGCTCTCCTACAACTGGAGAAGACCTCCTGCACTCATCGGCCTCAGCAGGTCTCCTCTCCAATGCTCGCCTACCATGGCAGGGATTCCCGCTGCTTTTCGCTGTAGGTAAGCGCGAGAGGAAACCTACCATGGCAGGCGAGCATGAGAGGTCTCCTCCCACCGTACACGAGTGCAGGAGGTACGTTATGTGGTCAGGACATGGCTATATTTGCAGTTCTGCACAGAAGGGGACTATATTTGCAAAAAAATGAGGTAAAAGAGGGTTAAAAAGTGATCACTTCTGTGTGTGCGTGTGTGTTTGCGCATGCTTGAAGTGTGATCTACCAGGTAGCTACCCAAATATATTCCTTCTCTTAAGGGATTATGTGTCGGAAATATACGCAATATTTTAATTCCAGATTTTATTATAAGTCAAATAACTCCAATCTGTTTCTTTACTTCCACCAACTCATCGGTAAATATCTGATACGGTCTCTTCACTATTAGAGTTGTACCAGGTACTAACTCAATTGGAGTTGTACCAGGTACTAACTCAATATATAACAAACTCAATATCATGATCTGGTGATATTCTAGGTAGATCCTCAGGAAAAACATCTGGATACTCTCTAACCATAGGTACATGTTCTAAGCTGACAATCTTCATGCTGTTAACCATCAACTAACCATCACGAACTGCAGTTGCTTGAAACTCTACCTTCTCGCCTTTCAGGCTCTCAACTGATATGATTCTTCGACCACAATTCAAAATGGCCTTATGCTTGGACAACTAATCCATTCTAAAGATAACATCTAGAGTCTGGGAATCCAATATGATAAGATTTGCTAAAACTCAATCCCATCAATAAGCAACTTAACTCCCAAACAACCAAAATTAGATCTGAGTTCTGATCCGGGGATTGGACTAATAACATACACTTAAGATTCGTAACATATAAACCATTTTTAACTGCAAAAGTTCGAGAAACAAAAGAATGTGAAGCTCTAGAATAAAATAAAACTATTGTGGGTTCTAAGTTAACCAAGAACTTACCCAGAGTAACATCTGCCACATCCTGAGCTCCATCGATGGTGATATGATTGACTCGACCTCCCACCGTCGCTTGCGGTGTAGTTCAAGCTTGACTTATTCCACAATTCGCTCTTAGCATAGACGCCTTCACTGGTGTAGAACCAGTGTTGAAACAAGCTGGGTAACACCTCTTTGGGGATAATTATTGGCAAAATATCCCAGTTCTCAACAACGAAAATAACGCTTAACCGAGGACAGTTGATTTCCTCCTAACATAGCATTAGCTTGAACAGGTGTCTGAAAACTTTAACAAGATGGACACAGTGCTAGGGACAACGTCTTAAACATAGCTTGAGGTTGAAACCTAATAAACTGTCGAGGAGCAACTCTCAACCTCTACTAATTAGGATGACTTCCTTGTTGAGCCATTCTATGCCTGCGGTTGTCATCCAACTCCTTATACTTATCCATAAGGATTAGGGTCTTGTTCACCAACTCTTGAAAATCTGAAAGATATGCGTAATCAATCCAACATGAAGTTCATAGTTCAGTCCCTTCATGAAACGAGACTGTCTTGATTTATCAATAGCAACGTTTTTAGATGCATAGTGAGCAAGATGTGTGAATCTATTCAGGTACTCTGCCATAGATTGGCTTCCTTGCTTTATAGCCATGAATTCATCCTTTTTAAATCCATGATTCTTTCCGGCACATGGTACTAACGAAAGGCAGTGACAAACTCATTCTAGGAGATATTCTATTGGTGTTCATGGGTAGCACAGTAATTCTCTCAACATTCCACAGCAATTCCTTCCAATTAATAAGCATAGAGGACATTCTTATTTCCTTCATACTGAGTAATATGTAGCTTCCTCTCAATGACTAAGCCAAATCATCTGCTTCTGAAAGACCATGTGGAGCTCTACCCATATTGGTATGAGTATTTGACTATATTTGAGTTAGGAGTGCTCAGGTTTGAGTTTGATTTGAATTGGATTTCAAATTGAAGCAATTTGAGCTGTTTTCAATTAGGAGCGGCACTACTGGCCTTGTAATGGTGGTACTACCAATCGAGCAGCACTACCGGCCTTTCTGAGTCGGTAGTTATTTTTTAGAGAAGGTATCTTGAGGGTTCGAGGGCAACCAGCATTACCGACGACCAAGACGCGGTAGTACCAGATTTGTGGTACTACCGGCCTATGGTTGGCTGTAGTGCCGACTTTATGGACAAGATCTGATTTATTTTTAAGCAATTGGATAATTATTAAATATCATTTTGGACATTGTTATGTGATGGGTTTCCTTATTTTTGATGGTTGCAGGATGACGGTGTTAGGTCATGGTGAGGCAAAGGATGACAGAGACTAGGCGAGGTGCACCAAAGGTCCAGACAGTCGATGATCGTCGAAAGATGACCAGAAATGGAGTCGCTGCGAGCCTAGAAGACATGGGAATGGTTGAGATGCTATCTTGGAGCTGCTCAGATCAAGGAGAGCTGTTGGATTACGGTTTAGAGGATAGAGTAGCGGTGAAGTTAGCCTGCTTTGAGAAGTGTTCAAAACCCGTTATGTTATTGGGTTTCGGGTTAGCCCATATGTATGAGTAAGTGAGTTCATCCTAGCTCTTGATAAGCTTGCTTAGGATTAAAGCAGCTCATCCAAGGATGGATGATGACTCAAGTAGACTATAAATAGAGGGGAGAGAGGTGTCTCTCCTCTTTGAAGATTTTGGTGCTCCTTTGAGCTTTGCCCTCTTTGTTGTGAGACTTTGTAAACCTTCATCCAATGAAATAAAATTTTATTACCTTAAGATTCTGAATTTACTTTTCGTATTTACATTATGTCTTAAATTCAGCATTTAAATTCTGCAACTTAATTTCTTGCAATTTACATTCTCGCAAGTTGGATTTTCCTCCCCTCCTTCTACTTGCTTGTGCTTCTTATGCCGAGGATGTATGATTGCTGGATAATTTTTTTGTAGATCATATCCCAATCATCTAGGCAATCTACAACCTCTTCTTCTAAGTTTATGAAAGAAATCAATCTTTTTGGCTTTGTTGCGAACGTAATGTACGGGGAGATTGTGGGTAACCTGCATTTAGAGCTACGTGCCATCACACTTGCAATAGATAGAGATTCTAATACACTATAAGCTATGCCAAGGCATGGAGAGCGAAGCAGAAGTCAATGGAATCAAGGTTTGGTACGTGCGAAGACTCCTATCAGAACTTACCAGGTATGCTTGAGGTGATCAAGGAAAAGAATACTAGAACTTATGTCGATATTTGTGAACAGCCCTCGCAGTGCTTCCATGGGAAGATTGTACTCAAGTGGGCATTCTTTGCTTTTGGTGCATGTATCAACACGTTCAAACATTGTCGTCCATTGTTATGCATAGATGGGACATTTCTGACTGGAAAGGACAAATGCCAAATATTGACTACTATAGGAGTAGATGGAACCAACCAGGTTCTTCCCGTAGCGCTCGCATTTGTGGAGGGTGAGAACACAGATAGCTGGCTATAGTTTTTAAGGAACGTGAAAGCCGTCGTCGTGGACCAGCAGCCTGGAATGTGTGTTATACACGATCGGCATCCCTGGCTGTTGAAGGCGATCGTGCAGTTGCAGCAAGGTGCATATGAGACACATCCATGGCCTAATTTTTGAAGTAGGTAGTGCAAGCGGCACATGGGTGCTAACTTCTACAAGCAATTCAGATACAAGGAGCTTACGAAGCTTTTCAAGAGGCTGTGCGACCAAAACTAGCAGAGAAAGTTGGACGAGCTGACATCAAGGCGTACATTGGAGGCAGAGAAGAGGGCAATGCCTGGCACAGGGGAGGCCCTAGTAGCGCTCGAAGTTACCCGCAGACCCTCCACACCTGGTAAGAGAAATGGGAGGGCCATGAAATGCTTCTCCGAATGGATAGAGCATGAGCCTAGGGAGAAATGGGCTCTGCTTTATGACACGAATGGTGCTAGGTATGGGATCATGACGACAAACCTGGTTGAGGTTTACAATTGGGTCATGCATGGTCTGAGACCTCTCCCCCTGGTTGCTATAGTGGAGGGTGTTCTTCGTGGCATCGTGAAGTACTTTATGGATCGCCATGCTAGGGCGTTCGCCCGTATGAATGATCTTGCCGTGAAATACTCCAAGGTAATTTCTGCATATGTGGAGGACCAAGGCAAGAAGGGGGAGATGCATAAAGCATTGAAGATGGGCATGAGGGAGGTTCATTTTGAGGTGCTATGTACAGAGAAAGCCGATCGTGGGATGAATCGATGAAAAGATGCTCATGAATACATCCTACAGAGGCTAACATGTGTCTGCACCTGCAAAAATCCTCGTTTGTTACACTGGCCATGCTCACACGTCATGGCTGCCTGCTCAACAATCCGTATGGATCCGGGTATATTTATGTCACGTTTCTTCAGAAAGGAAGTAGTGGCGGCAACTTGGAGCGCAAAATTTTATGGTTTTCGAGTGGTGGATTTGTTCACGGAGCATCATAGTTGGGGGGACATACGGTGGGTTCCAGATGTTAGCAGGCTAAAAGGCTAGGGCAGCGGCAAACAAGGCGTATAAGGAATGACATGGACGCTGCGAAAAATGGGCGTTGTGCAAAGAAATGTTCAGTTTGCAAAGAGACGGGGCACACTTTCAAGTATTGCCCAACTATTCAATGGCCGTGAAATTTTTGTATGCATTTTTAATATGAAATTATTGTACTTAATTCGTATGTCAATTTAGTGTATCGAACTCGTATGTGCAATGAATGTATGGGCTATGTATGTGCAATGATTGCATGCAATTTGTATGTCTAATTATCGTATTCAATTTTTATATGTAATCTTGTATTCAAATTCTCTTTGTAATTACTGTATTCAGTTTGTATGTGTATTCAAATTCGTATTAACACTGAATTATTCAATTGCAGGTATGGCGGGTGTCCAACAGTATGAGTTGCTCGACCCAGTGATAGGCATGACTCCTGGAGCCGCTTAGCCATCTTGCCACCGACAGACGGGAGCCATCGTTAGAGCTTACCACCCTATGCTTGTGCACCCCCATGAGAGCATGGCGGATCAACCCGCGATGGATTCCGAGGTTAGTGCACTATTTTCATAGGTGTGTTACGATTAGGGATGGCAATGGGGCCCTGATCCCCATTTCCCCGCGGGGAATTCCCCTATTAGGGGACGGAGACAGGGGAAATCTCTCCCCGCAGGAGGCTTATCGGGGAAAATATTGCCCCCGTCGGGGATCGTAGGGATGGGAACGTTCCACCATTCCCATCCCCGATCCCCATCCCCGTCCCCGTGTTATCACTAATAGGTGGGAGTAAATGATCATTCTCAAATGAAAAAATATATATGTATGGTCATTATTAATAAACATGCTAAATATGAATTACTCTAGTGATTCACTCACACTTCAACCACACATGCACCATTACTCTAGTGATTCATTCATGTAGCATGTGATCTTTTATATAGCATTTTCGGGGATTAGTCCTCGTCGGGGCCCCGCAAACCCGTCGGGGATCGGGGGCGGGGGGGAATTAAACCCCGTATACAGGGACGGGGTGGGGAAATTTTGCTTATCAGGGATCAGGGATGGGAGGGTGCTCCCCATGGGGATTTCCCCGTTGACATCCCTAGTTACGATGTCTTGTATGTGTGGAGAGATCGTTCTTATAATGTTTTCCTGCAGGTTGAGAGCGACACAGTTACTGCCTCTAGCATGGATAGTGGAGGCGACTGTCGCCGATGCGCAGGACAGGCGTGGTGCCTCCAGGAGGTTCCCCTATGACAGGAGCTTACTGACCGCTCTAATAGATCGCTGGCGACTAGAGACGCACACGTTTCACCTCTCATGCGGTGAGATGGCGTCGACACTGGAGGACGTCAGCTACCTATTGGGCCTACCTTGCACCAGGGACACGATGGTGCCTGAGACGTCCACACAGAGTGGCGTACGGAGCTCCTGGGCTGGTTCGCGGACGTGCTACCTGCCGAGCATGGGTACACACTTTTCACTTATGCGCACGGTCCGACACAGAAGTGGATGGTACAGTTCTATGTAAGTGTGATTTAATTTGTCTAATTTTTATTTTGCTTTACCTTTTAGTTGTTGATCTGATCATTACTTTCTGCAGCCCAAGAGGATGGCTGACAGAGCGGGGGAGTACATCGTCAATCGCCACTTTAAGGCGTACCTGCTCTGGTTGTTCAGCTGGGTCTTGTTCTGCTCGTCCCTCGGGGACAGTGTCGACAAGCACATGATCCAGTACGCGAGGGCAATCACGGATGCCAACCTGGAGGAGATCCCGCAGTTGGCTTAGGGACCAACTGTACTGGCTGCCACCTACCGGGCCCTTTGCGATGGGTGTCATCGCGTGGCGGGCTCATCCACTCTCGTCGGGTGTCCTCTACTCCTTCAATTGTAGTTTTCGAGAGGTTCAGATCAGACGGCCGCGGATGGAGTTGGGACCATACGGACCAGGCTTCTACAGGGCCCCTGGAGATGACGTGGATTTTCCTACCATGGGGATGTTGTGGTGTCGCTGACGGGTTAGTAAAATCATCTTTATTGTCAATTGTTCAATAATTTGGCATGTTTCGTACTAACGGTACCCTATTTCGCTTTTTTGTAGCCGACTTTCATCCCTGTCATGTTGTATGCTTCGTACCCCAAGTACATAGCGATGTTTGACCATCTAACTGATGATCACATCATCTGACGTCCGTACCTCCCGGAGCTTGTCGACGCGCGAGCACCTCAGGGCCTGTCACTCTAGTGCACTAGTGACGTCGCCTTCTGACTGACATAGTGTCACCTGGTGTTCGATGTGTACGTGGTGACCTACACCATCCACTATGTCATGAGACAATTCGGTCTTCGACAAGCGTTCCCCGTCCCCACTGGTGACATTGTCCAGCCGAGCATGCACACGATAGTACTCTTTTACACTACTTCCAATTGCATCACTTTTTGTGATGTCCTTACTAATGAGGTTATGTTCTCAATCTTTTTATGTAGACACACACACAAGGGCTTCATTGGTGGTGCGAACTGGGTGGCACACATGTTACCTCATGCTCAACAGTGGGCGCAGGTGTTGGCAGACATTCACGTGGAGGCTGCCCCTTATGACCACGTCACATATGATGAGTACATCCGGTGGTTCAGCCTGTGCACATGCGTTCGAGTTATGTGTGTCATGGACTCACCTCCGAGGCATGTTCCCTCGACAGCGAACACTTACCCTACACAGCCGGACTCTGCATTTCTTCACTCGGTTAGTACTTCTTTTCACATGTCATGTAATGTATCGTTAATACAATTGTAACAACTAACAAGCCTATCAATGTGTGCGCAGAGTGACCTTGCCAGGGAGGCTACGGAGGAGCCCACCACATTGATGGCCAGAGTGGGATAGGGGGACAGGTTGGAGGTCACGATGGACTACCTGAGAGGGGCGTTGCAGTGTGTACACCAGAAGACCACTCACATTGTTTAGCTTATGTCCTGTAGGAGGCCTAGGGACGACGACGTCGTACAGGTCCACAGGCGTTCCTCAGCCGTACTGGGTCAACACGCGCAGCACACAACAGCTGGGACATCACACACGTAGACCGCCTCTCCTCCAGACGTGCCAGGGGCTCTAGCTAGCAGTGTTTTGCACTGCACGTCCACATGACTCCAGGTACACCTTCGTGGTCTCCTTTCAGCTATTACGTTTTTTACATTATGTGGTGTACTAATGTGAAATGTTTATCAGCAGCGATCGATGCAGCACCTGACCACAACGTGACCCACTCTGGCTACTCGTCCCCCTCGATGACGCCATCATCAAGGAGTGGTTGGTGGACCCCCACCAATAGTCGTCGGGTGTCTTCCTTGGTTCGTCGCAGCTCGCCGATGTGCCCAGACCGAGCCAACCATCATAGGTTGGCTTCGTTACTCCGTTGTCACCAGTACGGCCTGCTAGGACTACTCATGGATGTGCACCTGACCAGCTGATGTATCCCTCTAGACATGTGCAGTGTTGGTAGAATCCTGGGACCACACGAGGGGTCGCACCGCGCAAGAACCCCAGCTAGTTCTTTTTTTCTTTCATACCTGATGTACTAATCGGATATGGTGTTTTGCTTCTTAACTTATGTACTACTCGGATGTGGTCTATTGCTTTGTTAACTTATGTACTATTCAGATATTATCTTTTACTTTGTTAACTTATGTATTACATAATTATCTCCTCCTAGTAACAACAGATGTCAAATACCGAACGTACCCATCACCTTTCATAGTCACATTTCGCAACACTCTACCCACCGCTTTCAAAAGCATTTCTTGCCATCCACATCAGCTTTTTCAGGTCGATTTGACAACACGCTGCCAAACAGCTTTATCAGACCGATTTGACAGCACTCTGTGCACCGCGAAATGACAGCACACTGCCTATTTCTTTAATCGGCTTGACAAACCTGCTCGCAGCGTGTTCTCAAATCGTCCTGAAAAAGTCGACGAGACAATACGATGCCCCTGCTTTCTCATAGCGAAGTGACAACACAATGGTTATTGCTTTCTCAGACCGATTTGATAACTCGCGGGCAACAGCTTTGTCAGGCCGATTAGACAACTCGTGGGTAGCAACTTTCTCAAGTCACTTAGATAGCACGTTGCCACCAAAAACTTACTATAAATTCGGCGCATGTTCAGCATATACATTCCATACAACACCAAACCAACCCCCACATCAAACACCACATTCCTACCAGCACCATAGCCCCCTTCACCGGTGGGTTCACGATGGCCGACTACGGAACAGTTCTTCATAGGCGGAAGTGGCTTGTCGAGAAGGGGAAAAGCTACCCAAATGTTTCTTGCAATGACGCACCTGTGCCACCAGAGTTTCCCCACCCAAACTATGACTACAGTGCTCCTGTGAGGATAATCCAGTCTAGACATCCTGACACCGCTGGCCGAGCACACTACACGTGCCAACATGAAATGCAAGTAAGTTAATGTAACATCCCAAAATTTGGCCTATAGTTTCACTTATGTGCATTTTAATGATTTTATGAAATTATTGGATTTTCTGGGATTTAATAGAATTTATTTTAATTAAGTATATTAAACCTTTGGTGAAAACTAATTATATATAGATAAAACTAATATGAAGTTTTGTCAAAAATATTTTAATTGGATTCAAAATGTCTCGAAGTATTTATGAGAATTTTCTTGGATTTTTCCTGATATTTTAATTACCTTAAATGAATTAATCTAATTTCGAGAATTATTTTAAATCAAAAAGCTTTTGAAAATCGGTGAATGATCTTGGGCCAAGCCCAAGATCTTGCAGCGCGCGGCCCAATCACGGCGCCCGCTCACCGTTTCGCCGCCGCCAAGGCTCGGTCGTTGATCCAGATCGGACGGCCTTCTTCATCGCGAAACCCTAATGATGTCAGCCGTTAGATCGAGATCGTGCGGTTGAGATCGTGTGGCATTATTTTGGAAAGAGCTGATCGCATCCGTTGATTTTGGAAAGGGCGGATCGGATCGTATCGCTTCGGATCTAATCGTGGCCGTTGATCGCAAATCGGACGGCTCCCGGTTGTCGTCTCCGATTCGGTTTCCAAGTTCGCCGCCGCGCGCCGTCTCCGTCGCGGATTGCTTAGGGTTTCCTTCCCTGCGCGCATGCCGAGGCTATAAAAGCCGCCGCCCGCACCCCGAGGATCGCCATCCCAGTGCGCATCTGCTTGCCTAGCCTCTTCGCCGGAGTCGCTGTCGTTTAGCCATGAGAGCTCACCGTAGTTCTTTGTAGCGCCGCTCTTTTTTCGCCGCTCGCGCCGTCAAGCCTCCATCCGCCGCTTGGGTTCCAGATTCGATTCGCCGCGCCGAGCCGCGCGAGCCGCCACCTCTTCATCGCCAAGAGGAGCCGGTTCGCCGTCGAACCGCTGCCGCCTTCGCTCCGGAACTCGCGCCACCGCGACATCGCTGCAGCCGGAGCTTCGCGCACCGCTGGATCTTCCGTGGACGCCTCGATCGCGCCGCGCCGCTTCGCCTGCGCAGTGATCGGCCGTAAGCTTGGACCGCTGGATCAGTCCGTTCGGCTGAGATCGCGCGGTGTGCGTTAGGTGGTAGCCGCCGGATCGCCGCCGGATGCGCGCGCGGTCGAGCATCGCGACGCGCGGCGCCGCAGCCAAGATGTGTGCCGCGTGTCAGCGCGCGGACGCCGGCGCGTCGGAGCCGCGCCACGGTAGACCGAGGCGGTTCCGTGGACCGGTCCATGCGCCGAGGTGACGTGTCGGCCTCGATTGGCTCGAGCCGTGTACGCCGCAAGGCGCAATAAAAATCTTTTTCAGTAGAAAAATAATTCGGGAAAATCGGTTTTTTCTATTTTCTGTATTTCAGTATTTATTCAAACTTCAAAAGGCTATATCTTTTGCATTTTAAGTCGGATTTGAGTGATTAAAATTTCTAAAAATTTTTAAAATCAAGATATATTTATTGGTAAATTTTATTTTATTTTTGGAGTTTTTTTGCTCTCTGTTTCGGTGTTTATTTGCTATTTTGGCATCGTTTCGCGTAGACGTTGAACTGCTCGGTGATCCGGAGGAAGATTCATCGCTTCAAGACCCAAGCTCAGAGTAAGACCAGCACCTGCTCCAAGGAAAGTTGTGCTTTGATCATGTTGGACCTAATCTTCACCAAATTGCTATTTTGTCTCTTAAACTTTATGCATGATATTTTAAGTGTATAAATAATTTCAATTAATCTGGGAATTAGATGATATGCCTAATTGAATTAAATCACGCCTTGTCAATTTTATGCCATGATCTAATTGTCACCCTAGGATGTGGAATTATAGTCGGTTAATATTAATAATCAACATGGGGCTAGTTAGACCGTCGTAGATTGCTTAGCCATGCCACGTCATCACATGTGTCCGAATGTTGATACTTAATCTTGACTAATGGAATATGGAACAATGTTTAAGAATTTGTGTGTCGTGTGTTGTCACACAGTGCTATCGAGTTGTCGTGGCGAGGAGGTCACACAACTAGATTGAAATGTTGGTGGCACGTGGTGCTTGGTAATCAACTGGGGTGGTAATGATTAAGATTGGGGCAAGTGGCAAGGGCAAGGTGCCAAGGTGGGCCAGATTGGCAGGGTATGTGGAAGTCTTGCCTTAATCACTTTAAGGACTTAACCTTGCAAGCCTTTGACCAGTCTCTCTTGCAACCACATGTCCGGAATGGGACTACTAGTGAATAATTTGTGAAGCCTAGATTTTGGTACTGTCGTGGTGAATAGTGAGTCCCGGGTTTACGGTTTAACTCACATGGCGCAAGAGGGGGGCCCTGTTGTGGTGGTTTAACCCTTCAGTGTTGAAACCTTAGCGAAAAGTACTGGGTCTAGGTGTAGCGTTGTCAAGGCTTTGTTATGATCACTCGCCTTGGTGGTGTTTGGTTGTATCGTGTGGGTAAAGTGCATAACCTCTGCAGAGTGTACAATCTATTCGAATAGCCGTGCTGATGGTATTGGGCAATGCTCGGGAATTACAGTTAAGGGTTAGACTTTCGTTAAACAAAAACTTGTTGGGATGGCAGGGTGCCATGGGAGGTGGAAATCGATTCAGGATTGGAAACTTGGTTTACTTCATAAATGCTGAATCTACTAATTACTGTTATTTATTTTACTGCTTTTCAATCTATTTACTGTATTCTTGTTAAATGCCGCTCTACTGCAAAATAGCCATATTAGCCACTCCTGTGGATTAAGCCAAGCATATAGAATATTAGACTTGCATTGCTATGCACAACTTGTTGAGTGCTTTATGTACTCACCCCAACAATAACAACTTTAGAAGAGGAAGAATCTACGCCTTTCGTGGAGGGAGATTATTTGGATGCGAATGCTTAGGGTCCGAGCCTCGTTAGTTGCCTGTGGCGAACTGGAGCGCCACTGCGTTTATTTTATTTCCGCTGCTACTCATTGATACTTTTTAATTAAGCCCTGCGAGGCATTATTCATGTAAGACAACAATTATTATTAATTAATGAAGTTTATGCTATATTACGCTGTGTATGACTATGATAGCATCTATGTTGAGCCTGTGTGCACTAGCGTGATCCTGGACTAGTGCGGTATACACAGAGGGTCCGAATTTGCAAATTCGGGTCTCGACAGAGGTGGTATCAGAGCCATACTGACTATAGGTCCTGGCCCTAGGTAGTTGGTATCTCTTAGGAGTGTCCAAAATTATTTTCTAAAGAAAAAGGTAAAACTGACTAATAAGAAACTCTTGGCTTATCTCATCCCTCTACTCTCATCCTTGCTAAATTACCTTCTTTTTGTTGCCGTTTCGAGTGGAGATCTTATTCAAAATTTTGTTTTGAATAGATGCCGATCTTCCAGTCCTTCAAGTCAAGGCAGGGTGGCTATGCCATGGAGCTGTGGAGAGTTCTTCAAGTAATTGGAGGCTTCGATCGTCCGCTCTACCGAGGAAGCAACTGGAACGTCAATGGTGTGCATCGGGGTTCTTCTCGCAAGTCGACCATCTTCGCCGAGAGTGTGACGAGACCACTGCACCGATCCACATCACCACCCGGAGGTTCACGACGAGGCGGGAATTCGTGAGGTCGCCAGACTTTCTACGACGGATTCGCCACGACTACGCCTACGAGCCGTGGACACCGTGTTTCGCTTCACCCGACAAAGGCGAAGCGCAAGCGCCGATGGATCGTGGAGGGGAGTGTGCTATCGCGGTACACCTTGCCGAAGTTCGCCACGCCCAAGAGGAGCACCTAAGGGACACCGCCAGAGCCGGAGATCGTACGGACACCGAGGGTGTCCGAGCGAGAGCTTCGAAGACCCGTGACGCAGAGCTGTGGTCATCGCCGAAGCCGGAGGAGGCCTTGCAAGAGCCGAGGAGTTGGCGACCAGTCGCCCAGAGCCGATGGAGTCGCCAAGAAGAAGAAGAAGAGGAAGACCCAGGAGCATGAGTGGGAGCCAGAGGAGCCAGCAGAGGGTCACCAGTGATGGGTTCGCACCCATGCCACCTCACCTCCTGTATGCGTCGGATCAGTCCCAGCCAGGGTGGCTGGATGAGTGAGAGTTGATCTTAGAGTTGTGTTGAGACTCGAGTGTTGAGTCGCGTCTTTAAGATAGTCTTTACCTTTTAATAGACGTTAAGGTTGCATGTTTAGTTTGGTTCTTAATTGTTTGTTGAGTGTGCAGTATGCGTTGCAAAGCCCTTAGGCATTGTAAGCAACCATACTAAGTATTAATAAAGATTATTTAAGTTAGGTTTAACCTGTTTCCCCCGCCTTAGAAATTCTTGCATCTTATCTATGCTACATCTATCTTTCCTAACCCAAGAAGCAATCAAGCAGATGGTGAACACTTGCAGCAACAATGGAGCTTCAGGAAGTTGTCTGCGCTCAGGCAACAATTCCAATGAAGGAGCACCACCGCAGCAAGCACCGCCAGTGGATATGCTGAACTTGGGAGCTTTTCTCGCTGCACAGACTCAGTTGATGCAGACTATGATGCAGCAGATGACCAATATGACTGCAGTCAACAACCCCGCTGCTCAAAACAACAATAGCGGGCCTCATCCTTACTCCAAGTTGTGGGACTTCATGATGACCCGACCGCCAACATTCTCAGGCAATGTCAACCCCCTGGAAGAAGATGATTGGCTGAGAACCATTGAGAGGAAGTTGTACATCACTCAATGTGAAGGCCATGAGAAGGTTCTTTATGCATCCCATCAGCTAGAGGGAACAGCTGCAGAATGGTGGGAGAACTATTGTGCTGCTCATGAAGCACCCATGGAAATCACATGGGAAGAGTTTGCAACGGCCTTCCGCCAGTACCATGTACCGGAAGGGATGATGGACCTGAAAAAGGAAGAGTTCAGGGCGCTTAAGTAAGGAGGCCAACCGGTGGCCGATTACTTGAACAAATTCACGCAGTTAGCTCGCTATGCTTCTGAGGACGTAGCGATGGACAAGGTGTAACACCCTAAATTTTGCTCTAATTTAAATTTTGGAGTATTTTTGATTTTTGAGAATTTTTGGGAATTTATTGAAATTTATTTGGATTTATTCAAATATGGCCTTTCTTGAAATCAATTAAATAATGGAAAAGTTTATGTAAAGTTTTATTAAAAATATTTTATTTGAGTTCCAAATGTCTCAAAATATTTTATAGAATTTTTCTGGATTTTTTCGGGTATTTTTGCTATTTATTTTGGCTGTTTATTTATCAGATTTATTTTTAATCAAAAATGTTTTAAAATCGATGAATAGTATCGGGCCGCCCATCATCGTGCTCACCCGCCCGGGCCAATAAACCCTAGCCGTCGCGCGCCGAGCCGTCCGACGGATCTCATGGCCGCTGCTGCGCCATCGCCGCCCAACGCGCGGCGTGTCGGATCGTAGTCGCTGGACGTCTAGGATTGCGCCACGTCGGTCGTCTCCGCGAGATCACCGGAGTTAATGTCGCCGACCGTTTCCGCTTGTTTCGCCGCCTGTAGTGCGCACGTCGAGGCCCTTTAAGCCGCGTTGATGAGCGCGTTCTGCAGAGGACTCAACGCCGCTCAATTTGACTCCTTGAACGCACGTCGAGACGCCCTCTAGCGCCCGCTTTTGCTCGCCGTAGTTGCTTTTCCTCACCGCCGTTGTTTTTGCTTCCTCTCATCGTCGTCCGAGCCGCTCCGCCGTGCTACGACCCCGTCCCGAGTTCACCGAAGCAAGCCGCATCGAGTGGACCACTTCTTCTCGCCGGAGAAGCCTCAGAGCGCCGCTAGCTACGCTGCCTTCCCCAGCTCCGGCAACCTTCGCTTCCTCGCCGCCGTCGTCTTCACCGAGCTTCGTCGACCGTTCGATCTGCATCGCACGGCTCTGGTGAGTCCATGTCGCCCTTCTCTTTTTACATCTAGATTAGATCTTGACCGTTAGATCTAGATTGAACGGTGGTGATTAGATTTAGTCTTTGTGCTTGTTTAGATCTCAGCCGTTGGATCGTTAGCGAACGCGTAAGATTGCGCCACGTCGTTAGGGTGAACAGTAAACCGCTCGGGTACCGTGGGCCGTTAGATTAGAACCAAACGGTAGAGATTGGATCTGGCTTTGCCCTAAGGATCCGAGCCGTTCAGATTTGAACGTGCGGTGAAGATGGCGTCGTACCCTTGCCGAATCGCGTGCTGACGCGTGTGCTCATTGACCGGGGCGGAGACCAGATCCGACCGTTGCTTTCTGGCGCATCGCTGCGATCTTGCCGCATGGCCGCACGTGAACCGAGACGCCACTGAACGTGCGCGAGATCTAGCCGTTGGATCCAGGAGTCCCGCCGGATGCGCGACGTGTGGAGGCACAGAACGCGAAGCGTCGCTGAGTCGGCGCGGGGATCTGACCGTTGGATCCGAGCGACCATCGGATGCGCGACGCGTGTCGCGTAGATATCGAGACAGTGTGGTGTGGCGCGTGGATCTGGCCGTTGATTCAATGAATGGCTCGGATCTTACCGCGTGGATGCGCTATTCTGGTGGACCGAGTCCACGGTAGACCAGAGCCGAGCCGTGATCCGAGCACATAGACCGAGGCGACGTGGCGGTACCAGAGGCTGCCACGTGTCATACTGACGCCATCGCTGACGTCATAAATATTTTTATATATAAAAATATTTTGGCCAAAATTCATTTCTGTGCTGACGTCATCATGACGCGATGCTGACATCATAAATGCGATTTTTCAGTACAAAAATAATTTGGAAAAATCGGATTTTCTAATTTCTGTAATTTCAGATTTTATTCAAACTTCAAATGGCTATAACTTTTGCATTTTAACTCGGATTTGGGTGATTCAAAATTCTAAAAATTCATAAAATTGTGACCTATTTAATGATGAATTTTATTTGAATTTTTGAGGTATTTAGTACTCTGTATTAGTTATTTATTGTATGTATTGTCTGTACGCGTAGACGCAAATTTGCCGGAAGGTTTCGAGGAAGAGTTCGTCGCTCAAGACCAAGCTTCGGAACACGACCAGCAACTCTTTGAAGGCAAGTGATGCTTTGATCATTTTGATCCCAGATTTTAAAATTTAATTTACGCTTTGAAATTTTGCATGCTTATTTATTTAAAATGAATTTAAATTATTTGGGTTAATGTAGTTAAACAACCCACTTTGTTATGCCACCTTGAAATTATTGATTGTATGCCCTAAACCATTGTCACCCTAAGGTTGATTATATTAGTTGGATGTTAATATTGTGCCAACACGGGAGGCTAGACCGTGAGTAGATGCTTAGCCTTGCAACGAATCATGAATGATCTTTCGGGAAAATGCTATAATATTGATTAAAGAAATATTGAATGTATTTCGAAAGTGGTGTGATGATGTCACATGATGAGATTGAGGTAAAGAGACCTGTGTGGTTCTGTATCGATGTTGAGTTATTACTGGCATGTGTTGCACAATAATCAATTGGGTGGGAAATGATTTAGGCTGGGGCAAGTGGCAAGAGGTTGTGTGCCAGGTGGGCCTGTGTGGCAATGGGTTGTTGAGTGATGTGAGTCTGTGTGCCACATTGGGCTGTGTGCCACTGCCGAGTGTTGAAGTCTTGCCTTGGCCTGGTTAAGGACTTCACCTTGCAAGCCTTTGATCCGAGTCACCCGCACAACCAGATGTCCGATATGGGATGACCTAGTTGATTAGGGTTCTGATATCTTCCTCCGATACTCAGGTGGCAAGACACGGGGTGTATCTCAGACGGGAGCGCACTGCTACGGCTTGGTGCCCATCCAACTGATTGGCCCGCCCTATACTTCGCCTCGTGTGAGGGAAGTGATAGTGAAGGCACACCGAGAGGTTCTTGGTTAAGGTAGAGGTTCCCGAAAAGCTTTGTTGCGATAATCACCGTGTGGTGAGCGGTCAGATCTTGTGGATAAAGTGTACAACCTCTGCAGAGTGTTAAAACTATTCGAATAGTCGTGCTCGCGGTATTGAGCATTGCTCGGGGATTACAGTTAAGGGGTAGATCTTCATAAACAAAATGTGGAAAGGGTGGCTGTGTGCCAATGTTAAAAATGAACTGTTAAGGCTGTGTGCCGAGAATCTTTGAAGAAAAATTATTTGAAGAAATTAGTATTACTTATAACTGTTTCATTGCTTTAATCTAAAAGAGATACTGGTTTAAAAATGCTGTTTGATGCAAAAGAACCATTTAAGCCAATCCTTTGGAATAAGCTTTGCATATAGTAATAGCGCCGATTCTCGCATTAATTGTTGAGTGCCTTGTGTACTCACCCTCCTGCTTATCAACCCCAACATCGCGGAGGAGTCTACACCAAATGGGAGGAGGAGTACACTGAGGATTCGGACAATTAGGGTGCAGGCCCTGTCGGTTGCCTGTGGCAAGATGGAGGCTTCCACGACATTTATCTCCTTTTATTCCGCTGCTATTTCAATTACTCTTAATATTGTAAGCCCTGCGTGGCTGATTTTATGAAAGGAGACCATAAGGTCGTACAACTCAGTTTATATAAATGGTTGCACAATTTATTCTTATATCGCTGTGAATGTCTGTGATGTGCAACCCTGTAAGACTGTGTGTGCTAGCGTGATCCTGGACTAGCACTGAATACACAAAGGGTCCGGATTTGCAGATTCGGGTTCCGACAGAGGTGGTATCAGAGCAGGCTGACTGTAGGTCTTGAACTATAACATCCCAAAATTTGCTCAAATATTATTTTATTGCTTAAATGTGCATTTATGATTTTCTGGAATTTATTTGGATTTTTCTGGATTTATTTGAATTAATTTTAAATTAAGAATATTAACCTTTTATTCAAATCTATTTAAATCTGTGCAAAGCCAAAATAAAGTTTTACCAAAAATATTTTATTTGAGTCCAGAATGTCTCAAAGTATTTTTGAGATTTTTTTGGGATTTTTCCTGATAATTTATTTGCCTAAAATAAATCAAAGTATTTTCAGAATTATTTTAATTCAAAATCGTTAAAAACCCTCGTGAATGCGATCGGCTTGGCCCATGTAGTGTGCGTAAGCGTCCAGGTGGGCGCCCGCTGACTCGTGATTCTAGAAAGTCACGCCGGCCGCTGGATCGCGATCGAGGCTTACGCCGCCCACGCCGCCAAGTGCATCTAAGCCGTAGGATCGGATCGTGGTCGCTGTGGATCGTGGTCTTATCGTAACCCTAACCAATCGTAGCCGCTGATCCAATGACGGCCCGGATTAGATCTCGATGGGGAAATTGCGCGCCCATTGCGCCACGTGGACGGCCGCCGTGGCGCCGCCTCCGAAGGGACTCTAGCGCCACCGCCAGATCCGAAGGACTCGCCGCCGTTTCGGCTAGGATCCCAGGCGCCGTATGCGGCCGTCGAGGCTATTTAAGGGGGGTTCGCAGCCTTCCCGAGAATCCTCATCGTGCGCCGTAGCTTTTGGTCAGAGAGGTTTCGCGAGAATGGTCGTAGAACGCGCCCGGGAGCTCGTCGGAGTTGAAGTACCGCAGTCGCCGAGGTTTTTGCTAAAGAACGTCGCCGGTCTGTCGGTTTTCGACATTTTGGGTCCCAGATCCGAGCTCGCCGAGGTGTTCCGCATTGGCTACTCCTCTTCTTCCCGTCAGAACCGCGCCGGAACGCCGTCGCCCGAGTTTCTTCTTCGTCTCCGGTGGATTTCCTTGCCGCCGCTTCGCCATTAGTTTCGGGTGAGTTCGTGGCCGCTTGACCGAGTGAACGGCGAGATCGAGCCGCGTTGCGAGCATCTGTCGCCGTTTGATCTGATCAAGACGTGGATGTGCGCCGCGTGTCGTGCATCGGCGGGGCGGTGCTGCGACCAATCAGAGTGCGACGCGTGTTGGCACATTTTGCGAAGCGCCATGGACTGCGTCTGCGGTAGACCAGAGGAGGTCCCGTGGACTCAGTGTATGTGCCGAGACGCGTGTCGCCATCTGATTCACTCGGGTCAGGGCTGACGCCAGCATGACGTCACGCTTGCGTAATAAATCTGTTTTCAATTTAAAATAATTCTGTTAATTCTGATTTTCTGATTTTTGCTATTTTAGTATTTATTTCAAACTTTGAAAGGCTATATCTTTTGCGTCGTAACTCGGATTTGAGTGATTCAAATTTTTAAAAATTTGTAAAATTTAGATCTATTTAATGGTGAATTTTATTTTATTTTTGGTGTTCAATTGCTCTCTGTTTTGGTATTTATTTGCTTTTCTTCTTCGGTACGCGTAGACGTTGAATTGTGCGACGCTCGAGGAAGATCCAAAGAACTCAAGAGCAAACTTCAGATCAAGATCAGGACCTATTCCAAGGCAAGTTGTGCTTTGATCATGTTGAACCCATGTTTATAAAATTGCTATATTTGTTTACCCTATTGCATATTATTTTAAGTATAAAATTGTTTCAAATTAAATTGGGCTTAGCTAATATACCAGATTGATTTATACCCTACCTTGTCATTGTATGCCATAATCCATTATCACCCTAGATTGGTTCAATATAGTTGGTTAATAACTATAATCAACATCGGATGGTTAGTCCGTACTAGTTGCTTAGCCATGCCACGTCATCACATGTGTGGAATCATTGATAATTAATCTTGATTAATAGAATATGGAACAATGTTATGAACTTGTGTGTCATGTGGGATCACACGATGAGATTGAGTTGTTGTGGCGAGTCATGTCACGCAACGATGTTGAATTGTTGATAGCACGTGGTGATTGGTAATCAACTGGGTGATAATCACTTAGATTGGGGCAAGTGACAAGGGGCGAGGATGCCAAGGTGGGCCGATGGGCAGAGGGTGTGTGGATGTCTTGCCTTGATCACTCTACGGACTTAACCTTGCAAGCCTTTGACCTGAGTCAATCATGCAACTACATGTCCGTATGGGCCACCTTAATGAGTAATTTGCAATGTCTTAATTTTGGTACTATCGTGGTCGGTGTGAGTTCTCGAGTTATGGTGTAATTCACATGGCGCAAGAGGGGGGTCCTGGATGTGGTAACCAGTCCCACCAGTGTTGAAACCTTAGCGGGTAGTATCGAGTTAAGTCCGCGCATTGTAAAGGCTTTGTTATAATCACTCGCCTTTGTGGTGTTTGGTTGTATCACGTGGGTAAAGTGCATAACCTCTGCAGAGTGTAAAACTATTCGGATAGCCGTGCTCATGATTGAGCAATGCTCGAGAATTACGTTAAGGGTTAGCTTAATTAATTGGACAACTTGGTTGGGATGGCAGAATGCCATATGGAAGATGGAATTTGACTTAGGATTGGAAACTTGGTTTACTTGAGAAATACTGAATTATTTATTATTGCTATTTGTTTTACAGTCTTTACAATCTATTTACTGTATTTGTTCATAAATACTGCTTATTGCAAAATAGCCATGATAGCCTATCCATTGGAATAAGCCTTGCATATAGATACATAGAATTGCATTCTGTGCACAACTTGTTGAGTGCTTTGAGTACTCACCCTTGCCAACAACAATAATCAATAGTTGAAGAATCTACACCCGTGTTGGAAGAAGAAGTCTAAGAGGACGCGAGTCATTAGGGTCCGAGCCTTGTCGGTTGCCTGTGGTGAACTGATGAGCTATCTACGTTTTCTACTGTCCGCTGCTTAATTATTAGTTTATATTTCCAGTCTTGCCTTGTGTGGCTTAATAATGTAAGTCGGTCATAAGATCACACATTTAGCTATATCAATAAATGAACTACTATTTCTATTATCGTTGAGTATGATGTGATATGTACCAATGTTGAGCTGTGTGCACTAGCGTTGATCCTGGGACTAGTGCGGTAAACATAGTGGCTTCGAATCAGTGGATTCGGGTCCTTACATAGGTGGTATCAGAGCATACTGACTGTAGGTCTTGGCCCTAGATAGTATGGAGGTGTCCTGTGTGTGTCTAAAACTATTTTCTAAAGAAAATTTAAACTGGACTAATGAAACACTCTCGACTCATCTCATTCTCTATTTCTCGTCTTTGCTGAATTTACCATTTTACTTGCCGCTCCGGGTGGAGAACTTATTCAATGTTCTTGTGGAGCAGATGCCGATCGTCCCGACCTTCGAGGAGTCAGCTGGTGGCTACGCTACGGAGCTGTGGAGAGTTCTTCAGACGCTTAGAGGCTTCTATCGTCCGCTTTACCGAGGAGGCAGCTGGTCAGTTAATGGTGTACACCGAGGATTTATTTGCAAGCTGATTATCTACGCCCGGGAGAACGAGGAAGCTAGCGTGCCAATCAACATCTCCGCCGTAAGATTCTCGCACGAGGTTGCAATTCGTGAGGTTGCCCGACTTGCTCTTCACTGTTCCGCCGCGACTACGCCGACGAGCTTCACGACTCGTTGTTCGACTTCACCGATGTGCAAGCGCGCCGACGCCGACGGATCGTGGAGGACGAGTAAGCATCGCAACACACCTTGCGGAGTTCGCCCTTGCCCAAGAGGAGCATATGAGAGAGACTACTCAGGAGCTGGAGACTGTGTACGAGGCACTCAGAGTGGCAGAGCAGGAGCTTGAGGTGACCCGTGCTTCAGCTATCGGGATGATCACTGAGCTGGGAGAGGCTTTAGAGGCGGTCGAGGACGAGTTGGAGCGCGTGACTCGTGGAGTGCAGGAGCCAGCTGAGGAGTCTGAGGAGGATCCGGAGGAGCGAGAGTGGGAGCCGGAGAGGAGTGCAGACCCTGTTGTTGTGGAGGAGCCAGCAGTAGGTCATCAGGATAGGTTCGCTCCTATGCTAGCCCACCCGCCGGTGTATGCGCCGGACCAGTCTCAGCCAGGGTGGCTGGATGAGTGAGAGTCAGCCTTGGAGCTGTGTTGAGACTCGAGTGTTGAGTCACGTCTTTAAGTTAGTCTTTACCTCTTTAGCTGACGTTAAGGTTTTGTGTTTAGTTTGCTTCTTTGTAATGCTGAGTGTGCAATATGTGTTGCAAAGCTTGTAGGCTTAAATAAGTAGCCATACCAAGAATAAATAAAGAAATATTTCAGTTGGGTATAACCTATCTTCCCCGCCTTAGAAATTCTTGCTTCTTATCTATGCTACATCTACCTTTCCTAACCCGAGAGGCAATCATTAGATGGTGAATACTCGAGGGAACAATGGTGCTTCAGGAAGTGGACTGCGCCAGAATGACAACCCCAATGACGGAGGCAGCCCTCAACCACTGCCAGTCGATATGCAGAATCTGGGAGCGTTTCTTGCCGCGCAGACTCAACTGATGTAGACTATGATGCAGCAAATGCAGTAGATGACCAACGCAGCGACAACCAACAACAACCATGCAGTTCAGAACAACAATGGTGGACCTCGACCTTACTCCAAGCTGTCAGATTTTATGAGGACTCAACCACCAACTTTTTCAGGAAATGTGAACCCTTTGGAAGCCGATGACTGGCTTAGGACTATTGAGAAGAAGCTACACATCACGCAATGTGAAGGCAATGAGAAGGTGCTCTATGCCTCTCATCAACTGGAAGGAACCGCTGCAGAATGGTGGGAAATTATTGTGCCGCACATGGAGCCTCGCAAGAGATTACTTGGGAGGAGTTTACTACTGCTTTCCGCCAATACCATGTTCCAGAGGGAATGATGGATCTCAAGAAGGAGGAATTCAGGGCTCTGAGACAAGGAGGCCAGCCAGTGGCCGAGTATCTGAATAAGTTTACCTAGTTAGCTCGCTATGCCCCTGAAGACGTAGCGACAGATAAAGCTAGGCAGTCTCGCTTCATGAAGGGACTAAATTTAGGACTGCAGGTGGGATTGATCACCCACAATTTTCCAGATTTTCAGGAGCTAGTTAATAAGCCTTTGATCCTAGAGGATAAGCGCAAAGAGCTGGGTGAAAACCGTAAGCGCTTGATGACTAATCAGGGTGGACGTCCAAACCACCTACGTCTGAGAATGTCACCACAGCAGTTTGCTAGATTCCAACCGCCAGCTGTGAATAAGGCAACAACCCCTGCACCTCGCCCTGCCAATCAGAACTTTTAGACGCCAACACAGGGCAGCAATGCACCAGGAGGGAGTCAGCAGTCTGCAGTGAAAAGATGCTATACATGCAATGAGCCAGGGCACTTTTCTAATAGGTGTCCACAGAAGGGAGGCATCACGCCAGTTCGTTTCAACTTGGGAACAACACCTGTCAAGGCACCAGCCTTAGGAGGAAATCGTGCGCCAGGTCAAGCTAGAGCAACACTGCAATCAACAGTGCGTGGTAGGATCAACCACATCACCGCAGATGGAGCTCAAGAGGCTGCGACGCCGTGACCGGGTAAGTTTCGTTAACTCAAGCACTGCCATGCTTTGTTTGATTCGAGCTTCGATTCGCTTGTTTCTCAAAGTTTTGCAACCAAGAATGGATTTAAAGTGGTGAATCTTAAGTGTGTGCTCTTAGTCCAAGCCCCAGGATCTGAGCTTAGATCTAGCCTTGGATGTTTGGGAGCTAAGTTGCTTATGGACGGGATAGAATTTCTAGCGAATCTTATCTTAATAAATGTGCAATCCCTAGACGTTATCCTTGGAATGGATTGGCTGTCTAAGCATAAGGCCGTCTTGGATTGTGGCCGAAGGATTGTAACTTTGGAAGGCCCTAGTGGCAAGAAAGTAGAATTTTAAGCGACCGCAGTTCGTGATGGGCAGTTAATGGTCAACAGTGTGAAACCCATCAGCATGGAAGATGTGCCAGTAGTCAGAGAATACCCGGATGTGTTTCCAGAAGATTTACCAGGGTTGCCACCAGACCACGATATCGAGTTTGTTATCGAGTTAGCACCAGGGACAGCACCGATATCAAAGAGACCTTATCGGATGCCTACCGACGAGTTAGTGGAAATGAAAAAGCAGATTTAGGAACTGCAAGAGAAAGGTTTCATTAGACCTAGTTCATCACCGTGGGGAGCCCCGGTTTTGTTTGTTCGTAAGAAGGATGGAAGTCTTAGAATGTGCATCGATTATCGTGCACTTAATGAAGTAACGATCAAGAATAAGTATCCATTGCCCAGGATCGATGATTTATTTGATCAGTTGAGAGGAGCGGGAGTTTTTCCAAGATAGATCTTCGCTCGTGATACCATCGCTTGAAGATCCGAGCGAGGATGTGCCTAAGACCTGCTTACGCGATATGGACATTATGAGTTCACAATCATGTCATTTGGATTGACAAATGCCCCAGCATATTTCATGAACATGATGAATAAGGTTTTCATGGAATATTTGGATAAGTTTGTTGTAGTCTTCATAGACGATATCTTGGTTTACTCAAAGACAGAGGAAGAGCATGCAGAACATCTGAGGAAGGTTTTAGAGAGGTCATGAGAGCATCACCGTATGCTAAGTTCAGCAAGTGTGAATTTTGGAAGGAGAAAGTTGAATTTCTTGGTCATGTAATGACTACTAAAGGAGTTGCAGTTGATCCCAACAAAGTGGACGCAGTGTTGCATTGGGAGCAACCGAAATCTGTTACTCAGATCCGTAGTTTTCTGGGAATGGCGGGATACTACCGTCGGTTCATAGAAGGATTCTCGACAATTGCTAAACCCCTTACGCAGTTGTTGAAGAAAGAAAAGAAGTTTGCATGGACGCCGGAGTGCGAGAAAAGTTTTATGGAACTAAAGAAGCGTTTGACAACAGCCCCCGTATTAGTATTGCCAGATGTGCAGAATGGATTTGACATTTATTGCGATGCTTCAAAGCAAGGCTTGGGGTGTGTGTTAATGCAAGAAGGCAAAGTCGTTGCTTATGCGTCGAGACAGTTAAGACCGCATGAAGTGAATTACCCAACGCATGATTTGGAGTTAGCCGCCGTAGTGTATGCTTTGAAGATATGGCGTCATTATCTCATAGGAAATAGATGTGAAATATATACGGATCATAAGAGCCTGAAATACATATTCACTCAAGCAGATCTTAATATGAGACAGCGAAGGTGGCTGGAGCTAATTAAGGATTATAACATGGGAATTCATTATCACCCCGGAAAAGCTAATGTAGTAGCAGATGCTCTGAGCCGAAAGAGCCATAGCGCGAATACGCTGACAATGGAGGATCAACCAGAGCTATGTAAGGAATTTTAGAGGTTAAAGCTGGAAGTTGTTCCGCAAGGAATTGTAGCTACGCTGGAGGTAAAACCAACGCTAGAGGATCAGATTAGAGAAGGCCAAAAAGATGATGATAAAATTTCTAAGATCAAGGCTAAAAAGGAGGAAGGCCTAGCCGTGGATTTCACTCTAGATGAGCAAGGAACCATGTTCTTCAAAGGCCGAATTTGTGTACCAGATAAAAAGGAGCTGAAGCAGCTGATTCTTGAAGAAGCTCACGATTCTAAGTACTCGATTCATCCAGGCAGTGCTAAGATGTATCAAGATTTGAAGGAGAGATTTTGGTGGCCTAATATGAAGCGTGAAGTAGCTGAGCATGTTGCTCTTTGTGATGTGTGTCAAAGAGTAAAAGCTATGCATCAAAGACCCGCTGGTTTTTTGCAGCCGTTGAAAATTCCGGAATGGAAGTGTGAAGAAATCGGAATGGACTTTATCACCGGCTTACCTAAGACTCAGAGAGGTTACAATTCCATTTGGGTCATTGTGGATCGTCTGACCAAGGTTGCTCATTTTATCCCGGTAAAGACCACTTACTCGGGAGATCGTTTAGCAGAGCTGTATATGTCAAGGATTGTATGTTTGCATGGAGTGCCCAAAAAGATTGTGTCAGGCAGAGGAACCCAATTTACCTCAAGATTTTGGAACAAGTTGCATGAAGCAATGGGGTCTCACTCAATTTCAAAGATAACAGATCACCCGCAGATGATGGTCGATCGAAAGAGTAAATCAGATTTTAGAGGATATGTTAAGAGCTTGTGCTTTAGCTTATGCTACATCTTGGAATAAATGTTTGCCGTATGCAGAATTTAGTTACAATAATAGTTACCAAGCTGGCCTACAGATGTCACCGTTTGAGGCGTTGTATGGACGTGCTTGTCGTACTCCGTTAAATTGGAATGAAACAGGAGAGCGTTTGGTGTTTGGGCCAGATGTTCTCGAGGAAGCAGAAAGCCAAGTTGCAATGATCAGAGAGAGGTTGAAGATAGCGCAGTCAAGGCAGAAAAGCTACGCTGATAACCGACGCCGAGATTTGAGTTTTGAGCCAGACGATTATGTGTATCTCAGAGTTACCCCTCTTAAGGGTGTTAAAAGGTTTCACGTGAAAGGGAAGCTTGCACCAAGATATGTTGGTCCGTTCAAGATTCTGAGCCGTCGAGGAGAAGTAGCTTATCAGTTAGAGTTGCCTCAGTCTTTAGCAGGAGTGCATGATGTGTTCCATGTGTCGCAGCTTAAGAAATGTCTCAGAGTGCCAGCAGAACAAACCCCGTTGGACGCAATAGAGCAGCCAGTCAGAATTTTGGATGTTATGGAGCGCAAGACCAGAAATAAGTCTATTCGCTTTTGCAGAGTTCAGTGGAGCAATCATTCTGAAAGTGAAGCAACATGGGAGCGCGAAGAAGATTTGAAGTCAGAATTTCGAAACCTATTCTCTAGTTAGCCCTAAATCTCGGGGTCGAGATTCTGTTAAGGGGGGAGGTTTTTAACACCCCAAAATTTGCTCAAATATTATTTTATTGCTTAAATATGCATTTATGATTTTCTGGAATTTATTTGGATTTTTCTGGATTTATTTGAATTAATTTTAAATTAAGAATATTAACCTTTTATTCAAATCTATTTAAATCTGTGCAAAGTCAAAATAAAGTTTTACCAAAAATATTTTATTTGAGTCCGTAATGTCTCAAAGTATTTTTGAGATTTTTCTCGATTTTTCCCGATAATTTATTTGCCTAAAATAAATCAAAGTATTTTCTGAATTATTTTTATTCAAAATCGTTAAAACCCTCGTGAATGCGATCGGCTTGGCCCATGTAATCGCGCGTAAGCGCCCAGTAGCGGCGCGCCGCTGGCCCGGATTCCGTAAAGTCACGCCGGCCGTTGGATCGCGATCGTAGGCTTACGCCGCCCACGCCGCCAAGTGCATCTAAGCCGAGGATCGGATCGTGGTCGCTGTGGATCGTGGTCTTATCGTGAACCCTAACCAATCGTAGCCATTGATAAAATGACGCCCGGATTAGATCTCGACGGGAAATTGCGCGCCCGCTGCGCCTTCGCGGACGGCCGCCGCGGCGCCGCCTCCGAAGGGACTCTAGCGCCGCCAGATCCGAGAAGGACTCGCCGCCGCATCGGTTAGGATCCCAGGCGCCGTACACGGCCGTCGAGGCTATTTAAGGGGGGTCCGCAGCCTTCCCGAGAATCCTCATCGTGCGTCGCAGCTTTTGGTCGGAGAGGTTTCGCGAGAATCGTCGTAGAATGCGCCCGGGAGCTCGTCGGAGTTGAAGTACCGCAGTCGGCGAGGTTTTTGCTAAAGAACGTTGCCGGTCTGTCGGTTTTCAACATTTTGGGTCCCAGATCCGAGCTCGCCGAGGTGTTCCGCATTGGCTACTCCTCTTCTTCCCGTCAGAACCGCGCCAGAACGCCGTCGCCCGGGTTTCTTCTTCGTCTCCGGTGGATTTCCTCGCCGCCGCTTCGCCATTAGTTTCGGGTGAGTTCGTGGCCGTCGGATCTGAGTGAACGAAGGAGATCGAGCCGCATTGGCGAGCATCCGCCGCTTGATCCGATCAAGACGTGGATGCGCGCCGTGTCGTGCATCGGGCGGGCGGTCGCGACCACTCGCCTATGCGCCGAGAGACGCGTCGCCGCCCGATTGGTTTCGGGTCACTGACGCCAGCATGACGTTACGCTTGCGCAATAAATCTGTTTTCAATTTAAAATATTTCTGTTAATTCTGATTTTCTGATTTTTGCTATTTCAGTATTTATTTCAAACTTCGAAAGGCTATATCTTTTGCGTCGTAACTCGGATTTGAGTGATTCAAATTTCCAAAAATTTGTAAGATTGAGATATATTTAATGGTGAATTTTATTTTATTTTTGGATTTCAATTGCTCTCTGTTTTGGTATTTATTTGCTTTTATTCTTCGGTACGCGTAGACGTTGAATTGTGCGACGCTTCGGAGGAAGATCCAGCAACTCAAGAGCAAACTTCAGATCAAGATCAGGACCTATTCCAAGGCAAGTTGTGCTTTGATCTTGTTGAACCCATGTTTATAAATTGCTATATTTGTTTACCCTATTGCATATTATTTTAAGTATACAATTGTTTCAAATTAAATTGGGCTTAGCTAATATACCAGATTGATTTATACCCTACCTTGTCATTGTATGCATGATCCATTGTCACCCAGATTGGTTCAATATAGTTGGTTAATAATTATAATCAACATCGGATGGTTAGTCCGTACTAGTTGCTTAGCCATGCCACGTCATCACATGTGTGGAATCATTGATAATTAATCTTGATTAATAGAATATGGAACAATGATATGAACTTGTGTGTCATGTGGGATCACACGATGAGATTGAGTTGTTGTGGCGAGTCATGTCACGCAACGATGTTGAATTGTTGATAGCACGTGGTGCTTGGTAATCAACTGGGTGATAATCACTTAGATTGGGACAAGTCACAAGGGGCGAGGATGCCAAGGTGGGCCGATGGGCAGAGGGTGTGTGGATGTCTTGCCTTGATCACTCTAAGGACTTAACCTTGCAAGCCTTTGACCTAAGTTAATCATGCAACCACATATCTGGTATGGGCCAGCCTAGCTGAGTAATTTGCAATGTCTTAATTTTGGTACTATCGTGGTCAGTGTGAGTTCCCGAGTTATGGTGTAATTCACATGGCGCAAGAGGGGGCCCTGGATGTGGTAACCAGTCCCACCAGTGTTGAAACCTTAGCGGGTAGTATCGAGTTAAGTCCGCGCATTGTAAAGGCTTTGTAATCACTCGCCTTTGTGGTGTTTGGTTGTATCACGTGGGTAAAGTGCATTCCCTCTACAGAGTGTAAAACTATTCGGATAGCCGTGCTCGCGGTATTGAGCAATGCTCGGGAATTACAGTTAAGGGTTAGTTTAATTAATTGGACAACTTGGTTGGGATGGCAGAATGCCATATGGAAGATGGAATTTGACTTAGGATTGGAAACTTGGTTTACTTGAGAAATACTGAATTATTTATTATTGGTATTTGTTTTACAATCTTTACAATCTATTTACTGTATTTGTTCATAAATGCTGCTTATTGCAAAATAGCCATGATAGCCTATCCATTGGAATAAGCCTTGCATATAGATACATAGAATTGCATTATGTGCACAACTTGTTGAGTGCTTTGAGTACTCACCCTTGCCAACAACAATAATCAACAGTTGAAGAATTTACACCTGTGTTGGAAGAAGAAGTCCAAGAGGACGCGAGTCATTAGGGTCCGAGCCTTGTCGGTTGCCTGTGGTGAACTGATGAACTATCTACGTTTTCTACTGTCCGCTGCTTAATTATTAGTTTATATTTCCAGTCTTGCCCTGTGTGGCTTAATAATGTAAGTTGGTCATAAGATCATACATTTAGCTATATCAATAAATGAACTACTATTTCTATTATCGTTGAGTATGATATGATATGTACCAATGTTGAGCTGTGTGCACTAGCGTTGATCCTGGGACTAGTGTGGTAAACACAGTGGGTTCGAATCAGTGGATTCGGGTCCTTACATGACCCTAAACAAGATTAGTTGTACCTAGGAGGATAAAACTATTTTCTAAGACTTAATCAACTTGATCAAGAATATCAATGAAATCTCGACTTATCTTTTCTCTCTTGCTTCATATCTATGCTGAAATTTTATTATTTCCTGTTTAATTTAAACAAGGTCTGTTTTGGCAGATGAGGATGATCCACACCTATGGAGAGCGCATCGGAGGATACGCTACCGAGTTATGGCGATGATGAAGTTGTTTCTGAGGTTTTGATGCACTAATCGACGAGGGACCACGGTGGTGCGGGCAGGACTTGACATCGCCTGGGATGTCAAGATCACTGTCTATGCTCGAGAGAGGACGAGGGCGAGTCGTCCTATTTACATCACGGTCAGGAGGTCTTCTTTTGAGGCCGGGATCCAGGAGACAGCACGCCTGGCGATGCGGCATATTGCCCGCACCTACTCCGCAGAGCTGGAGGGCACTGTATTTCGTCACCACCCGCGCTGAGACAATCGCTTCGACAGGATGGAGATCTTGGAGGAAGACGCCACGATCACCTACCTGGCGAGGTATGTCATCGCCCAGGAGGACGCTTTGGACGAGACAGTCCAGGAGCTGCAGAGAACCCGCGACGAGGTCACAGAGGCGAGGACCCAACTGCGGGAGGGCTTAGCACACTCCATGTAGAAGATCCAGGAGTTGGAGATGGCTCTATATGGACTTGAGCCTGAGCCAGTCTTGGAGCTACACGATCCAGATCCAAAGGAGCCAGAGCAGGAGGCACAAGTGCAGGAGCCGCTGGCACATGAGCAGGCAGCCCCGGGACCAGCAGAGTCGATGGGGTCTTTTGCACCAACTACAGCAGGTCATCAGGACCAGTTCGCCCCGATGCCAGAGCACCCACCGGTGTATGCTCCAGGGGAGCCGCAGCCGGGTTGGCTCGATGAGTGATCGAGTATAGTCGGGTGTAGTGTCGAGACTAGAGTGTTGAGTCACGTCTTTTGTTTTAAAGTCACCATTAGGTGTGAGTCGTTAAGGAGTGTTATGTTTGTTTACTTGTTTTTGGTTGTGAGTGTCTCGTATGTGTTGCATTGCCTCTAGGCACTTGTGAGTAACCATACTACCTTATATTATATCAATAAAGTTGCTAAATAATTTAAGTTACACCTATTTCCCCCACATAAGTTCTTCTACTTGCCTATGCTTTCCTCTTTTCTTAACCTTGGAAGTTTGTAACGGATGGTGAGGACTCGCGGAAATATTGGAGCCAGCGGAAGTGGAGTGAATCAGGCGGACAACCAGAATGAGGAGCCAATCCCTCAACCGCCGCAAGTCGATATGCAGAATCTGGGAGCCTTTCTGGCTGCCCAAACTCAACTCATGAACACGATGGTTCAGACCATGCAGCAGATATCCAATCAAGCTGATGCGAATGTTCAACCTGGGGGTAACCATGGACCACACCCCTACTCAAGGTTGTCGGAGTTTATGCGAACCCGTCCACCTACCTTCTTAGGCAACGCCAATCCATTGGAGGCGGACGATTGGCTAAGGACAATCGAGAGAAAGCTACACATTACCCAGTGTGTGGGACATGAGAGGGTACTCTATGCCTCTCACCAACTAGAAGGAACTGCCGCAGAGTGGTGGGAAAACTTCTGCGCAGCTCATGAGGACCCACAAAGTATTACGTGGGAGGAATTCACCTCAGCTTTCCGTCAATACCATGTACCCGAGGGTATCATGGATCTTAAAAAGGAGGAATTTCGGAGCCTCAAGCAGGGTGGCCAATCAGTGGCCGATTACCTGAATAAGTTTACCCAACTGGCACGCTACGCACCAGAAGACGTGGCTACAGATAAGGCCAGGCAATCCCGCTTCATGAAGGGATTGAATGCAGGGTTGCAGGTGGGACTGATCACCCACACATTCCCTGACTTTCAAGAGCTAGTTAACAAGGCTCTTATTTTGGAGGACAAGCGCCGAGAGTTGGATGACAACAGAAAATGCAGAATGGCGCAACAAGGAGGTCGTTAGGGCCAGCAGAGGCAGAGGACGGCACCTCAACAGTTCATCCGGTACCAGCCCAGAGGCAATGACAGGGCACCACTGCCGGCAAATCGTCCGGTGGGTTAGAATGCTCAAACTCCAGTCAGAACTATGGTACAGACTGGAGGTACCTCGCAGGCAGCAGGAAGACGTTGTTATCATTGCAACGAACTGGGGCATTTTGCCAACAACTGCCCTAAGAAAGGAGGTGTCACCCCGGTCCGATTTAACCTGGGGAATACACCTACAAGAACTCCAGCACCAGCTGTGAACCGCGGAGCAGCATCATTGGCAACTCCATCTCAAGGAACTGCACGAGGCCGAGTCAATCACATCCCTGCAGATGAGGTGCAGAATGCAACGAACGTTGTACTGGGTAAGTTCCTAGTAAACTCAGTACCAGCTATTGTTTTATTCGATTCGGGAGCTTCACATTCGTTTATTTCCCGAGATTTTGCTGTTCAAAATGATATGGATATAGTGAATCTTAAATGTGTGCTTATAGTCCAATCCCCTGGATCGGAACTCCGATCTAAAGTACGATGTTCTGGGGTAAGACTAATAATTAATGGAGTTGAGTTCCTAGCGAACTTAATCGTCCTTAATACCCAAACCCTGGATGTTATTCTGGGAATGGATTGGTTAACCAAACACAAGGTCGTGTTGGACTGCGGAAAAAGAGTTATATCAATCGAGAGCCCAGAAGGGAAAAGGGTTGAGTTTGAAGCAAAAGTAGTATGAGATGGACAATTAGTGGTCAACAGCATGAAGACTGTCAGCTTGGAGGAAGTTTCCATAGTCAATGAATATCCGAATGTTTTCCCGGAGGATTTACCTGGAATGCCGCCGGATAGAGATATCGAGTTTGTGATAGAGCTTGTTCCAGGGACAACTCCAATAGCTAAGAGACCTTACAGGATGTCCATAGAGGAATTGGTGGAAATGAAGAAGCAAATTGAAGAGCTGCTGGAAAAAGGATTCATAAGACCTAGTTCGTCGCCATGGGGAGCACCTGTCTTGTTCGTCAAGAAGAAGGACGGGAGTTTTAGGATGTGTATAGATTATCGTGCACTCAATGATGTGACGAAAAAGAATAAGTATCCGCTACCTAGGATCGACGATCTTTTTGATCAGTTGAGGGGAGCAGGAGTCTTCTCCAAGATTGACCTTCGATCAGGATACCATCAATTGAAGATCCGATCAGAGGATATTCCGAAGACTGCATTTTCGTCAAGATATGGACATTACGAGTTTACAGTGATGTCTTTTGGTTTGACAAATGCACCAGCATATTTCATGAATTTAATGAATAAGGTTTTTATGGAATATTTGGATAAATTCGTTGTTGTGTTCATAGATGATATTCTTGTCTATTCCAAGACAAGAGAAGAGCACGCCGAACATTTGAGGCTAGTCCTTGAGAAATTGAGGGAACAACAGTTGTTTGCAAAATTTAGTAAATGTGACTTTTGGAAGAATAAGGTTGAATTCCTTGGACACATAATGACAGCCGAAGGAGTTGCGGTAGATCCAAAGAAAGTGGAGACGGTTTTGCATTGGGAGCAGCCGAAGACGGTAACCCAAATCCGTAGTTTCCTTGGAATGGCGGGATATTACCGCTGCTTCATCAAGGATTCTCCACGATTGCGAGACCTCTACGCAATTGTTGAAAAAGGAAAAGAAATTCTTATGGACACCTGAGTGTGAGAAGAGTTTTCAGGAGTTGAAGAAAAGATTAACATCGCCACCTGTATTAGTTTTACCTGACGTTCATCAAGGCTTCGATATCTATTGTGATGCATCGCGTCAGGGATTGGGATGCGTGTTGATGCAAAACCGAAAGGTAATTGCATATGCATCAAGGCAGTTGAGGCCACATGAGGAGAACTATCCGACTCACGATTTGGAATTAGCTGCCGTAGTGCATGCCCTAAAATATGGCGTCACTATCTCATTGGGAACAGATGTGAAGTGTATACCGACCATAAAAGTCTTAAATATATCTTCATGCAAACTGACCTGAATATGAGGCAAAGAAGATGGCTTGAGTTAATTAAAGATTATAATGTTGGAATTCACTACTATCCCGGTAAAGCCAACGTGGTGGCAGATGCTTTGAGCAGGAAGAACCACAGTGTAAACATGCTGTTGGAAGCAAGTCAGGCAGAATTGTGTAAGGATTTCTAGAAATTAGAACTGGAAATGGTACTGTATGATTCTTAGCAACCTTGAAGTAAAACCTACCTCGAAGATCGATCGTGAAGGGCGTAAAGATGATGACAAAATCAAAAGAATTAAGGACAAGATGGATACAGGCAAGGCAAAGGATTTCAAACTGGATGAGCAAGGTACTATGTGGTTTAAAGGGCGCATTTGTGTGCCGAACAAAAAGGATTTGAAGCAGTTAATCTTGGAGGAGGCCCATGACTCCAAGTACTCAATTCATCCAGGAAGTGCGAAAATGTATCAAGATTTAAAGGAAAGATTTTGGTGGCCAAGCATGAAACGGGAAGTCACCGAATATGTTGCATTATGTGACATATGCCAAAGAGTTAAAGCTATGCATCAGAGACCAGCAGGACTATTACAACCCCTAAAGATACCTGAATGGAAATGGGAAGAAATTGGCATGGATTTCATAACCAGATTGCCCAGAACTCAAGGGGGATAGATTCCATATGGGTCATAGTGGATCGCTTAACTAAAGTTGCACATTTTATACCAGTAAAGACCACCTATTCCGGAGACCGGTTAACAGAACTTTACATGGCAAGAATTGTCTGTTTGCACGGAGTACCGAAGAAGATAGTATCGGACAGAGGTACCCAATTTACCTCCAGATTTTGGGGTAAGCTACATGAAGCAATAGGGACTCGTTTGAACTTCAGTACAGCATACCATTCGCAGACAGATGGTCAAACCGAGAGGGTTAACCAGATACTGGAAGATATGTTGAGAGCCTGTGCCTTAGCATATTCTACTTCATGGGACAAGTGTTTGCCTTATGCTGAGTTCAGTTACAATAACAGTTATCAAGCGAGTTTACAGATGTCTCCATTTGAAGCTCTGTATGGTCGATCCTGTCGAACACCATTGAATTGGAATGAGACAGGTGAACGACATATTTTTGGCCCAGATGTACTGCAAAAAGCGGAAGAGCAAATCGCCATGATCAGAGAAAGACTAAAGATTGCCCAGTCAAGGCAGAAAAGCTATGCCGACAACCGTCGCAGGGAATTGAGCTTTGAACCCGAAGATTTTGTGTACCTTAGAGTAACGCCACTCAAAGGAGTCAGAAGGTTCCATGCAAAAGGGAAGCTTGCACCCAGATATGTCGGGCCGTTCAAAATCCTGAGCCGTAGAGGAGAAGTTGCATATCAATTGGAGTTGCCACAGTCCTTGGCAGGAGTGCATGACGTATTCCATGTGTCTCAATTGAAGAAGTGTCTCCGAGTACCAGAGGAGCAAACACCTTTGGAGGAAATCGAGCTACAAGAAGATTTAACTTATAAAGAGCATCCGGTGAAGATTCTGGACATAATGGACAGAGAGACAAGGAACAAGTCAACACGTTTTTGCAGAGTTCAGTGGAGCAATCATTCGGAAAGTGAAGCAACCTGGGAACGCGAAGAAGACCTAAATAAGGAGTTTCCTGACCTATTTCTTTAGTCAGCCCTAAATCTCGGGGACGAGATTCTGTTAAGGGGGGAGGTTTGTAACACCCTAAATTTTGCTCTAATTTAAATTTTGGAGTATTTTTGATTTTTGAGAATTTTTGGGAATTTATTGAAATTTATTTGGATTTATTCAAATATGGCCTTTCTTGAAATCAATTAAATAATGGAAAAGTTTATGTAAAGTTTTATTAAAAATATTTTATTTGAGTTCCAAATGTCTCAAAATATTTTATAGATTTTTTTGGATTTTTCCAGGTATTTTTGCTATTTATTTTGGCTTTGTTTATTTATCTGATTTATTTTTAATCAGAAATGTTTTAAAAATCGGATGAATAGTATTGGGCCAGCCAAAGATCGTGCTCACCCGCCCGAAGCAAGGCCGAGCCGCTCGATCGGATCCGCGGCTATCGTTGCGCCACGCCGCCGAACGCGGCGCGCCGTCGATCGCCGCCGCGTGGGCGCCCGTGATTGCGCCACGCCTGGCCGCCTTCGCGAGATCATCGAGCTAATGTCGCCGACCGCTTCCGCCGCTTTTACCGCTGAGTGCGCACGCCGAGGCCCTTTGCCGCTGCTGATGAGCGCTCGCGCAGGACTCAACGCCGCTAAGTTTGACTCCTTGCACGCACGCCGAGACGCCTCTAGCGCCCGCTTTTGCTCGCCGAGTTGCTTTTCCTCGCCGCCGCTGTTTTTGCTTCCTCTCGCTGCCGCTCGAGCCGCCCGCCGTGTTCGACTCGCCCCGAAGTTCACCAAGCAAACCGCATCGAGTGGACCACTTCTTCTCGCCGAGAAGCCTCAGAGTGCCGCTGGTCGCGCTGCCTTCCCACCCGCAATTTCGCTTCCTCGCCGCCGTCTTTCACCGAGCTTCGCGATCGCTCGACCGCATCGCACGGCTCGTGAGTCCACGCCGCCCTTCTCTCGCTTACATCTAGATTAGATCTTGACCGTTAGATCTAGATTGAACGGTGGTGATTAGATTTAGTCTCGCGGCTTGTTTAGATCTCACCGTTGGATCGTTAGCTTAACGCTGTAAGATTGCGCCACGCCGCTAGGGTGAACAAAGAACCGCCGGTACCGTGGGCTGTTAGATTAGAACTAAACGGTAGAGATTGGATCTGGCTTTGCCCTAAGGATCCGCGCCGTTCAGATTTGAACGTGCGGCGGAGATGGCGCCGTAACCTCGCCGAATCGCGTGCTAACGCGTGTGCTCGTTGACCGGGGTGGAGACCAGATCTAACCGTTGCTTTCGGGCGCACCGCTGCGATCTTGCCTCGTGGCCGCGCGTGAACCGAGACGCCGCCGAACGTGCGCGAGATCCAGCCGTTGGATCCAGGAGTCCCGCCGGATGAGCGACGCGTGGAGGCACAGAACGCGAAGCGTCGCCGAGTCGACGCGGGGATCTGATCGTTGGATCCGAGCGACCGTCGGATGCGCGACGCGTATCGCGTAGATATCGAGGCAGTGTGGTGTGGCGCGTGGATCTGGCCGTTGATTCAATGAATGGCTCGGATCTTGCCGCATGGATGCGCTATTCTGGTGGACCGAGTCCATGGTAGACCAGAGTCGAGCTGTGAACCGAGCCCATAGACCGAGGCGACGTGGTGGTACCAGAGGCTGCCACGTGTCATGATGACGTCATCGCTGACGTCATAAATATTTTTATATATAAAAATATTTTGGTCGAAATTCATTTCTGTGCTGACGTCATCATGACGCGATGCTGTCGTCATAAATGCGATTTTTCAGTACAAAAATAATTTGGAAAAATCGGATTTTCTAATTTTTGTAATTTCAGATTTTATTCAAACTTCAAATGGCTATAACTTTTGCATTTTAACTCGGATTTGGGTGATTTAGTCCTCTGTATTAGTTATCTATTTAATGATGAATTTTATTTGAATTTTTGTGGTCATTTAGTCCTCTGTATTAGTTATTTATTGTATGTATTGTCTGTACGCGTAGACGCAAATTTGCCTGAAGGTTTCGAGGAAGAGTTCGTCGCTCAAGACCAAGCTTCGGAACACGACCAGCAACTCTTTGACGGCAAGTGATGCTTTGATCATTTTGATCCCTGATTTTAAAATGTAATTTATGCTTTGAAATTATGCATGCTTATTTATTTAAAATGAATTTAAATTAATTTGGGCTAATGTAGTTAAACAACCCACTTTGTTGTGCCACCTTGAAATTATTGATTGTATGCCCTAAATCATTGTCACCCTAAGGTTGATTATATTAGTTGGATGTTAATATTGTGCCAACACGGGAGGCTAGACCGTGAGTAGATGCTTAGCCTTGCAACGAATCATGAATGATCTTTCGGGAAAATGCTACAATATTGATTAAAGAAATATTGAATGTATTTCGAAAGTGGTGTGATGATGTCACATGATGAGATTGAGGTAAAGAGACCTGTGTGGTTCTGTATCGATGTTGAGTTATTGCTGGCATGTGTTGCACAATAATCAATTGGGTGGGAAATGATTTAGACCGGGCAAGTGGCAAGAGGTTGTGTGCAGTGGGCCTGTGTGGCAATGGGTTGTTGAGTGATGTGAGTCTGTGTGCTACATTGGGCCGTGTGCCACCAGCCGAGTGTTGGAAGTCTTGCCTTGGTGGTAAGGACTTCACCTTGCAAGCCTTTGATCTGAAGTCACCCGCATAACTAGATGTCCGATATGGGACAGACCTAGTTGATTAGGGTTCGATATCTTCCTCTAATACCTCGGGTGGCAAGACACGGGGTGTATCAGACGGGAGCGTGCACTGCGTGCTACGGCTTGTTGCCCATCCAACGGTGATTGGCCCGCCCTATACTTCGCCTGTGTGAGGGAAGTGATAGTGAAGGCAATACGAGAGGTTCTTTGGGTAAGGTAGAGGTTCTGAAAAGCTTTGTTGCGACAATCACTGTGGTGGTGAGTGGTCAGATCTTGTGGGTAAAGAGTACAACCTCTGCAGAGTGTCAAAACTATTCGAATAGCCGTGCTCGCGGTATTGAGCATTGCTCGGGGATTACAGTCAAGGGGTAGATCTTCATAAACAAAATGTGGAAAGGGTGGCTGTGTGCCAATGTTGAAAATGAACTGTTAAGGCTGTGTGCCGAGAATCTTCGAAGAAAAACTATTTGAAGAAATTAGTATTACTTATAACTGTTTCATTGCTTTAATCTAAATGAGATACTGGTTTAAAAATGCTGTTTGATGCAAAAGAACCATTTAAGCCAATCCTTTGGAATAAGCTTTGCATATAGTAATAGCCCTGCATTCTGTGCATTAATTGTTGAGTGCCTTGTGTACTCACCCCTCCTTGCTTATCAACCCCAACATCAGTGGAGGAGTCTACACCAGCGTGGGAGGAGGAGTACACCGAGGATCCTGACAATTAGGTGCAAAGCCGAGTCGGTTGCTGTGGGCAAGATGGAGGTTTCCACGACATTTATCTCTTTTTATTCCGCTGCTATTTCAATTACTCTGAATAATGTAAGCCCTGCGTGGCTGATTTTATGTAAGGAGACCATAAGGTCATACAACTCAGTTTATATAAATGGTTGCACTATTTATTCTTATATCGCTGTGAATGTCTGTGATGTGCAACCCTGTAAGACTGTGTGTGCTAGCGTGATCCTGGACTAGCACAGAATACACATAGGGGCGGATTTGCAGATTCGGGTCCCCACACAAGGCCAAGCAGTCCCGGTTCATGAAAGGACTAAACTCAGGGCTGCAGGTGGGGCTAATTACCCACACTTTTTGGATTTTCAAGAATTGGTAAACAAGGCTTTGATCCTGGAGGATAAGCGCAAAGAACTAGGGGAAAATCGCAAGCGCTTGATGACCAACCAAGCTGGACGCCCTAACCACCTGCGAATAAGGATGACCCCACAACAGTTTGCTAGGTTCCGACCGCAAGCGCCGGTAAACCAAAGAACACTGCGCCACGACCACCGTAATGCAGTTATCGACGCCGGTTCAGGGTAACAATGCTCAAGGAGGAGTGCAGCAGTCAGCCGCTAGAAGGTGCTACATTTGCCATGAGCTGGGGCATTATGCTAATAGATGTCCCCAGAAAGGAGGTATCACGCCAGTACGTTTCAACCTTGAAACGACACCTGCTAAGGCACCGATGACGGGAGCGAATCGAGGAGATGGACAGGCAGGAGCGACGCCTCAAGCTACTATTTGAGGCAGAGTCAACCACATCACCACCGATGGAGCCCAGGGAGCATCAGACGTCGTATTGGGTAAGTTTTTGGTAAACTCAGTACCTGCAACAGTATTATTTGATTCAGGAGCTTCGCATTCATTTGTCTCTTGAGCTTTTGCATCTGAAAATGGTTTGAGCATGAAAAATCTTAAGTGTGTGATGCTAGTCCAAGCCCCAGGACCTGAGTTAAGATTTAACCTTGGGTGTTTGGGGGTGAAGCTAATAATTAATGGGGTAGAGTTCCTAGCGAACTTGATTATTCTAGATGCCCAAGTTTTAGATGTTTTCCTCGGTATGGACTGGTTAACCAAGCATAAGACAATTTTGGATTGTGGTCGAAGGGTTGTATCCATTGAGAGCCCTAGAGGAGAGAAAGTGAAATTTCAAGCGACAGCAGTTCGTGGTGGTCAATTAATGGTTAATAGCATGAGAACCGTCGTCATAGAGGATGTGCCAATGGTCGTGAATATCCAGACGATTTCGGAAGATCTGCCGAATGCCGCTGCATCGTGACATCGAAGTTCGCTCATTGAGTTAGCACCGTGAACTGCACTAATAGCAAAAAGACCTTATCGGATGCCTACCGATGAGTTGGTGGAGATGAAGAAACAGATCGACGAGTTATTAGAGAAGGGTTTTATAAGACCAAGTTCGTCGCCATGGGAAGTGCCAGTTTTGTTTGTCAGGAAAAAGGATGGAAGCCTTAGAATGTGTATTGATTACCGTGCACTTAATGAAGTGACGGTTAAGAATAAGTATCCGTTGCCAAGGATTGATGATCTTTTCGACCAGTTGAGAGGAGCTGGAGTTTTCTCTAAGATAGACCTTCATTCAGGATATCATCAGCTAAAGATTAGAACGGAAGATGTTCCGAAGACCGCATTCTCTTCAAGATATGGATATTATGAGTTCACGGTCATGTCTTTTGGATTGACCAATGCGCCGGCATATTTCATGAACTTGATGAATAAGATTTTCATGGAATACTTGGACAAGTTTGTTGTTGTGTTCATAGATGATATTTTGGTGTATTCAAAGACTGAAGCAGAGCATGCAAATCATCTGAGGCTAGTGTTGGAAAAGCTGCGTGAGCAACAACTGTATGCTAAATTCAGTAAGTGCGACTTTTGGAAGGAAAAGGTTGAATTTCTTGGTCATGTGATGACTGCGAAAGGAGTGGGAGTAGACCCGAGCAAGGTGGAGACACCCCGACCGAGCAAAGAGGTCTCATACTCAAAGTGCGTAGTTTCCGGGAATGGCAGGTTACTACCGACGGTTTATAGAGGATTCTCAACAATTGCGAGACCTCTCACGCAATTGCCAAAAAGGAAAAGAAGTTTGTATGGACGCCGAGTGTGAGAAGAGCTTTGAGGAATTAAAGAAGGCTTGACAACAAAATTTCAAGCTAGTATTGCTCGATGTCCGTAATAGCTTTGACATATACCGTGAAGCATCAAGGCAAGGACTTGGATGCGATTGATGCAAGAGGGTAAAGTGGTCGATATGCGCCAAGGCAATTAAGACCGCATGAAGGAAATTATCCTACGCATGACTTGGAATTGGTCGTGGTGCATGCCTTGAAATTGTGGCGCCATTATCTCATTGGAAATAGATGTGAGATATATACGACCACAAGAGTTTGAAATATATTTTCACTCAATGATCTTAACATGAGGCAAAGAAGGTGGTTGGAACTGATAAAGGATTATAATATGGGAATCCACTACCATCCGGGAAAGGCTAATGTAGTGGCTGATGCTTTGAGTCGAAAAAGCCACGTTGCAAATATGATGGTACAAGAAGATCAATCGAGCTATGTAAGGAGTTTCGTGGTTAAAATTGGAAATGATTCCGTATGATTCATAGTCGCATTGGAAGTAAAGCCGACGCTTGAGGATCGATTCGGGAAGGACAAAAGATGATGAGAAAGTCAACCGAATCCAAAGCTAAAAGGATGAAGGATTAGCAAAGGACTTTACCGTGGATGACCAAGGTACCATGTGGTTCAAGGGTCGATTTGTGTGCCACATGCACTGTAACTTAAGCGCTTGATTTTGGAAGAGGCTCATGATTCTAAGTATTCAATTCATCCAGAAGCGCTAAGATGTACCAGACTTAAAGGAGAGGTTTTGGTGGCCGAATATGAAGCGTGAAGTCGCCGAGCACGCTGTCTTGTGCGATGTATGCCAAAGAGTTAAGGCAATACACGTAGACCAGCAGGTTTGCTACAACCGCTAAAAGTCCCGTAATGGAAGTGGGAAGAAATCGGTATGGATTTCATCACCGGTTTGCCAAGAACCCAAAGTGGGTATGATTCTATATGGGTCATTGTGGATCGATTGACCAAAGTTGCTCACTTCATTCCCGTTAAGACAACATACTCGTGAGACCTAAGTTAGCGTAATTATACATGGCCGAGTTGTGTGTTTGCATGGTGTGCCTAGGAAAATAGTGTCGATGCAGGTACTCGGCTCACCTCGAGATTTTGGGATAAATTGCATGAAGCTATGGGAACGCTGATTGAACTTCAAGACAAAGATATCACCCACAGCATCGATGGTCGACGTAAAGAGTAAATCGATTTTGGAAGATATGTTGAGGGCTTGCGCTTTAGCCTACACTACTTCATGGGACAAATGTTTATCAGATGCAGAGTTCAAATATAACAACAAGCTACTGCTAGTTTGCAAATGTCGACATTTGAAGCCTTATATGGTCGTGCCTGTCGTACCCCGCTGAATTGGAATGAGACAGGAGAGCGCATGATATTTGGCCCTGATATTCTCAAGGAAGCTGAAGAGCAAGTTGCTATGATAAGAGAGAGGTTGAAAATCGCGTAGTCAAGGCAAAAGAGTTACGCGGATAATCGACGCCGTGATTTGAGTTTCGAGCCAAACGATTTTGTGTATCTTAGAGTTACTCCTCTGAAAGGAGTTAAAAGGTTCCATGCTAAAGGAAAGCTTGCCCCAAGATATGTTGGACCGTTCAAAATTTTGAGCCGTCGAGGGGAGGTGGCTTATCAGTTGGAATTGCCGCAGTCACTAGCAGGTGTGCATGATGTGTTCCATGTGTCTCAGCTCAAGAAGTGTCTTCGGGTGCCAACAGAGCAGACGCCTTTGGAAGAGATTGAGTTGCAGAAGGATTTGACCTACAAGGAGCAACCGATGAAAATTTTGGATGTCATGGACCGCAAAACCAGGAACAAGTCAGTTCGTTTTTGCAGAGTTCAGTGGAGCAACCATTCTGAGAATGAGGCAACCTGGGAGCGTGAAGAGGACCTGAAGTTAGAATTTCCAAACCTATTCCCTAGTCAGCCTTGAATCTCGGGGTCGAGATTCTGTTAAGGGGGGAGGTTTGTAACATCCCAAAATTTGGCCTATAGTTTCACTTATGTGCATTTTAATGATTTTATGAAATTATTGGATTTTCTGGGATTTAATAGAATTTATTTTAATTAAGTATATTAAACCTTTGGTGAAAACTAATTATATATAGATAAAACTAATATGAAGTTTTGCCAAAAATATTTTATTTGGATTCAAAATGTCTCGAAGTATTTATGAGAATTTTCTTGGATTTTTCCTGATACTTTAATTACCTTAAATGAATTAATCTAATTTCGGGAATTATTTTAAATCAAAAAGCTTTTGAAAATCGGTGAATGCGATCGGGCCAAGCCCAAGATCGTGTGCGCGCGGGTCTAACGCGCGCGTCCCGCTCACCCATTTCGCCGCCAGCGGCCAATCGTTGGATCCAGATCGGACGGCCTTCTTCATCGCGAAACCCTAATGATGTCAGCCGTTAGATCGAGATCGTGCGGTTGAGATCGTGTGGCGTTATTTTGGAAAGAGCTGATCGCATCCATTGATTTTGGAAAGGGCGGATCGGATCGGATCGTATCGCTTCGGATCTAATCGTGGCCGTTGATCGCAAATCGGACGGCTCCTGGTTGTCGTCTTCGATTCGGTTTTCGAGTTCGCCGCCGCGCGCCGTCTCCGCCGCGGATTGCTTAGGGTTTCCTTCCCTGCGCGCATGCCGAGGCTATAAAAGCCGTCGCCCGCACCCCGAGGATCACCATCCCAGTGCGCATCTACTAGCTTAGCCTCTTCGCCGGAGTTGCTGCCGTTTAGCCCTGAGAGCTCGCCGTAGTTCTTTGTAGCGCCGCCTCTCTTTTTCTCGCCGTTTCACCGCCGTCAAGCCTCCATCCGCCGCTCGGGTTCCAGATCCAGATTCGCCGCGTCGAGCCGCGCCGGAGCTGCCACCTCTTCGTCGCTAAGAGGAGCTGGTTCGCCGTCGGAACCGTCGTCGTCTTCGTCTCCGGGAACTCAGCGCCGTCGCGACATTGCCGGGCTTCAGAGCTTTGCGCAGCCGTTGGATCTTCCGTGGACGTCTCAAATCGTGCTGCGTCGCTTCGTCTACAGTGATCAACTCGGGTAAGCTAGGACCGTTGGATCAGGTCTGTTCGGTTGAGATCGCGCCGCGTGTGCGTTAGGGCGGTAGTCGTCGGATCGTAGCCCGGATGCGCGCCGCGTATCGAGCATCGGCACGGGCGACGTCGCAGCCAGTAGATGTGTGCCGCGTGTTAGGCGTGTGACGCGAGGCGCTGTGAGCCGCGCCCACGGTAGACCAGAGGCGGTTCCGTGGATCGGGTCCATGCGCCGAGGTGACGTGTCAGTGTCTGATTGGCTCGGGCCAGGGCTGACATCAGCGTTGCGCAATAAAAATCTTTTTCAGTAGAAAAATAATTCGGGAAAATCGGTTTTTTCTATTTTCTGTATTTCAGTATTTATTCAAACTTTAAAAGGCTATATATTTTGCATTTTAACTCGGATTTGAGTGATTCAAATTTCTAAAAATTTGTAAAACCAAGATCTATTTATTGGTGAATTTTATTTTATTTTTGGAGTTTGGTTTCTCTCTGTTTTGGTGTTTATTTGCTATTTTGGCATCGTTTGCTGTGAGACGGAACCGCCGGTGATCCGGAGGAAGATTCATCGCTTCAAGACCCAAGCTCAGAGCAAGACTAGCACCTACTCCAAGGCAAGTTGTGCTTTGATCATGTTGCACCTAATCTTCACCAAATTGCTATTTTGTCTCTTAAACTTTATGCATGATATTTTATGTGTATAAATAATTTCAATTAATCTGGGAATTAGATGATATGCCTAATTGAATTAAATCACGCCTTGTCAATTTTATGCCATGATCTAATTGTCACCCTAGGATGTGAAATTATAGTTGGTTAATATTAATAATCAACATGGGGCTAGTTAGACCGTCGTAGATTGCTTAGCCATGCCACATCATCACATGTGTCCGAATGTTGATACTTAATCTTGACTAATGGAATATGGAACAATGTTTAAGAATTTGTGTGTCATGTGTTGTCACACAGTGCTATCGAGTTGTCGTGGCGAGGAGGTCACACAACTAGATTGAAATGTTGGTGGCACGTGGTGCTTGGTAATCAACTGGGGTGGTAATGATTTAGATTGGGGCAAGTGGCAAGGGGCAGTGTGCCAAGGTGGGCCAGGATTGGCAGGGGTATGTGGAAGTCTTGCCTTAATCACTTTAAGGACTTAACCTTGCAAGCCTTTGACCTGAGTCTCTCTTGCAACCACATGTCTGGAATGGGATAGCCTAGCTGAATAATTTGTGAAGCCTAGATTTTCGTACTGTCGTGGTGAATAGTGAGTCCCGGGTTTACGGTTTAACTCACATGGCGCAAGAGGGGGGCCCTGTTGTGGTGGTTTAACCCTTCAGTGTTGAAACCTTAGCGAACAGTACTGGGTTTAGGTGTAGCATTGTAAAGGCTTTGTTATGATCACTCGCCTTGGTGGTGTTTGATTGTATCGTGTGGGTAAAGTGCATAACCTCTGCAGAGTGTATAATCTATTCGAATAGCCGTGCTCACGGTATTGGGCAATGCTCGGGAATTACAGTTAAGGGTTAGACTTTCGTTAAACAAAAACTTGTTGGGATGGCAGGGTGCCATGGGAGGTGGAAATTGATTTAGGATTGGAAACTTGGTTTACTTCATAAATGCTGAATCTACTAATTACTATTATTTGTTTTACTGCTTTTCAATCTATTTACTGTATTCTTGTTAAATGCCGCTCTACTGCAAAATAGCCATATTAGCCATTCCTGTGGATTAATCCAAGCATATAGAATATTAGACTTGCATTGCTATGCACAACTTGTTGAGTGCTTTATGTACTCACCCCAAAAAACAACAACTTCAGAAGAGGAAGAATCTACGCCTTTCGTGGAGGGAGATTATTTGGATGCGAATGCTTAGGGTCCGAGTCTCGTCAGTTGCCTATGGCGAACTAGAGCGCCACTGCGTTTATTTTATTTCCGCTGCTACTCATTGATACTTTTTAATTAAGCCCTGCGAGGTATTATTCATGTAAGACAACAGTTATTATTAATTAATGAAGTTTATGCTATATTACGCTGTGTATGACTATGATAGCATCTATGTTGAGCCTGTGTGCACTAGCGTGATCTTGGACTAGTGCGGTATACACAGAGGGTCCGGATTTGCAAATTCGGGTCCCGACAGTTAATGACATGCATGTATATTCCGTGATGCGTTTTTCATACTTCTAACTTCATCCACGCATGACACCAGGGAGAAGACAGTTGCTACTTCTTCCAATAGATCGATGGCCCAGACAAGTATGATAGGGAGTACTTGGAGCACGAAGTATACCTGCACTTCATAGTTGCCCTCGAGCGATACAAACATTGGAAGCCTGAGCCTCAAACCGCAGAAGACAAACCAAAGCGACCGCACTACCAGGACGACGACATGCACTTCTAGAAGGCACAAGAGGAGCTTCAGGCACATCGCAAGAAGATGAAGCAGATAGCCGACGAGCGGGACAGACGCGAGTGTGAGAAGCCGAAGATCACCTCAGAAAACTATTATTGGGTCGATGTGTACGGGCTTAATTGGAAGAAGGTTGAGGCCCTGCATCTCCCGCAATCAAAGAGGAAGGCACCGATGGATCCTTCCATATAGGGTCTACGACAATAAGTACAACTTTTCCCATTTTCAAAAGGCGCGCATGTACCTTAGCAGTAATTTCCGTTCATGGTTCGTCCATGTCGTCGCGCCATGTCTTTTTCATCATTTTCTATCTCATGTTATATCCACGTTGTCGTGCTATGTATTCTAATATTTCTATATCATGCTACGTACCACAATATTTGTACGTATGTTTCCTCTAGTCATTTTGTACAACATGCTATGTTATTTTCTTCCGTACGAGCCATTAAACATTACTTCTTTGAATTTTTTCTTACTAATTTATCCCCACCTTGTTATTTTCTACTTTCTACTTAAAAACAAAAACGAGCCAAATACATTAAAACTTACATTATCTGTCAATGTGTAACATCCCAAAAATCTGCCAAATATTATTTTATTTGCTTAATTGTGCATTTGTGATTTTCTGGAATTTATTTGGATTTTTCTGGATTTATTGGAATTAAATTCAAATCAAGTTTATTGCCTTTTATTCAAATCTATTTAAATCTGTGCAAAGTTAAAATAAAGTTTTGCCAAAAATATTTTATTTAAGTCCGAATATCTCAAAGTATTTTTGAGATTTTTCTTGAATTTTCCCGATTGTTTTGTTGCCTAAAACAAATTAAATGAATTTCTCGAATTATTTTAAATAAGAAAACCTTTTGGAAATCTTCTAATGTTGATGGGCTCGGCCCGCAATCGCACGCGCGTGGTCGGTGAAGCGCGCCCGCTTGGCCCATCTCGGGTAAACCCTAGGCGATTGATTCTGCGCCGCTGGATCAAGATCGCACGGGTGAGATCATTTCGCATCGATTCGGGACTCGGAGAATCTTCGCCGTTGGAAAGAAATCGCGCGGTTGAGATTAGATCGGCCGTGTGATCCCGACCGCTGGTAGCGATCGAACGGTGTGGGTTGTCGCCTCCGACGCGAACTCGAGTCCGCCGCCGACACGACTTCGCCGCCGCATCGACCTAGGGTTCCGCTTTTAGCGCGTTAAATCGAGGCTATAAATAGGAGGGTAGCGCCCGAGGTTCCCGTGAGCCGCCGCATCTTTTCTCTCGCCGCGCCATCGCCCGAGGAACTCGTGGAAGCCGCCGACCTCGCCGAAGTGGAACACCGAGCTGCCACGGTTTTTGCTCGAGTTCGCCACGGCGGCGTCGGTTTCGCTGCTTTGATTCAAGATTTGGACTCGCCGGAGTGTGCCGCGCCGACCACGCCACTTCTTCACGACGGAACACGCCGAACGCCGCCGCCGAGTCTTCTTCTTCGTCTCGGTGACTTTCTTCGCCGCCGCCGCCGTGAGCTTCGGGTGAGTTCGTGGCCGCTGGATCCGGGCGAACGGAGGGGATTGAGCCACGCTGCATCGCTTACCACCGCTCGATTAGATCGGCTATAGATGCGCGCGCGTGTCATGCATCGGACGGCGGCGCCGCGACCAATCGAGTCGAGACGCGTGGCGCCGCGGTACCGAGGCGTCGTCGCGCGGGTTCACGGTGGACGGAGGAGGTCTCGTGGACTGTGTCTATGCGCCGAGGCCACGGTCGAAGTTCTCGATTGGTTCACCAAATACCGATGTCACGCCGACGCCATGCTTGCGCCATAATCATATTTTCAATTGGAAAATAATCCGATTGGAAATTCGTGATGATGACGTCATCATGAGGTCACGCTGACGTCATAAATCGCTTTTCGAATAAAACAAATCTGTTAAATTCGAATTTCGATTTTCCGATTTCATTATTTATTTTAAACTTCAAAAGGCTATATCTTTTGCATCGTAACTTCGGATTTGAGTGATTCCAGTTTCTAAAAATTTGTAAAATTGAGATCTATTTAATGGTGAATTTTATTTGATTTTTGGAGTTCAATTGCTCTCTGTTTTGGTATTTATTTGCTTTTCTCTTTGACGCGTGAGACGTTGAATTGTGCGACGCTTCGGAGGAAGATCAAGCAACCCAAGAGCAATCTTCAGATCAAGACCAGGACCTATTCTAAGGCAAGTTGTGCTTTGATCATGTTGAACCCATGTTTATAAAATTGCTATGTTTGTTTTACAATATTGCATATATTTCAAGTATACAATTGTTTCAAATTAGATTGGGTTTAGCTAAAATACAGATTGATCTATACCCTACCTTGTCATTGTATGCCATGATCCATTGTCACCCTAGATTGGTTCAATATAGTTGGTTAATAATTATGATCAACATTGGAGGATTAGTCCGTATTAGTTGCTTAGCCATGCCACGTCATCACATGTGTCGGAATCATTGATAATTAATCTTGATTAATGGAATATGGAACAATGTTAATAACTTGTGTGTCATGTGGAATCACACGATGAGATTGAGTTGTTGTGGCGAGTCATGTCACGCAATGATGTTGAATTGTTGATGGCACGTGGTGCTTGGTAACCAACTGGGTGATAATAATTTAGATTGGGGCAAGTGACAAGGGGCGAGTATGCCAAGGTGGGCCCAATGGGCGAGGGTATGTGGATGTCTTGCCTCGATCACTCTAAGGACTTAACCTTACAAGCCTTTGACTGAGTCAATCATGCAACCACGTGTTGTAATGGGACAAACTTAGCCGATTAATTTGTAATGTCTTAACTTGGTACTATCATTGGTGGTGTGAGTTCCCGGTCGGTGTAATTCACATGGCGCAAGAGGGGGCCTGGTTGTGGTTTTCGACCCACCGTTGTTGAAACCTTAACGGTAGTACCGATTAAGCCGAGCATTGTAAAGGCTTTGTCATGATCTCTCCGCCGACACACCAAAGGAAGTGTGTTAACCCGGAAGGCACCAAGAGACGATCATGTCACGTGGGTAAAGTGCATAACCTCTGCAGAGTGTAAAACTATTCGAATAGCCGTGCTCATGGTATTGAGCAATGCTCGGAATTACTGCTAAGGGTTAGCTTAATTAAAATGAACAACTTGGTTGGGATGGCGTAATGCCATATGGAAGATGGATTTGACTTAAGATTGGAAACTTGGTTTACTTGAGGAAAGATGAATCTATCATTATTGTTATTTGTTTTACCGCCTTTACAATCTATTTATTGTATTTGTTCGTAAATGCTGCTTTGTTGCAAAATAGCCATGATAGCCTATCCTTTGGAATAAGCCTTGCATATAGTTACATAGAATTGCATTCTGTGCACAACTTGTTGAGTGCTTTAAGTACTCACCCTTGCCAAAGAATAACATCACCAGCTGAAGAGTCTACATCAATGCCGGAGCAAAGATTCCGGAGGAGACGAATGTTTAGGCGCAAGCCTTGTCGCTTACCTGTGGTATACCGAGGGGTTATCTACGCTTCCATTCATTGCAGCTTTAATATATTATTCACCTTGCGAGGCATAGTCATGTAAGTGGACCATAAGGTCATTCAACTAGTAGTATGTATCATATGATGTCTTTCATAATATTTCCGCTATGTATGATTGTGATATTTACTGATGTTGAACCTGTGTGCACTAGCGTGATCCTGGACTAGTGCAAGATACACAGAGGGTCCGGATTTGCATATTCGGTCCCGATGTATGGTATCGAGCCATCTTGATCGTAGGCCTTGACCCTAGATAGTCCGGTCGCTCTATAGGAACTTCAAAATTATTTTCTAAAAGAAAAGAATTAACTTGGAAGAATAATATGTTCTTAACTTATCTTATTCTTCTATTCCTTCCCTAGTCAAAATTTCTCTCTTTTCCCCTCTTCAATTTCTTTCTCTCTCCTTGCCGGATCGAGTTAAAAACCTTATCCGAGTTGTCTTGGTAGTTGACGTGCCACATCATAGAAGAAAGTATCAAGTGCTTGTTTGTCAACCCCGGAAATCATGAAGAAGGGGATCATCGTGCTCAAGGAAGGAGTAGATCCATGAAGCGCCAAGAGCTAGAAGATCTATGCTTGAGTAGTTAGTTGGGACTCGGTGTGGGAGTCGCGTCCGCTTAAGATAGAAGTGTTACCCAGAGGCGGTAGTTTTGTGTGTATAGGTTGAATTGGTTCTTCCTTGATTGCCGAGTGTGCGGATGTGTTGCGAGCTTTTAGGCTTATACAAGCAACCATACCAAGTTATTAATATTGTTTGCTTAAGTTATTGGGTTAAACCTATCTCCCCGCTTTAGGATTCTCGCTTCTTACCTATGCTATTTTCCTCTTCCCTATTCCAAGTGAAGCAATCAAGCGGAGGGTTCATTCGTGGAAACAACATAATCGATGGCAAATAAAATCAATCCAAGGAGAATCTCAATAGTGGATTAGTTCTTCAACCATCGATGCAGATGGATATGCAGAGTTTCAGAGAGTTCTTGACCGCTCGGACTCGCTTGATGCATGCAATGATGAAGCGGATGCGAGAATATGACCGACCCGACTAATGTCAACCAAGTGTCCCAAGTCGCTACCAATGATTTTCGTTCCTACTTAAGGTTATCGAATTCATAAGGACTCGTCCACGACGCTTTCGAGAAATGAGTTACCCTCGAAGTAGATGATTGGCTCAAGACCATTGAGAGGAAGCTGCTCATTGCTCGGTGTGAAGACGATGAGAAAGTCTGTATGCTTCTTATCGCCATTACAAGGAATCGTTCTTTGAATGGTGGAAGAAATATTGTGTTGCTCATGAAGCCCCGCTGAGTATCACTTGGAATGAATTTGTTGTTGCTTTTCGTAATCTCTTTGCTTCACCTAGAGACAGATGGTCACAAGAAATACGGAGCGAATACTATTCTTGCACCTTGTTCAACATCTAAGAGTTGCTCTCGAAGTCTTCACAACCAAACAAATCAAGATCGTGCGTGCATTATTTGTGGAGAGATAGGACATACTGCGACGAGCATGCGATTAATTGCTCCAATTGTGAAGGAAGTCATTCTTTGGGAGAATGTCCTATGAGTGACATCACATGTTACCTTTGTGAAGGCCGAGATCATGGTCCACTCAATGTCCTCTGAATCCAATAGTCACCGCTGTAATTCAAAGATCGGCAAAAGAATCTTCGAGCCGTAGTTGCTCCAGTCGCCAAGAAGAGGCGGAACGTCGGTTGCAAAAGTGGTGCCACTCAAGAGCTAAGGACACAATACCTTAATCCTGTTGACCCTCATCAAGAAAGAAGTAATTGGCGATCACCAACAAAGATGTTTCTGTGCGATGAAGAAGGCCATTGGGCTAGTGAATGCCCTATGAAGCAACCATTACGACGCAACAAGAAGACAACAATGTACTGAGTGCACAACAAATAACACGGTGTGTTATAATCATCATGAGGAAGGCCATTTTGTTAAGAAATGCCCGCGAAAGAATCTAGAGTCTCCTACAGACGCGGTCCTTCCGTGGTTACCTCGGTCAAGTTCATAACGCCAAGAGTGAGCAGTAAAGTCGCAAGAGAAGTTTGTACGGAGAATCGGTTGAAGAAGAGGCATCCGAATGAAGACACCGCCTTAGTCGACAAATGCTCAAGGAAGAGAGGTGGACCTAAGCTTTGTTACACTGCAACAAGCCCGGCATTTTGCTAACAATTGCCCTCATAAGGAAGTGATCGCACGGTGCAAGTCAATCTCAATTGCTTCGATCAAAACTTGGCGCCAATACCAATCGAGGAAGTTTAGATCGATGATTTTAGCCTATGCAAGTGTCATACCCTCGCTTGTAAAAGAAAAGTGACTAGAGGTGAATTCCATGTAAAGATTTTCGTGCCTAAATAAATAAAGTAAAGATGGTTGAGAGGTTGATATGCGAAGTGTTGGAATAAAAGCATTAATGATAAAGGATGTTTCTGAGTATTCCCCTATGTTGACGGTTCACTTGAAGATGTTGCGTGTGCAACGATGATCAGTTCAGTGGTGTTTGTAAAGATTGTCAGCTTGAGGAATTATCATGGTCAGAAAGTACACTATTGCCTGATCTAACCTAGAATGTGATGGAGTTAAGTTGGAGAAAAGTTTCTAGTGAGCGATATTGGATATCAAACCTGAGATGCTACTCCTGAAATGAATTGGTCGTCCGGACATAAGGCTGTCCTGGAGTTTGGTCAAAGAATTGTGTCCGCTAAAAGCCCTGAAAGCGGGAAAATGGAATTTCAAATGACTACAATTCGTGTTGGTCAGCGGAAGGTCAATAGTGTGGAAGTTGTCAGCTTTGAAGAGGTATCAGTTGTTGGAGAGTATCAAGATGTGTTTCCGAAGAATCCCACCAGATCGAGAGATCAAGTGTGTGATGGAGTTAGTCCCTGGTACAACGCCAAAAGTAAAGAGACCTCATCGAATGCCTATTGATGAGCTAGTTGAGATGAAGAAGCAGACCGAAGAGTTGCTAGAAAGGTGGTTCGCTAGAACCAATTTGTCACCATAGGGAGCGCCTGTTCTATTTAAAAATGGGAGCTTAGGGAGGTGTATCGACCGTCGAGCATTTAATGAAGTGATGATTAAAAGGGTAAGTATTCACGCCGGGATCGTAATTTGTTTGATCGCTTAAAAGGAGCCGGAGTGTCCTCAAGAATAGATCTTGATCGAGTTATCATTAGTTCGTAACACATGCGAGAGAATGTTCTTAGGTCGAGTTTTCTATGCAGATGGACGGTATGAGGTTACAGCAGTATGCGCTAGAATGATCAATGCCATTACTGAATTTATGGACATGACGAACGGAGTTCCATGGGAAATTGGTCAAGCTGTTATGGTGTATAGGTGGGATGTCTTTGTTGCTTCAAGTCAAAAGGAAAGTATGCGTAGCAGTTGGGATTAGTGTTGGAAAGATGGCTAGACCCATGGCTGTATGCTAAGCTTAGCAAATGTGACTTTTGGAAGGAGAAAGTTGAATTTCTTGCCGAAGATGTCGCTAAAGGAGTTATCGTGGATCCAACAAAAGCGATGTTACGTGGGAGCAAATGAGACCGCTTAGGCATGTAGGAGAAGTGTGCATGGACGCTTGCAAGGCGAAAAGAGTTTTCGTGATTGAGGAAACGCTTTGACGATAGCACCCGCCTTAGGGTTGTCGATGTGCAAACGCAGCTTGTGATATATACTATGATGCCTCAAGACAAAATCTTGGATGTGTGTTAATGCAGAAGGTAAAGTTGTTGCCTATGCGTCAGGACAGTTGAGGCCACATGAAGAGAACTATACTACGCATGAATTGGAAATTGCTACCGTAGTGCATGCTTTGAAGTCATTGCGTCACTATATTATTGGGGATAGGTATGCACCATAAGAGTTCAAGTGCGGACCTTGATATAAAACGAAGAGGATGGTTGGAGTGATTAAGTATTATAAGGCTGGGATCTGTTACCATCCTGGTAAGGCTAATATGGTATCCGATATCTTAAGTCGTAAAGGCCATAGTACCAATACACCAATATCAAGTGATCAATAGAAATTGTGCAAAGAGTTTCAAAAGTTGAAATTAGAAGAGGTTTCACAAGGATTTATAGCTGCTTTGAAAGTTAAGCCAATGCTTGAAGATCAGATCGAAGTGGGTCAAAAGGATGAAGGCTTAGCTGAGGATTTTACTAGGGATAACCAAGGAACCACACAGTTTAAAGGTCAAAGCTATGTATTGAATAAGAAAGAGATTAAAACAGTTGATTTTGGAAGAAGCTCATGATTCTGAGTATTCAATTCATCCAGGAAGTGCTAAGATGTACCAAGATTTGAAAGAGGGATTTTGGTGGCCTAATATGAAGCGTGAAGTAGCTGAGCATGTTGCTTTATGCGACGTATGTCAGAGAGTAAAAGCCATGCATCAAAGACCATTGGTTTATTGCGTAGTTGAAAATTCCGGAATAGAAGTGGGAGGAAATCGGAATGGATTTTATCACCGGTCTACCTAAGACTCAGAAAGGTTACGATTCCATTTGGGTTATTGTGGATCGTTTAACCAAGGTCGCTCATTTCATCCCAGTAAAGACCATTTACTCCGGAGATCGTTTAGCAGAATTGTACATGTCGAGGATTGTATGTTTGCATGGAGTGCCCAAGAGGATTGTGTCGCACGAGGTACCCAATTTACCTCGAGATTTTGGAATAAGTTGCACGAAGCAATGGGAACCCGTCTGAATTTTAGTCTGACATATCACCCGCAGACGGATGGTCGATCGAGAGAGTAAATCGATTTTAGAGGATATGTTGAGAGCTTGTGCTTTAGCTTATGCTACCTCTTGGGATAAATGTTTGCCATACGCAGAATTCGCTATAATAATAGTTATCAAGCTAGCCTATAGATGTCACCATTCGAGCGTTGTATGGGCGTGCTTGTCGTACCCGTTGAGTTGGAATGAAACGGAGAACGTTTAGTTTTGGGCGGATATTCTCGAAGAGGCGTAAAGTCAAGTTGCAATGATCGAGAGAGGTTAAAGATAGCACACTAAGACGAAAAGCTACGCAGATAATCGTCGTCGAGATTTGAGTTTGAACCGTAAGATCATGTGTATCTCGAGGTTACCCTCTTAAGGGCGTTAAGAGATTCCACGTTAAAGGAAGCTTGCACCAAGATATGTCGGTCCGTTCAAGATTACGAGCCGAGGAGAGGTGGCTTATCGATTAGAGTTGCCTCACCATTGGCGAGTGCATGATGTATTCCATGTATCGCAGCTTAAGAAGTGTCTCAGAGTGCCAGTGAGCAAACCCGTTGGATGCAAGAGAGCTGCAAGAAGATTTGACTTATAAAGAGCAACCGATCGAATTTTGGATGTTATGGAGCGCAAGACCGAAACAAGTCTATTCGCTTTGCGAGTTCGAGGAGCAATCATTCCAAAGTGAAGCCACTTGGGAGCGAGAAGAAGATTTGAAGTCGAATTCCGAACCTATTCTCTAGTTAGCCCCAATCTCTGCCGAGATTCATTAAGGGGGAGGTTTGTAACATCCCAAAAATCTGCCAAATATTATTTTATTTGCTTAATTGTGCATTTGTGATTTTCTGAATTTATTTGGATTTTTCTCGATTTATTGGAATTAAATTCAAATCAAGTTTATTGCCTTTTATTCAAATCTATTTAAATCTGTGCAAAGTTAAAATAAAGTTTTGCCAAAATATTTTATTTAAGTCCGAATATCTCAAAGTATTTTTGAGATTTTTCTTGATTTTTCCCGATTGTTTTGTTGCCTAAAACAAATTAAATGAATTTCGGAATTATTTTAAATAAGAAAACCTTTTGGAAATCTTGAACGTTGATGGGCTCGGCCGTGCATGTGCACGTGGTCGGTGAAGCGCGGCCCGTTTGGCCCATCTCGGGTAAACCCTAGGGCGATTGATTCTGCGCCGTTGGATCAAGATCGCACGGGTGAGATCATTTCGTACCGATTCAGGACTCGGGAGAATCTTCGCCGTTGGAAAGAAATCGCGGGCGGTTGAGATTAGATCGAAGCCGTGTGATCCTGACCGTTGGTAGCAGATCGAACGGCTGTGGGTTGTCGTCTCCGACGCGAACTCGGAGTCCGCCGCCGACACGACTTCGCCGCCGTACCGACCTAGGGTTCCGTTTTTAGCGCGTTCGTCGAGGCTATAAATAGGAGGGGTAGCGTTCCGAGGTTCCCCGTGAGCCGCCGCATCTTTTCTCTGTCGCGCCATCGCCCGAGGAACTCTGTGGAAGCTGCTCGACCTCGCCGAAGTGGAACACCGGAGCTGCCACGGTTTTTGCTCGAGTTCGCCGCCGGTGCGTCGGTTTTCGTCGTTTTGATTCAAGATTTGGACTCGTCGGAGTGTGCCGCGTCGACTACGCCACTTCTTCACGACGGGAACACGCCGGAACGCCGTCGCCGAGTCTTCTTCTTCGTCTCCGGTGACTTTCTTCGCCGCCGCTTCGCCGTGAGCTTCGGGTGAGTTCGTGACCGTTGGATCTGGACGAACGGAGGGGATTGAGCCACGTTGCATCGTTTCTGTCACCGTTCGATTAGATCGGGCTATAGATGCGCGCCGCGTGTCATGCATCGGAGGGGCGGCGCTGCGACCAATCGAGTCGAGACGCGTGGCGCTGCGGGTACCGAGGCGTCGTGCGCCGGGTTCACGGTGGACCAGAGGAGGTCTCGTGGACCAGGTCTATGCGCCGAGGCCACGTGTCGAGTTCTGATTGGTTCAGTCCAGCGCTGATGTCACGCTGACGTCATGCTTGCGTCATAATCATATTTTCAATTGGAAAAATAATCCGATTGGAAATTCGGTGATGATGACGTCATCATGAGGTCACGCTGACGTCATAAATCGCTTTTTCAGAATAAAAACAAATCTGTTAAATTCGAATTTCTGATTTTCTGATTTCAGTATTTATTTTAAACTTCAAAAGGCTATATCTTTTGCATCGTAACTCGGATTTGAGTGATTCCAGTTTCTAAAAATTTGTAAAATTGAGATCTATTTAATGGTGAATTTTATTTGATTTTTGGAGTTCAATTGCTCTCTGTTTTGGTATTTATTTGCTTTTCTCTTTCGGTACGCGTAGACGTTGAATTGTGCGACGCTTCGGAGGAAGATCAAGCAACCCAAGAGCAATCTTCAGATCAAGACCAGGACCTATTCTAAGGCAAGTTGTGCTTTGATCATGTTGAACCCATGTTTATAAAATTGCTATGTTTGTTTTACAATATTGCATATATTTCAAGTATACAACTGTTTCAAATTAGATTGGGTTTAGCTAAAATACCAGATTGATCTATACCCTACCTTGTCATTGTATGCCATGATCCATTGTCACCCTAGATTGGTTCAATATAGTTGGTTAATAATTATGATCAACATTGGAGGATTAGTCCGTATTAGTTGCTTAGCCATGCCACGTCATCACATGTGTCGGAATCATTGATAATTAATCTTGATTAATGGAATATGGAACAATGTTAATAACTTGTGTGTCATGTGGAATCACACGATGAGATTGAGTTGTTGTGGCGAGTCATGTCACGCAATGATGTTGAATTGTTGATGGCACGTGGTGCTTGGTAACCAACTGGGTGATAATAATTTAGATTGGGGCAAGTGACAAGGGCGAGTATGCCAAGGTGGGCCCAATGGGCGAGGGTATGTGGATGTCTTGCCTGATCACTCTAAGGACTTAACCTTACAAGCCTTTGACCTGAGTCAATCATGCAACCACGTGTTGTAATGGGACAGCCTAGCTGATTAATTTGTAATGTCTTAACTTGGTACTATCATTGGTGGTGTGAGTTCCCGGTCAGGGTGTAATTCACATGGCGCAAGAGGGGGCCTGGTTGTGGTTTTCGACCCACCAAAGTTGAAACCTTAACGGGTAGTCTTGGATTAAGCCGAGCATTGTAAAGGCTTTGTCATGATCTCTCCGCCGACACACCAAAGGAAGTGTGTTAACCCTAAGGCTCCAAGAGACGATCATGTCATGTGGGTAAAGTGCATAACCTCTGCAGAGTGTAAAACTATTCGAATAGCCGTGCTCATGGTATTGAGCAATGCTCGGAATTACAGATTAAGGGTTAGCTTAATTAAAATGAACAACTTGGTTGGGATGGCGAAATGCCATATGGAAGATGGGATTTGACTTAAGATTGGAAACTTGGTTTACTTGAGGAAAGATGAATCTATCATTATTGTTATTTGTTTTACCGTCTTTACAATCTATTTATTGTATTTGTTCGTAAATCTTTGCTTTGTTGCAAAATAGCCATGATAGCCTATCCTTTGGAATAAGCCTTGCATATAGTTACATAGAATTGCATTACATGCACAACTTGTTGAGTGCTTTAAGTACTCACCCTTGCCAGAATAACATCACCAGTTGAAGAGTCTACATCAATCTTTGGAGCAAAGATTCGGGAGGAGACGAATGTTTAGGCGCAAGCCTTGTCGATTACTGTGGTATCTTGAGGGTTATCTACGCTTCCATTCAGCTGCGATTTAATATATTATTCAGCCTTGCGAGGCATAGTCATGTAAGTGGACCATAAGGTCATTCAACTAGTAGTATGTATCATATGATGTCTTTCATAATATTTCCGCTATGTATGATTGTGATATTTACTGATGTTGAACCTGTGTGCACTAGCGTGATCCTGGACTAGTGCAGTATACACAGAGGGTCTGGATTTGCATATTCGGGTCCCGACACAATGCCATCATTTATATTGACCGATATATGGCATACATTCCGCGAAACTCATTGGTAAGTGTTCGTATGTTTGTCGTTTTGGTAATTTTGCGAATCGGCATCACTAGCTTTCTCATTTATCACTGAATCATTTTCCATGCCATTCATTGGTCGCTACAAACAAAATTCGTTTGTAAAATTTACACTCGCACTAGTAAAAAAATATTTCGCCACATATTTTCCCTGCTATCATTTTAACCTGCAAATTCCGGTCGCTACTCTATTTTAAAAAGAAATTAAAAATAAAGAGAAATTAAAAAACCATGCTGCGTAGCCCTACCGAGGCATTAGCCAATTGTAGCGCCACCCTACCGCGGCATGAGGCTATTTTCGCAAATACACAGGCGGGGAGGCTAATTTCCGCATTTTATTTCAAAAAAATCATATGCAGTACTCTGTCACCATTTCAAATGGTGACAGAGAGGTAGACCTGTAATTTTTTAAATCGGCTTATTATTTCTATAAATTTTCAATTTTTAAATATTATTTTAAAAAAAATCTGGAACAATCACTGCGCCGTATCCAAGCCAAGGATCACAAATGACAAAATTGATCTTCGAGGACGTGGAACAATATTTCCCTGTAAGATCACAATCAGATTAACACGTCCATCGACAAAGACAAGCTTGCATGGATGCATGAATGCATTGTTCAAGAACCAACTAATATAAATATATTTTGCTTGAAAAGAGTAGTTCTTTTTGTAAGGGTAGTGGCCAATGCAAAAGGATACCATATCTTGATGGTGATTTGACTTTGACGAGGCTAGTGTGTATATCTATGCATGTATTGGATCTCTTCCTCTGGGAAATTCCTGGTGCAAAAGTAGGGTTGCAAGCAATAATTGAAGGGAATGGACAACAAGTACCGCACCGTGGTGGAGGAGATGATGGTCTCATCTCACCACGGGCTAGCTAGCCGCACATCCATGCCAAAGAAGAAAAACAAATCGATCGAGATGCAAAGAAGTTGCCTATATATGCTTCAATAGTTCAATGTACACTGCAAATGCAGATAGAGAAAGAGAATGCATTTCAAGAATATACATATAAGCTTAATTCTATATCAACAGAGAGTATACATTTCAAGTACATAGTCTCAATTCTAGGATAATATATTATGAAAGATTGTAACAAAATTATAAACATTATTATGTCAACTACATTATTAGCAATTTTGCTCCCTCTGCTTAAGATTTCTGGATCCGCGCCACTGATAGTAACCATCTCCCTATATGTAAAAAAACAAAAGCATGATGGCTATTTACGTAGGTACATAAAACAGCATAATGAAACTACTATCCTAGCATTGGTACACACACATGGCATCTCTTGACATGATACTCCCATCTTTTTTCAAAGCCTTGTGCGAAATAATGGCTCCTCTCCTCTCTTTTCCTCCATCTCGATCTTGTGAATCTATATATCTAGCTACACACATACACAGATTTATTAGTATAATTAACTCAGGCACCATCGTGTGTCTGGGCAATATGATCTAAAATGGATATTTTCCCTATTTAGGTATAATTTTTTTTTTGAATTTTTCAGGACGTCGAGTCTAACTAGATTACAAACAAGTTTGAACTAAAATTTTGACTAGTTACCTTTTTTATAATAGTTTGATTGTAGATATATGTTGATTATATATATAAATCAGCAAAACATGTGATCAAAATTAGTTCAAAATCTTTGAATTCGTGTATATTTTTTTCAAAGATAAGTGTTTTATTTGGATTGTTATAGACGGGTATGTACTCTAAAACTGAAATTCTCAAAAAATACACCTGCCTTTAGCATGAATTCGTGCATTTGAAATCATAATTCCCTGACACCATGATGCCCCGTTTCGACGTTACATATACATATACATATACATATACATATACATATACATATACATATACATATACATATACATATACATATACATATACATGTATACATACATATATATACATACGCGCATATATATATATATATATATACTATTCTCCAGCTACGTGTAGAATAGACTATTATACATGCCAACCAGTCAACAGAGTCCGACCGAGCCCGCGTACCCCACTAATCAGCGCAAGGACTACTTCGTGTGTTGACTAAGCCAATCAGTTATATAGCCAACCAACTAATAAATACGGTTCTGACTAAGCCAATCAGTTATATAGCCAACCAACTAATAAATATGGTTCCTTATTTGTACTAGAATTTTTTTCTCTCTGGTTTAGCCGTAACTTTTTATTGGTAGCTCTTATTTATGAATGGTTTTCACTAGTAACTTATTAACGATGAGAGAAACATAACGATATAAATCTCGCAAATAAATACCAGATGAATGAGATTTTACGATAAATAAACTACAATTTACTAGATGCGTTGTTAGAATTTATTGCAAAATGAAAACAGATTTTATTGAGTAGTTGGTGCTGTACGCGTGAGTTTAAGGATTGTACTAGAATTTTTTTCCCTCTGATTTAGCCGTAACTTTTTATTGGTAGCTCCTATTTATGATCGATTTTCACTAGTTACTTACTGACGATGAGAGAAACATAACGATATAAGTCTCACAAATAAATACGAGATGAATGAGATTTCCTTATTTGTATTGGAATTTTCTTTGCTCTAATTTAGCCGTCACTTTTTATTGGTAGTTCCTATTCACGAGCAGTTTTCACTAGTAACTTACCGACGACGAGAGGAACATAACACTATAAGCCTCGCAAATAAATACGAGATGAATGAGATTTTACTATCAAATACACTACAATTCACTAGATAAGATGCTATATTTACTACCAAATGAAAAAAAATTATTTGGTAGTCTATGTTGTAAGCACGAGTTTAACTGTTGTACTAGAATTTTTTCTCTCTTTGATTTATCCGTTATTTTTTATTGGTAGCTTCTATTCATGAACGATTTTCATCAGTAAGTTATTGATGAAAAAAAGAAAATAACGATATAAGTCTCGCATATAAATACCAGATGAATGAGCTTTTACAATCAAATACACTACAATTTAGTAAATATGCTGTTAGATTTTACTGCCAAATGAAAAAAGATTTTATTGAGTAGTCTGTGTTGTAAGTGTGGCTTTAAGTATTGTACTATAATTTTTCTCTCTGATTTAGCCATAACATTTTATTGGTAACTCCTATTCATTAACGGTTTTCACTAGTAACTTACTAACGATAAGAGGAACAAAACGATATAAGTCTCGCAAATAAATACTAGAAGAATGAGATTTTACTTAAAATACACTACAGTTTACTAGATATGCTGTTAGATTTACTGCCAAATAAAAAATAATTTATTGAGTAGTTTGTGCTATACGCATGAGTTTCAGTGCTGTACTAGAATTTTTTCTCTATGATTTAGCTATAAATTTTTATTGGTATCTCCTATTCATGAATAGTTTTCACCAGTAACTTACTGACGATGAGAGGAACATAGCTATATAAGTCTCATAAATAAATACCATATGAATGAGATTTTACTATCAAATACATTCCGATTTGCTAGATGTACTGATAGATTTTACTTCCAAATGAAAAATCTCATTCATGTGGCATTTATGGTGAGACTTATATTATTTTGTTTCTCTCATTGTCAATAAGCTATTGGTGAAAACTATTCGTGAATCGAACCTATCAATAAAAAGTTATGGCTAAAACAAAGAAAAAAGATTATAGTACAAACTAGGAACCATATTTATTAGTTGGTTGGCCACGTAACAGATAGGCTTAGTTAACGCATGAAGTAGGCGTACGTAGGCTAGTTTGGACGCGCTTATTATTCATTTGTCGGTATCGGGGTTATGGCCAGCGCGTCGAATAACTACTCGGTATCGCAGATTAGTGCTTCCGTATATGTATATACATATATACCTATATATGTATATGGAAAATGGTTATATACTCCTGGGAGTATGTACCCCCACCTTGCACATGCCGCTTAAACAAAACAATTGTACCTCTTTATCCTTTTGAGCATACTGTAATAATGATTATAAGATACTCTAAAATAAGTTCCACGAAATTTTTTATCGAAGTCCACTTTTTAAAGCATAATTTGTGTATATACTCTTTTTACATGTGAAAAAGATATATAGCAAAAATAAAGGGCTCCGATAGTTTCTTTTCAAACATATCACATTGAACTATCTTAGAGTTAGTATTTAAGTATACCGAAAGTGACAAAGAAGTATAACACATTGATTTAAGTAGTATATTGGAAGTGAGAGTATGTACTCCCCAGAGTACGGAAAAGTCTTCCATATGTGTGTGTATGGTAGCGCTATTCTACGCGTGCACGCAGTGCTGCCTATTCTATGTGCGAGCCGTATCGCTGTGATGCTACCACGCGTCGCTAGTGCAGGCCCAAAAACAACCCCCGCCTCGAAGCAATACCCGTGGTATTTTATGAGGTATCTAAAATGAATATATGATAGTAAAATATTGAATACGTGTTAGTAAACGATACTACCAGACCAGGCAATAAAATCATATACAGTGATAGTAACAGTTGTATTCATAGAACATCGTAAGAAATATTAAAAATATATTGTTTTTTTAATTGTAGTAAAATGTTGTATGCACATTAGTAAAATCATCAATCCCCGATAGTAACAAAGTTAGCAAAATAGTTACCTGTGTGATAGTAAACATAACTGATGGTGATTGTAAAATATTATTATTTGAATGGTAAAATGATATATAATCGATAGTAAAAATTTCAGCTTGTGGAAGCTGACAGAGATACAGTGAGTAGTAGAATCATGTATATCTGATGGTAAAATAAGGTTATTTCGATGATAGTAAGATTGAACAAGGTCCAGGCGTGGTACGTAAATGTGAATGTTTTGCGACTATAAGGCCGATGGGCTCAAAGCCCATTTTGTCATACCTATCGTCATATATAGCATTGACGATAGAAACTTAGTACGACATCGCCTACGGAGGCTCACCTACCTCTGTTTATATACTAAAACTGGGAGAGCTGTGTCGGTCAAAGTAATACGTGTAATGTTAGTAAGGGTAGGGTTATGTCCGTGGACCTCGCTGCACTATGTGCTAGTGATGATGGACCCGGTCACCTTACGCTTTAACATCACGATCACTTTTGTGTTTTTGTTTTTAGCCACATGATTTTTAGTAACCTTTACTGCCATTCGTGCATTATTTTGGCAACTCTTACAATAATATGTATTTTCGTGTAATTAACATTTACTATCGATCTTTCTTTTACAACTGGAATGAAATAACCTTTTTACCATTGAGTATACATGATTTTACTACTCATTGTATCTTTCGTTGTATACAGGTATGCCATAAGTGGTAGTAAAATCATTACCAACTGCTAGAAAAAATTACTACAAGCAATTGAGAACGGTTATAAGGTGATTCATGTATAGTACAAAATAAAGCTCAATGCATGATAGTAAATTTGCAAATTTAAAAATGTACTGTCGGAAGTAAAATCATATGTGATAGCGTCGGTAGTAAAGAGTAATAAATCCTGTTTTTATGGAAACTTGTTATCTACAGTAATAAATGCTCCTAAAGATCCGAATGATTAGTCTCCTGACCGTGATGTACTCACCCATCCATTCAAGGCTGTGAAAAAACTAAACCCCAAAAACAACCCCCGGATCGAAAAAATACCCGCAATATTTAATGAGGTTGTTAATATTGATCGTAAAATGAATATATGATATTAAAATGTTGAATACGTGTTAGTAGATGATACTGCTATACTAGGTAGTAAAATCGTATAGAGCGATAGTGAAATCTTATGTGATAGCGTCGGTAGTAAAGAGTAATAAATCCTGTTTTAATCAAAATTTTGATTTGAGCCTTAAAGAGCTTTTTTGCTAGCCCTAGATACTGGGACCATCATTGAAACCTTTACTATCTTTCATACATGATTTTACGAACTCGGACAGTAACATTTACTACCGTGGTAAAAACATCTGTCCTTGTTGTAAAAATTTACTATGTTATTTACATTATTTTACTATCATTGATAACAATTTTTAGTATTATGCCTACTGTAAATTTTTACTATCGTGTTTCTGTGATTTCCCATTTTCGTGAGTGCCCTTTACTACAATGGACATAACCTTAGTACTAACGGGGTGGGTATACGAATATGATTTATTATCGTGCTTTCTACAATTTACTATCATCTATATATTTTACTATCAATCTCGGCACCTCGTGCATGTTAGTGCTTCCAATGTACAGATTTACTACTTTGGCTATGTAATATTAAATATATACCGTCCCACTAGTAAATGGGTTTCACAAAATCATTTGCGATTGTGGCCCATAACTAAACTCTCGGCTGCACGGGAATTCCATAGCACTAAATAGTACCCGGTACGGTTCGATCGGACCCTAAACTGACTAGCATGTAGAACTGCTTACGCTACGCGCAGCTACAGAATAGTATATATATACATTCTACTCTCGGGAGTAGTTATTCCCACCTCTGAAATACCACCTAAACGAACTTGAAATACTCCTTTATCACTTTGGGTACACTCATACACTAATTATAAAATACTCAAATATGAGCCACACGAAAAAATTACAAGGGATTCCATAGTTTTTAGTGTATTTTGCAAATACCTTCGTACATGAACATAAAAAAGAGTATGTTCAAAAAAGTGCATACCACCTCTGAAAAAAGTACATACCACCTAGATAGTCTTATATACTTGCAACTACACGTACATACCCTTCATTTCGCGAGATACTCCCTACGTTGTGAGATACGATATAGGGAGTAACTACTCCCGGGAGTAGAAAAGAGGCTTCATATACTAATTCTAAGATACTCCAATGCGACATGGTTGAAAAAAATCTCATCTAAGTCTTTTATTTTTACTATATACCCTTTTACATATGTGAAAAGAGTATATACGTAAATTATGCTATAAAGAGTGGACTTTGATGAATTTTCAAAAAATATACTAGATATTAGCTTGAATTTGCGCATTTGAAACCATGGTGCCCCATTTCGCCATCCTATATATGGAAAATAGTTCCATACTCTTGGGAGTACGTACTCCCACCTTGCATATATCGCTTAAACAAAACAATTATTCCTCTTTATCCTTTTGAGCATACTCTAATAATAATTATAAGATATTCCAAAGCGAGTTCCATGAAAATTTTCATCAAAGTCCACTTTTTGTAGCATAATTTGTGTATATACTCAGTTTACGTATGAAAAAAAAATATATAGCAAAAAAAAAGGCTCCAATGAAAATTTTTCAACTATGTTGCAAAAAGTATAACACGTTGGTTTAAGTAGTATATTGAAAGTGGGAGTATATACTCCTAAGAGTATGGAAAAAACTTCCTATATATATACACACATGTATATATATACATACATATATATATATATATATATATGTGTGTGTATATATGCATGTAGAATAGCATATTCTACACACCAACCAGTTTATGTAGTCCGACCGAGCCATTCATCAAGACTAACAAACTAGTAAATATGGTTCATTGTTTGTACACATAAATCAAATTTTACTGTCAAATAAACATCAAATTACTTTTACATGATAGAAATATATATACCTATATATATAATATACTAATCACGAATCTCTCATTTTACTATTCAATACACTAATGTTTTCTATCTTCTTTACTACATTTTTACTATAGAACAATGAATGAAGTTACTATTGGAATCAGTACCATAGCCAACCGATTAATAAATGAGTTTCATAGTTTATACACGAATCTATTTTTTTTCTTTATTTTAGCCATAACTTTTTATTCATAGCGCCGATTCACGAACGGTTTTCACCAATAGCTTATTGACAGCGAGAGGAACAGAATGATATAAGTCTCACTAATAAACAGTAATTTTGCCGGCTGGTAACATATTTTATACATCTATATATATAAATTATTACATTTCTATATAAATTTTACTATCATATAGTAGTAAATTGGTTGGACACATTATTGATTCGGTAGTAAATTCATTTGTTATTCTATAGTAGATTGTACTAAATAAGATAGTAAACGTTAGTGTATTAAATAGTAAACGAGGAATTCGTAATTTACTACATTTACTAATGGTTGGCTATGTAACTGATTACTAACGACTAGTAAATATGTTTAGTCAATACACGGGCGTGCGCGGGATATTTTGCATGCGCTTCTCTGATCGGATTGTAGAATAGCTATTCTACGCTTGGGAGTAGAATAACGCTACCGTGTGTGTCTATATATATATATATAAGCAGTTGCACGTAGACTATTGGTTCAGATCTTCCAGGAATACGATTGAAAAACGCTATGCCAATTTTGATACTATAGCAAAAACTGTTCCAAAACACTGTTAAGAATTCGGACGGTTTGTTCACTCGATCGGTCCAGGCCTACGCACATGAACCTCATCCCTATATTCTGTCGACATATTAATTCTCCACCCAAGAAAACCCTCTACCCACAAACTCACTCTCTCCTAGCACGTATTGTAGCTCTCCATTGTTCTAGTTCTCCTAGCTTGCTTCAGCTTCTACTCATCCCATCCCATCAATCTGTTCCTTTGCTTCTACTATCCTAATGAGTTAATTCATCGTCATGACGAATCTTATATCATTTGAAACGCCGCCTCTTGGGCTGCAAGGATAGCACTACTACAATCACCATTAAGGTAAAGGAAGCAAGCTCTAGCAGAACATGCTTCCACAGTAGCCATCTAGACCTCAGCCTCGGCATTTCCTTGTCTCACGGCGGCGGCAGCTGCGATGCTGCGGGTTGCTGTGGCGCCAAGACGAGCTACGGCGGTCGTCAAGGCGGGGGTGGCGGCGACGTCGATTGCATGAGCAGCGGCATGATCACTGCTGCCACTGCAAATATGCTTAGCTCAGCTGGGCATGGTTGTCATGACATTGTGAGTAGCAGCAGTTGGACGCTGGCGTTCATGCCGAGCCCGACGGGCTTCATGCACCCCTGGAGCCTCGCCGCCCTGCAGCAAAAGGCCGCCGCTGAGCAGGATCGGAGCCTTGCGACCGCGCCACCGGCCACGTATGTGCCAAGGTGAGCTAAAACGTTCATGTGACAGAGTTGAAGTACATAAGTATAGCCTCAAGTTTCATCACTGCAACATTAGCTAAAATGTTTAAGCCCATATATAGCTCTCTTGTGGTTTAGTGAGTTCATATGGATAGGTTCTGGTCATTAGCTAGTACTACTTGGTATATTTTTTATATTGGAAAAATTGGCTAGTGTAGCCATCGAGGTTATGTTTGGTTTAAAGCTAACTCTGCAATATCTAAACTTAGTTGTGCTATAAATTCTTAGACGATGTTTGGTCCGTTGCCACAACTGTGGCATGCCACAGTTTCTTAGTCCAATGTCCGACATGCCATCACTACTACAGAAAGGCCTATATAAGACTCCTCATCACAGATGATTTTCAAAAATCATCTATATTAAAGCTAATCACAGAAGGTTTTACAAATAGGATCGTCAAAGTTACAATACATACTAAGAACCATCTGTGATAAGTTAATATCACAAACGGTTCATGGTTAAAACTGTCTGTGCTTATACTATCTTTGGATATTGATCTTTAATATTTGCTCATCTCGAATCTAATGACTGAAAAGTGGCTGCTTGCTTGTTGGAATCATAAGTTTTCCTTCCTCTTTTGGTAGAACTTCCATAGATAGTATATATTTTTCGAAATTTTCTTCTCTTTAGATATTTCTACAATGACATTTACATGGCATAGCCAGTTATAAATTTTGTAATTGAATATCTTCAAGGTACGTTTTGTATGACCGGGATTATCTTAAAGTATGAACATTTGTAGAACTTTTATCTATTTTTTTATTGTAATGTTGATGGATTTCAAGGTAAAATCCAATTCCATTAACAGTTTGTCCTGAAAGTTATCATGCTCTGATTTATCGCTTCCACTTCATCCTCACCTCTGAATGAGAATACCATAAGCAACCTATTTTCACTCTGGTTTTGTGCAAGAATAGGATCACTCTAGTCCTGTTCATAGCCAAGACTAAACTGAAAATAGGATGTCTATAGTATTCTCATTTGGGTATGATGATGAAGTGGAAGATAAATCAGAGCATGATAACTTTCAAGACGAACTGTAGATAGAATTAGATTTTGCCTTGGAATCTGTCAACATTAGAATAAGAAAGTAGATGAAAGTGTTACAAATGTTTATACTTTAAGATGATCCCAGCTAGACAAGCTGTGTCTCGAAGCATCTAAGATGTTTAGATATTCAATTACAAAATTTATAACTGGTTGTGCCTTGTAAATGTTATTGCAAAAATATCTAAGGAGAAGAAAATTTCAAACTCATGGAAGTTCTGCTAATAGAGGAAAGGAAAAAAGGCTAACACATATGGTTCTTGATAAAAAACGGTCTGTGATAGTTTGATATCATAGATGATTCTTGATAAAAACGGTCTGTGATAGTCTAATATCACAGATGATTCTAGATAAAAACTGTCTATGATAATCACATATCACAGACGGTTCTAGAAAAGTACTGTAGCGTGCGACTTCCCACGACTGTCCAAGCTCGTGCTGCGCCTGTTCTGTGGCAACTGGTTGGCTCCCACGCCACGCATGCACAGCAAGCCGCCTCCCACAGTCCCCTGACGTGGAAGGTGCTAGGTGTTATGTCTTGGTCCTTCTGCGTTGGAGAAGTGGACTATTTTTGCACAAAAAAAATCAAGAGGGTGCCATTTTTGCAAAAGAAAAGAATAAGAAGAGTAAAGTGGAGCCAAAATAGTCAAAAATTCGCCAAACCAGTAGGAAAAAAATGGTACTATGCCTATAAAACTTATATTACTTCACTAAACTTATATCAAAACTGTTAACTTTCTCTATTTCTTCTTTCCATGAAAGGCAGTGCTCCTGCCACTGTTTAAAAAATTACTTATATCAAAACTCTCTGTTATCAATTTTGTATAGTATTAAGAGTCCCACTCTAGCAACTATAGGAAATATCATGAGAGGAGGGACGTACGTACTTGAGAAGATCTTTGGCCTGCAAGAGGGAATATTCACCGCAGGGGGCAGCAATGATGGCTGCACCATGGCTTGCTTGACTGTAGGCCGCCTAGTGCAGTCCTTTTCATAAAAATGACTTTTGTGTCCCTCTGTCTCTACGTGGATGTGTGTTAAGGAACCTCGCTATCGAATAGTTCGGAGTTCCCGAACAGATCTAAAATTGGAGAACAGAGAGAGAGACACAGATATAGGGAGAGCGACGACAGAATTCTTTATTGATTTCTGATTTCTTGTACATAGGGGGACCCTCCTCCTCCTTATATAGTAGTCGCCTAGGGTTTTGGCTAAGGGACCAACATGAACCTGCGTGGCCCATGAGGTTTCCCAACACTCCCCCTTGGGCGCTTTGCCGCGAGAAGCATATGCCTCATTAAAACTCCAGAAAACCCCAGTAGGAAAAATACTTGGAGAAATAGTACATAGCATACGCTTACTATGTTGCACGAATTACCTCATTAAAACCTTATGCAAGAAAACTTCATGAAAAACTTGCTAAGGAAAAGAGTACAATTCACCCAAACTTCAATTGCTAATCTTCGAGATTCATATTGGGTATTCATAATTCATGTTCGAGATTTATGTGGGAGTATGTGAAATATCTCCCCCTGAAATCTGCACTTCTCTAAGTCTCATCATCCCAATCCCTTTTACGCATCTTTCAAAGGTAGATGCTGGGAGTGATTTAGTAAACAAATCTGCAAGATTTTCACACGACTTATTATGCAATATCTTGATCTCGTTCATCTTATGCAATTCGTGAGCATAGAAGAACTTGGGGTTGATATGCTTCGTGAGATTGCTCTTCACATAACCCATCTGTGCTTGAGCAACACAAGCTGCATTATCTTCATAGGTGATCGTGGGAGTTTGCTTAATGTTCAAGCCACATGACTTCTGGATATGGTGAACCATTCTTCTGAGCCATGCACATTCACGAGATGCTTCATACAAAGCAATAATTTTCGAGTGGTTTGTCGACGTTGAGACAAGGGTCTGCTTAGACGACTTCCAAGAAACTGCTGTTCCTCCACATAGGAAAACATAGCAAGTTTGGGACTTGCCAGTATGCGGGTCTGATAAATACCCAGCATCGGCGTAGCCAACCAAATTCAATTCATTGTTTCTTCTGAAAAACAAACCGAGGTCTTTGCTTCCTTGGAGGTAACGGAAGATGTCCTTGATCCCTTTCCAATGCCTTTTGGTGGGTTCTGCATTGTACCGAGCTAGCAAATTCACAGCGAACGCAATGTCCGGCCTTGTGCTATTCGCAAGGTACATGAGCGCTCCAACTGCACTCAGGTATGGGAATTCTGCTCCCAGGACTTCCTCCCCCTCTTCCCTAGGTCTGTATGGGTCTAGATCTGCTTGGAGTGACCTTCCGACCATTGGAGTCTTCGCAGGATATGTCTTTCCAAAGCCAAACCTTTCCAACACTTTCTGCGTGTAGGTTGATTGATGTACCAAGATTCCTCCTTGGACATGCTCAAGCTGCAAGCCTAAACAAAACTTGGTTTTACCCAAATCCTTCATTTCAAACTCAGACTTCAAGTATGAGCATGCTTCTTCAATTTCTTCATCCGTCCCAATGATGTTCAAGTCATCTACATAGACGGAGATTATCTGAGAATCCATTCGGGATCATTGTATAAACACGCATGGACAATCTTCATTGTTTGTGTAGCCTTTCTTGCGAGAAAGTCGCTCAGCGATTGTACCACATTCTTCTGATCGCTTTAGCCCATCGGTGATTTCTCCAATTTCACATCGCATGAGTTTCTATTTGCTCCGTCTTGGTTCGGGATAGAAATTCCTTCCAGTACTTTCATGTATATCTCGAATCCAAGTTTCCATACAAATATCTTTGTGACAACATCCATTAGCTTCATTCTCAACTTCAAGTTGATCGCCATTGAGATCAAATATCTAAAGGTAATTCCTCCCATCAGGAGAATAGGTTTCTTCACAATCAACTTCAGGACGTTGAGTGAAACCTTGAGCTACAAGCTTTGCCTTGTACCTTACAACCGTTGTTTTCATTCCTCTTACGAACAAAGACCCATTTGTGACCTACAGGGTTTATATGGGGAGATGTGCGGTATCTGAGCCCAAACACCTCTCTCTTGTTCGAGAGACTAACTCTGCAGTGATTGCCTTTTCCATTCTTCCCAATCTAGCATTTTCTTGCACTCTGCTAGAGATGCGGGCTCGGGATCATGATCAATGATCGAGGCAATCTTCTTTGCAAGTATGCATCAACGTTGGTGTTGCTCTATTCAGGATTCTCTGTTATTATAAAGTTTATGGCCATTTCTTCATGGAGTGCTTCATGCACTTCTACTTGCTCTTCGCTTTTCCCTATCGCAGAGCAAGTTCCTTTAGCTTTTCATCGCCTATGTGTGCGCACACATTATTTTGGTGGCTTCATGCGATGGAAGATTCAAATGCAGGATTGCCTTTCTGTTGGCTTTTTCCAGTGCAGTCTTAGCTGGCTCCCTTCTTTCCTTGGGGTATTTTCGTGATTGGTTGTGGTAAGTCCTCTCGCTTGATTTTCTCAGACGTCTCCGGTACTTTGGGTTTGAGGAGCATTTTTGTTCTTTTCTTTGAGGCCTCGAGCAGGATTAGGGATACCTTCTATTTTCTTTGGTATTTCCACCCTCTCGGTGCATTCCTTGCGGTACATGCGACTTAACCACGCCCTTGAGATCACAAAATGATCGAGCGGTTCATTTGCTAAATTCGCAAATCAATTATCTTCTAGACTTCTTGATTTGCTTCATTAGTGCGGGGGTCATGTGCGGGGATCCCAGTGGAATACCATATGATTTCACGGTATTTTTCATCCAAAGGTTGATTTCCTCCCCCTAATGACGAGAAACGGTCCTCATCAAAGATGCAATCAGCGAATCGGGCTGTATGCAAGTCTCCAGTCATGGGTTCTAGATCCCTGATTATGGATGCACTCTCATAACCAACGTATATCCCAGACTTGCGGAGAGGGCCCATTGCAGTCCGCTGAGGGGGTGGTATAGGTACATATACTGTAACATTCCAAAAATTGGATTTTATAATGTTTGAATTTCAAAATTCACCATTTGCAATTTCTTTGAATTAATTTCAGCTTAATTTGAATTTTCTATTTGTAAAAGGATTTAATTTGGCTAATCTATTCATCAAACATAAGATTTTCAGTTTTAGTTGGCTTCATTATGCTGTAAGGAATTTTTCTGTATTTTTGGAGATTTTTCTGAATTTATTTGATATTTATTTGAATTTATTTGCCTTTATTTGAATTTCTTTAATTCGGAAAATGATTTCTAATTCAAAAACCCTTTCCGGGCTGAATCCTTCCGCCGGCCCATTTTCGTAGCCCAATTCCCCTCCCGCGCGGCCCGCTCCCTTCTCCCTCCGCTCGGCCCGGTCCGCCCTGCGCCGCTGCCCTTGGCGCCTTCGCCCGCCCAATAGCTCGCTCGCCACGGCCGCCCGATGCAAGCCACGTGGACGGCCAGGATGCTGCCGCGTCGCCTGTGCCGTCGCCGCCGCCGAAACCCTAACCGAATCCGCGCCGTTTTCGGCGTCCGTGCCGCGCCCGCCTCCCGAGGCTATTAAAGCCCCGAGGGCCCCATCCCGAGGTTCCCCGCTACGCTCCGCCGCTTTTGCCCAAGCCCTCGCCGCCCGAGTCGCCGCTGTCTTCGCGCACGAACTCGCCGAAGTTCCGACGCCGTCCGAGCACTTCTTCGCCGCTTTTCTTCCTCGCCGGTGAGCCTCCGCCGTTGGTTTTGGTTCCGCCGGACTCCCCGCGCCGTCCTCTTCCTTTTTCCCCAAAAACCCGAGCCGATCCATCTCTCTTCCGCCGCATCCCGCGTCGTCTTCCTCGCCTCCGGCCTTCCCCGCGCCAGCGTCGCCGCCTCGCGCCGTCGCTCTCCGTCGATGAGCCGTGGCCGTCGGATCTTCCGCGTGCGCGTCAGATCGCGCCACGTCGCAGCCGCCCACGCCTTGCGTCCCCGCCGTCCGATCTTCCTCGGCCGATGGATGCGTCTTGCGCGTGGGCCAGGCGGTCGGTCGCGCCCGCCTCGTCTTCCGTGCCAGCGCCGCGCCGCGTCAGCCGCCGCGTGGCTGCCGTGTGGCTGCCACGTCTGCCCTAGTCTCTTGCGTGGCACGCCATGTCAGCCGTTTTGCCGCGTCATCTTGAGCCGTCTCGGTGCACCCGGTTCACCGTGGACCGAGTCTCTGACTCGTGGGTCCCGCTTGTCATCCGGCAAATTCTTTTTCTTTTTATTATTTTCCAGAAATCCGAAATTCTAGCCAATCACGTCTCGCCACGTGTCAGCCTCTCTGATTTTCTGATCTGGGAATCTTCCAGGAGCCCGTTCTCCTTCGTTCGAGCTCCGATTCCAGTGATTCAAATTTCTAAATTCATCTAAATTCAAGATCTATCTTCCAGTACCATTCTTTTCAAATTTTGAATTTTATTTGAATTTGTTTTATTTATTTGCCCTCGTTTCGCGTGTAGACGACGCGATCGATCGATCGAATCGACAATCGAGGTAGAACCAGCAAGAGGCAGCGAAGGCAAGTCTTCCTTGAACATGTTGATCCCAAACTTTATGAAAATGTTATGTTGTTTTTAAATTATGCATGCTTACTTTTATGCAAAGTACTTTAAATATAGTCTTAAGGTTTAGCTAATCCCAGTTTGTTATTCCCTCATTGGTATTGATCATGTCGAACCTTTGACACCCTAGATGATATATACTAGCTATTTTATTTGGTGATATCCGGTAGATTAGCGAGGAGCGGTAGAATTGCTTAGTCGGCTTAAGCGTTTGGTATTGTGCCAATATGGGAATCATTTCGATGTTGTTTAAACTTATTTGTGAGATTGCGGCAATTGGTGTTGCTGCTGTGATTTAAATGAATTAAAGTGGAAATGGTTTAGACCGGGCGGATGGATGTTTGGCGGTGCAGAAAGCACGAGACCTTGGTATGTGAATGTTCCGCCTAGTCAATTAAGGACCGGCGTGTGTTACCATGGACCGAGCACTACCGTACAACCACAAGTCTATATGGGTACGACTGGCTAAATAATTTGTGTGTCTCATTATTAGCTTCGCCATTGGTGAGTGCGGATGTTGGCGGCGCAAGAGGGCTTCAGATCTTTGGCGCTAGAACCCTAACAGCGGTGAAACCTTAGCGGGCGAGGTTAATAGTGGGGTCGTGCATTGTAAAGGCCTTGTCATGATCTCTCTGCCGACACACCAAAGGAAGTGTGTTAAGTGCATGGCAACAAGAGTCGATCATGTCTTGTGGGTAAAGTGTACACACTCTGCAGAGTTAAAACTACTTAAGTAGCCGTGCCCACGGTCAAGGGCAGGCGAGGTACGCTTGCACATTGTAGATCTTATGGTTTTGTTTTAAATGGAAATGATGGTTTGGGAATCCGTGAGCAGATGGAACTCTCGGGTTATGGTTTGGCGGATGGAGCCAGTCAGGTAGATGGAACCTGTTTAGTTGATATATCAATTCAATTACTATTCAATTACATATTGTTCAAATGATGCTTGATGAAATTACTATTGGTATTTACAGTTAAACTTTGCTTTATGCTAAAAGAGTCATATTATGCCTTCCATTGTCTAGCCTCGCATATAGTTATCATGCATTATGTTTCCAAGACTTGCGGAGTACATTTTGTGCTCACCCTTGCAACATCCCCAACTTTCCACAGAAGAGTGTGCAGAAGCTGAAGCTGACTACGATTTCTACGCTTGTGGTTATGATGAAGGCGATCCGGAATGCTAGGACGCGAACCCCAGTCGATTGCCTGTTGGGCAAATGGATGGGCTTACTTACTTTGCTGCTGTTATTTCGTTTCTGCTGTTTCTTATTGAACTCAAGCTATGATGCTTCTTATTTGTAATAATTGGCCATAAGGCTAATACTCTTTCGCTTAATTAATATTATTTGATTCGTGATATGGACGTGATGTCATCATTGTTTCCACTGTGTGTGATAGCTTTTCCTGGACTAGCACAGGTTATACACAGAGGGTTCGAATTTGGAAATCCGGTCCCGACATATACCATACACCCAAATTTCCTGAGATGGGAGATCTTCGGGATGATCCCGTGCACAAGCTGCATAGGAGAATGGATGTTGTAGGCCGAAGGTCTAAAGTTGATGAGAGCTGCTGCGTGCAGGACTGCGTGTTCCCAACAAGTGTTGGGCAAGTTACAACTCTGCAAAAGCGGTCTGGCAATGAACTTAATCCTCTTTATTAGTGCTTCAGCTAGTCCATTCTGCGTATGGACGTGTGGTACGGAGTGCTCAACTACTATCCCTGTTGCCGTGCAATAATCATCAAATGCCTTTGAAGTAAATTCTCCGGCATTATCCATTCTGATGGACTTCACGCGATGATCAGGGAAAGCATTCTTAATTCTTATGATCTGCGAGATCAGCTTTGCAAAAGCATGGTTTCTTGTTGACAAAAGCATACATGTTACCATTTCGAGGAAGCATCGATGAGCACCATAAAGTATCAAAACGGCCCTGACAGGGGCTGAATCGGTCCGCAAATATCCCCCTGGATGCGTTGGTCTTGGATTGAGTGGTTAAAAGGAATCGAGATTTCCTTTGCTCTCTAGCATGAAAAGCAAGATGGAATAATTTCTGGTAATTTGGCTATGCTATGTGAGAGAATTGAGTTTCCCTTTCCCTTTGAGAGGTTTTGCTTCACTGAAAGCAAGTTGGATTGTTTTGGTTATTGAAAACTTCTATCAAAGATTTGAGTGGAGTTTCTCTCTTTTAATTGAGTGCTTCCTGATGCGAATTGTATCGCATTGATTTGAGATTTGAGTTTTCCTTTGTGGCTTGACTTAGGAAAGAAAAAGAGTGATCTCTGGATGTTGTCGAATTCTTTCCAAAGAGAATTGTAAAGCATTGGGTTCAAATTGATGCAAGCGGTTCTTTTGATTCAAAAGAATTGTACTTCTTTTGTATTCTAGCCTGGGTTGAGAATATAAATGTTCATGGTATATTGTTGAGTGTACTAAAGAACTTTGCTTCTGAGTTTGGTTGGTTGAGTGAAAGATTGTGAGGGCGAGACCCTCGTAGGGAAAGAACCGATTGTTGTTTGGTAATGATCTCTGATCCTAGCATGGGCTAGGCGTTGACCATTAGCGGTTAAGAGTGGAGTATGATGGAGGTTGTTGATGTCTTGGTTCAATATTTGTTGAGAATATCTTGGTTGTAAAGAAGGTGATCGTGATTCGATATAAAGTGTTTGATTGTGAGCATGTAATTTAGTTAGTTGTCCCCGGGTGTGAGATGTGCCTGGGAGAAGATGGAATAAAAACATATCATGGTTTGTGATTGGGAAGGAAAATTATGTCACAAGTGGGCTAATTCCTTCGAGAGCATTGGTTGATTTTGAGTCCTGGTGAAAAAGGTCGAACAATTGGAAAAGATGGGGGTTTTGTGTAATTGATTTGCTGGGGTTCAAATTTGGAACCCCAGCTGACCGTTCGAATACTAATGGTTAAATGCTTGTTAAGGGGATGTGTCTCGCGATGATTGTGTCATCTTGAGTTTGATGAATCATGCTAGAGCGGTAGAAAGAGGAAGTTAGAGCTCTGTTGAGATTAGAAATTAATACCCTCTTTTGTTGAGAAGAATAATCGAGTAAAAGGCATAGTGTGTTTCAGTGCTAAAAGAAAAAGTAGTCTGAGTATGTCAGACTAATTCTTAAGATAGTGGTATGATATGTTGGATATGGAAATATGGCATAACAATTTTATGATTGAGCCTTTTAGTGGGTGAGATTGAGGATTACGATTGAGAAAAATTCTTATGAGATGTCTGCTTCGGGAAATAATTTGGAATCCAGTTTGCTAGGGAATTGTCTCTTGCAAATTTTAGTAGAAATTTGAGTGAATGGGGAATAGTGGGAAGTTGCACTTAGTTGAGCTAAGTCAAACCACTTCTCGCCGATCGTTAAATTGAGAATTTGGTTTATCGTTTGCAGCCGTTTGAGTTTTGTATGGGTGCTTTGAGTTACAAAGAAGTTAAGTCCCTTGTGGACTTTGTTTTTGTATCTGGCATTCTTTGAATTCGGGGTCGAATTCCTTTAAGGGGAGGAGATTGTAATATTCTAGATCTTTCTCTAGTTTTTCTTTTGGAATATCCAGTCGGGAGTGTGGTGAGCCTTTTTGAGAGCTACAGAGTTAGAAATTTGCTGTGTGGGAGAAATTGGCAATTTTACCACTCCTCTTTTTCTCCTCCCACCTAATCCCTTCCTCTCTCTCTCTTTTCCCACTCGTGTTGCTCCCTCCCCTGCCGACCCCTTCCCTGCCTCCTCCCACCCGTGCGCCTCCCCTTGGAGCATCTCCAGCCAGCGCCGCCGCCCCTCCGGCCATCCTCTGGCCAGCTCCGGCGGTGCCTTCCTCCCCATGGTCGGCGCCCTTCCTCCCTTCCCCTTGCGGTTTCTCCCTTGAGCCAAGGTGAGGAAAAAATCTAGGGCTTGGGTGTGGTTGGGTGGCTGGGTTAGGGTTCATGCCATGGATTTTAATGGTGGTTTGGTTGTGTATGGAATGGATTAGAGGTGGAACCCTATAAGTTGTGCAGTTCTGTTTTTCGATCAGATTCCTTCCTTCTGTTTATTGCAAATCTGGGATTAGTTGGTGCGTTTCCTGGATATTTGGCTATAGAGAAAGTTGTAGATCCTCGAATCCCCTTTAATTTGAGTATAAGAACACTAAAATACGATCATCCAATTGAAAGTTATGCCATCTTTGGTGTTGACTGTCCAGATTAGGTTGTGGATTGCGCCCGAAATGTTCAACTGAAGATTTGATATGGCAACAGGCCGAATTAGGATTTTTGATTGCCTAGAGAAATGTAGGAAATTTCCTTTATATTTAGAAATTGTATTTGTATCCTTGATTTGGAGTTAGGAATCAAAAGTTTTGGCCTGTTAAAGTTGCTGTCCAGAACTGAGATTTCTGCTGAAAGTTCAGAGTTGGTCTGAAGTTCAGAGGGCAGTTTGAGGACTTTACTTTCAGGTGTTGACAAAATGTCTATGTGGTAACTATAGGTTATCCTATTGTGGTCATTTGGAGCCTAAGAATGCAAATTTTTACTTAGCCAATTAAAAGTTATGTTCATTTTAGTACCTGCTGTTCAGAACTACTGTTAATGTATATAACCTCTGTTCATCTCTAATCTGGGAATTATTAATGCATCTTCTGAATAACTGGCTATAATATAGTTGTATATTATCCTCTTGCGATTAATTATAAACTGAGTTCACTCAATTTGGTTCAACCATTAAAAAGTTATGCAAGTTTTACCTTTTGCTGTCCAAATTGTGACTAGTAGCAGATTCAATTTTGTTCTGTGATTTAAGACAAGTTAGAGGCCAAGTTGGAATTTGCAATTGCCTAGAGATAGATGGAAAGTTTTATGTAGATGCTTCAAATGTCTTCGTTTGCTCAATTTAAAGTTATATAGCAGTAGTTATGCTGTGGTGAAGTGGGCTATCTAAACTAGTTTTGTATGAATTCAGAGTTTTGGGGCAAATTTGATTTAGGGAGTGAAAGTGTTGTTTGTTGACTCTAGAATATGTGAATTTGAGTGCGCAATTGTATTTCCAGGTGGAGTAGTAGCTTCGGGAGTGGCTTCTTCTTCCCGCCACTCCATTCCTCTCGGTAGAAGGCAAGTGTATCAACTAGAAGGATATTATAATGTTGATTGGTTGCTTGTGCATATGAATATGATATGATGTGCTACCATGCATATTTCTTGAATTTGCTTAGACTAGTAAGAATGATAATTCATGGATGGATGAATTGACTGATGTTTATGAAATTGGGCATGACTATGCAAGTGGTAAAAATGAATGAAGTTGCACATGTATTCATGTTAATTGCATACGTGCATTCATAATGGAAGAGGCGACCCATTCTGATGCGGGCCTCTGTGTTCACACGTAGTGAACATGAAAGTCCTACCTCGTGGTCCCATTTATCGAAGTGAATGGGAGCGAGACAGTAAGAGTAGGCACCTTCCACGGGATGGAAGGGACGTGAGGGTGCACACCGACGGGTGTGCACTCGGTAGTACTGGTACATGCAAAGAAAAGAGCATTCATGAGCATGCATGTCGCATTGCATCCTAACGATGATTTTGAGTTCAATAGAAATGTGTAGAGTTGGGATCGAGTCGTGGACTCATCCAAAGAGATTTAAAGAGGTACGTGTAGGAAGTAAGTAATAAAGTGAAAAGAGGTAAATGTTGTTGATATTATTGTTTTATAAATTCATGGATTTGGATAAGAAGTATGCTCTTACTGTTGATTTAATTGTGTAAATTGGTTTGTGATGCACTTTGCTGAGTCTTGAACTCATGCTTGTTTGTTTCATGTTTTTAGGTACCCTGAGAGCGACTTGCCGGGATGGGACTTAGCTGCACCTCCACTCACGCTCATGACATATTAAAAGATTAGTTGGGTTAATCAGTTCACTCTGAAATCTAGTTGAATTCATTTTGTAATCGTGTTGTAGTTAAGTTTAATTGATGATTGATGATATTATGTTTAGTTGTGTGCTTAGTTGGTCATGATGGTTGATTGATTCCATGACATGTTGTAGATGATACCAGAATGATTATTGTCTTTTGTCTGCTGAATGGATGTCCAAGTTTTAGGGATGGTGCTGCCGAAATTTTTAATTAATTCGGCAACCTACTAGCATGTTTAGGTTGAATGGTTGTTTCTCTTATGTCTTTGTGTTGTTGTCGCTTGAAAGTGTAACATTCAGGGCGCGTGGGGTGCCGGGGTGTTACATCACTGAGATCTGGTCCGAGTCGGATATCGGAATCACTCGGCCAAGAGCTAAGAAAATCCTGATACGCTAAGCCGAGCCTACACTATATCCTATAGCAGTCGGATATAGGTACCACTCGAACAAGAGCCATGAAAGAATGATATGTCCAAGTTGGACCAGAGCTATATCCTACTGCAGTCGGATATAGATATCACTCGGCCAAAAGCCACGAAAGAATGATATGTCCCAAGTTGGATCAGAGCTATATCCTACAACAGTCGGATATAGATATCACTCGGCCAAAAGTCACGAAAGAATGATATGTCCCAAGTTGGACCAGAGCTATATCCTACAGCAGTCGGATATAGATATCACTCGGCCAAAGATCTAACTCATGCAACATTTAGTCCGTTGCAAAAGCAACTCCAACTTGAAATCAAATTTAACTCCAAAGACAAATCTAAGCTATCCTAAATCAAATACTCATCATAAACAAGGATGAACCTCCACATGGCCCTCAATCTCCCCCTTGATGAGTATATTGACAAACCACTCAAAAGGCATAAAATTTGAGTTTGAGTAAAAGAAGAAAGCAATTTGATTTCAAAAGCCACATATGGTCCAGAGAGAATAGACTGAGAACTTGACCAAGTTGGTAAGACATATTTTAGAGCTAAATCAAGTAGAGAGCAAGTTTTCCACAAAAACGTTCTAAAATCCAATCATAAGTGCCAAATGTGATTATGTGATTATGATCCATAAAAATTTAGCAAAATTTACAAAGATCATAAGAACCAAATAAGCTTTCACATTTTTATCTTTTTAATGATGTCTTTTTTACGTTTTCTCCCCCCTTTTGGCAATATAGGCATCAAAATGGAATTTTCTCCCTCTTTTTATGTATGCATGAAATGCAACCTTAGGGAGCTTTGAAGATTATCCAATTGATCGTAATGACAGGATATGACACCAAGCTTATCAATCTCAGATTATGACTAAACTAAGACATGTCCATGTGCAAATAACAAATTTTGCTCATAAGCTAAGTTTTGAAAATGTGTCAATTTTGTTTTTATCAAGATTTAACAAGTGCAAAGCTTAGCAAAGTGTCAAAGCTAGAAGCAAAACCACTCAAGGATCAACTGAAAAACCTAGAGTTCAACCTACTCAACACTTTGGGGAATTTTGAAATGCATATAAGGTTCTTCGAGCTCATTTTTCAATTTATGCAAAAAAAATTTAAGACTTTGAAAAACATAGCGGGGTGTAAATGTTTGACATTATTTGCATTCTTTACCCACTTATGTGTTTGATATTTTCTTTTTTTTATTGATCGACTCAAGCCATTTTCGATCATCTCAAGAGTAACTCTTAAGAGAATGATCTTGGTCATACACAATATATTCCAAGTTCATCCCAAATGCGATGGGAAGCAGTCTCGTGAATATAAAGTGTTGAGATCAATTTTGCACAAAAGAGTCAATTTTTTTATTGTCAACTTAGCACATATAAGCAATTTTGAAAGACTCAAATATGGATCAAACAAATTTCACCCAAGTTGCTATAGGGACTCTAGAGAACTCCAAAATTTCACAAATCATGGTAAAAGCCCCTAGAGAAGAAACTTAGTAAGTAAAAGCAACATGTTTCATCAAGTTTTTATTTAAATCTTTCAAGTTTTTCAGATTTCAATTAAGCTTAGCATGATAAATGAACTTGGACATATCTAAGCTAGTGATTTTCTTCAAAAGATATAGCATGATGTATTTCATGAAGATTGAGTCAATTGCATAATAGACAAAGCTCATAAAACAGAAAATGCAGTCTAAATGCAATGCATGAATAGATTTCCAAACTCCCACTCAACAAATGAATCAATTTTAAGCTCAAACCTGGTTAAAGTTGAGTTATTATCAAGATTAGGCATAAAGAACACCCAAATGAACTCAATAATAACCAGAAAAACAGAATGAGGAGAAGAAGTCAGGAAACTGCAAAATTGGATGGCTATTTAGCATAGATAAGATAGAAGAGACTCACTACGACTCAGACTCGAGAAAGAAAGCCCAGAAACATCCAGAAGAAACACAAAGAAGAGAAAAACTGAAAAGAATATATTATACATAATATACAAACCAGCTCCCCCTCACGATAGGACGTAAGGGCTCACAACTCCAAGCTCACTCCTCAAGGCAACAAATCTGGAGCTATCCAAAGGCTTGGTGAAAATATCGGCTAACTTGAGATCACTTTCTATGAACTGAAGCGCGATATCAACCTTCTCCACATGGTCTCTAAGGAAGTGATATCTAATATCAATGTGCTTGGTCGGAGAATGATGCACTGGGTTTTTAACAATGCAAATAGCAGAAGTGTTGTCACAGAAAAGTGGCACACTCTCTATCTCTAACCCAAAGTCCCGCAAGGTCGATCTCATCCAGAGCACCTAGCTACAGCAAATTGCTGCAGCAACATACTCGGCCTCAGCGGTGGACTGAGCAACTCCCAACTGCTTCCGAGACGACCAAGAAACAAGAGAAGTGCCAATGAATTGGCAGGTGCCAGAAGTGCTCTTCCTATCTGTCGGCGTTTCGAGCACCAGCAAGTAAATTTGTAAGTCTAAGGGGTCGCGCGTTCCACTCCCGGAATGGTTAGACTCAGAAGTCCAAGATGTATACTGGTTCGGGCCGAAGATCCCTACTCCAGTTCGTGTGGTGACGTTATATTCTCTTCAGTACAGATGACTGCACAAAGTTTACAAGCGAGAGTGCCAATGACTTAGCGAGATGGGTTTGATGGCGCTTTCTCCTCTGCTTTCTACGGGAGTTCCTGCCTCCTTTTATACGAAAGGAAGGGGCAGGTTACATCGAGAATGGGGAGAGGACGAGACGACCTACACTAGGAGCTTCGGTCCTTCGTTCTGCTGACTGATCATCGCTCAGTCTTGCCCATGCTGGGTCGGTAGCTTAGTCGGTCAGGGCGGTTAGGTATTTCCCCGGGAAACGGCGTACCTGCCCTCTGCGAACCTTACGGGTGTTGACGTTGCTGCGCCTGACGTGGGTGTTGCCTCGGGAGAGGGCGTGTCTTCGTACTGTATGCGACCGGCTGATGGGACTGGGAGCATGACTTCGGTCAGTCATTTAACCCTCTGGGGAAGGAACCACCTGCCCTTGTATAGTCACTTTGATTGACCCCGTTCGTGGGGTACGTGGCGGTTGTCTGGTAGAGGCTTCGACACGCAGCCCTTGGCAGGGGTGGTCTTGGCACGATCGGAGTCAGGGGATTCCGACCTGCTGCGAGGGTCGGGAGCCCTGCTTGGTCGAGCCGGGGGGGCCGTCTCGCTGAGGAGGTCGGGAGCTTAGCTCGGTCGGAGACATTCCCCTCGGTCGGGAAGGGAAGGGAAGTCCGTGTGGCCTTGCAGTGCTTGATTCGGTGAGTGGGTGGAGGCGGCTGTTGGGCTTGAGTGTGCTTGAGCCGCCACCGGGTCACCTTGGGCCGTTAGGGTACCTCGTTATAAGTATTCGTCGGAGCCCCGAACCCCGAGTGATTTGGCAGATTCGGTCGGGGTTGATTCTGGATGAGAATGGTGATCGGGCCCGAGTGGTTGGCCCGTCCGATTAGGTCAAACGATTTGTGCAAGGTGTGCCCCAACGCATCCGACGGCTGCCCTAGAATTCTGCTGGGGCATTCGAAACGCCGGGGGCTTTGAATTACCTCGTTGGGCATGCCGCGTCGATCGTCGCGCCTCGCGCTTCGTCTTGGGCGCCGGGTTACGGCGGAGGCGCCGTTTTCCGATGCTTGCATTCATTCTGGAGACGTTCAACCTCCCTCCGTCCGGGTATATAAGGACGCTATGGCTTGTTTGAGGGATAAATCTTTAGACGAGAATCCTTTTTGTTTTCTTGATTTGGCTTCGGGGCACCCTTTAGTCTTCGGTTTTGGTGATGATGTCGGGGTAGAAGAAGAAGACCCTTTGGCTGAGCTTTGGGCCGAGTTCGACCAGGCGATGGCCGAACTTCGGGAGGAAGAAGCTGCAGCCCGTGATGCTGTTGCCGTCGATGCGCTGCTCGAGGTCGTCCCGAGACTCGAGGTAGCAAGGGGGGCCCTCCTAGAGGTGATGGCGCGAGGACGCCGACTGTAGTTGGTGCGGCTGCGTCGATATCGCTGAACGGCAAGAGGCGCATCAGCGTACCGTTCCGCAGCTGCGGCGGCCGTCCTGTCGACCAGGCAAGGGCCTACCAACATGCCGTCTGTGCCACCGATGCCATACGGATGTTAAAAGGCTTTGGCGCGGAGGAGGTCCTGCCGTAGTGTAGCGTAACTATTCTTGTATCTGTCGAGTACTATATTGCAAAGTTGTGTGAAGTTTGAGCCTGTTGGCCTATAATGAAATCTCTTTTTCCTTTATGGATGTCTTCGTAATGAGTTTGCCTTGTGCCTTGGTCGGCAGGGACGACCGCGATGCCTCTGCGCGAGGTTCGGGTGTCCGAGTGCTCGTTTAACGTCGTAGCTAGACCGTGCCTTGGTCGGCAGGGACGACCGCGATGCCTCTGCGCGAGGTTGGGGTGTCCGAGTGCTCGTTTAACGTCGTAGCTAGACCGCGCCTTGGTCGGCGGGGGACGACCGCGATGCCTCTGCGCGAGGTTCGGTGTCCGAGTGCTCGTTTAACGTCGTAGCTAGACCGTGCCTTGGTCGGCAGGGACGACCGCGATGCCTCTGCGCGAGGTTCGGGTGTCCGAGTGCTCGTTTAACGTCGTAGCTAGACCGCGCCTTGGTCGGCAGGGGCGACCGCGATGCCTCTGCGCGAGGTTCGGGTGTCCGAGTGCTCGTTTAACGTCGTAGCTAGACCGTTCCTTGGTCGGCGAGGACGACCGCGATGCCTCTGCGAGGTTGGGGTGTCCGAGTGCTCATTTAACGTCGTAGCTAGACGGCGCCTTGGTCGGCGAGGGCGACCGCGATGCCTCTGCGCGAGGTTCGGTGTCAGAGTGCTCGTTTAACGTCGTAGCTAGACCGTGCCTTGGTCGGCAGGGACGACCGCGATGCCTCTGCGCGAGGTCCGTGTCCGAGTGCTCGCTTAACGTCGGAGCTAGACCGTGCCTTGGTCGGCAGGGACGACCGCGATGCCTCTGCGCGAGGTTCGGGTGTCCGAGTGCTCGTTTAACGTCGTAGCTAGACCATGCCTTGGTCGGCAGGGACGACTGCGATGCCTCTGCGTGAGGTTCGGGTGTCCGAGTGCTCGTTTAACGTCGTAGCTAGACCGTGCCTTGGTCGGCAGGGACGACAGCGATGCCTCTGCGCGAGGTTGGGGTGTCCGAGTGCTCGTTTAACGTCGTAGCTAGACCGTGCCTTGGTCGGCGGGGACGCATCGCGATGCCTCTCGCTTGCGAGGTTCGGTGTCAGAGTGCTCGCTTAACGTCGTAGCTAGACCATGCCTTGGTCGGCAGGGACGACTGCGATGCCTCTGCGTGAGGTTCGGGTGTCCGAGTGCTCGTTTAACGTCGTAGCTAGACCGTGCCTTGGTCGGCAGGGACGACAGCGATGCCTCTGCGCGAGGTTGGGGTGTCCGAGTGCTCGTTTAACGTCGTAGCTAGACCGTAGGCTCATTTTACGTCGTAGCTGGACGTAGGCTCATTTTACGTCGTAGCTGGATGTAGGCTCGTTTTACATCGTAGCTGGACGTAGGCTCATTTTACGTCGTAGCTGGACGTTGGGTCGTTTTACGTCGTAGCTGGACGTTGGGTCGTTTTACGTCGTAGCTGGATGTAGGGCATCCATCCCGAGTCCTCGTCTGGCGAGGGGAGCTGCGAGAGGAGTGGCCACCGTCTATCCCACACATATACCCATCCGCAGTGTGGGACCCGGAGGAGTGAGCGACGCGTTTACGCGCTTGGTTTGAACGCCGTGCTCGTGGAGCTTATAATAGGTAGTCCGAGTGGTCCCGGGAGGTCTCGCCCAAGGGGACCCTTCCGAGCGACGGTCCCGCAGTAGGTGTCCAGCCCCGGCGTGGGGCGACCCATAAAAACCTTTCTCTACTCAATCCAGATGGGCCCCGGGTCGCTCACACCAGGCACACACTGGCCGTCGCCATCGATGAGCTCCGGAGAGTGTGAAGTATGGTCTCGGACGCGAGTAGAGGTGATTGGGTCGTCACCGACCTAACCGAGGGCCCACCGTGGGGCTCACCTCATACTTGCCTCGCTCAAGTTTCATTGGGCGGCCTTACGCCATCCGTGGGGTAGGCCTTTTGAACCCGCACTTTTAGCCGGGCCCCAGCGCAAGCCACGGAGCTTTTGTTTGGGGCCGCAGCCGCCCATGGGCCTCTCGCGCGTGCCTCGAAGCAACTGTCCCCGCCTCAAGGCGGAGACCGAGGTTAGGACGACCGCCCGGGCGGCGGCTTTAGGCTCGGCCGTTTGTCGAGATTAAATCGGAGGGGATTGGAAACCGGAGTTACCAGTGGCGTGAGTGGGCACGACGCTCGCCGAGGGGCGCTGTTCGCCTGGCTACCGCTCGTCTTCTATATATACGTCGTGGCGCTTTGAGTAGTTACGCTTGCTTGCTTTCCTCGCCTCCTGTCCCTAAGACAAAAAAGATCAACAAAGGGCCAAGGAAAAGAAAACTCAACCTTCTCTTCTCCTCGCCTTTCCGTCGCCTCTTTCGCAAGAATGTCGTGGCCGGAGTGCTCCGCCCAGACCAGTCGTGCGCTTGGCTTGGTGACGAAGGGCTTCCTCCCTGCGCAAGATCTCTCCGGTTGGAGGGTGCCGATGGGAGCGGCTGCCCCCTCGCCGAGGGACGACGAGGTCGTGGTGCTTGCCTCTTTCTTCGAGCGCGGCTTCGGCTTACCGTTGCATCCGTTCGTCCGGGGGCTGCTCTTCCATTACAAGGTGGAGGCGCACCATCTTAACCCCAACGGGGTCCTCCACATCGCCATATTCATCACCCTTGCGAGGCTTTCACAGGAATCGAGCCGCATTGGGCGCTAGGGAGGCATTTCTTCCAAGCGAGGCTCGAAGGACAAGCCGACGGAGGCCTTGGCGCCCATTGGTGGCTCGCCCTCCAGCCTTCGGTCCGCCGGCACGGAGTACCTCGA